>CACRXP010000198.1:966619-1005778 GCA_902702965.1 Spirometra erinaceieuropaei | reverse complement strand
AGGCAATGTTATTTTATTACTGTCATAATTGGTTTGGCACCATTACTATGATATACATATTTGCCTTGTGTATTGATGCTGTCAACCTCCTGGGAATAGGATCTGGGGAACCGTAATGCGATCTGCATACCACAGCAAGGTAGACGTCAGCACCCACTGAGTGACTCTTAGGTCCAGTACGGTTTTGCTGGCTACTTCAGCAAGAGGACCTAGCCATAGTCGGGAGAGGAATCCGGCCAGTGCGTCCACGGTTAACGGGCTGCGAAACAGCCTTCCACGAGACATAAACTTAGCGGCAACGTCGCCAAGGTGCGGAGGGTCGATTTCTCGCAGATCGACGGTGAACCACCATTGAGCGAGTTTGCTTGCCTTCGGAAATTTCCAGGAGCCAAGTGATCAGAAGGGCTATGTTGTCTCGAAATAAAGTGTCCTAAACCCCAGGGCTCGACCTCTTGTGCCCGCCTTTTAGAGTTCCAATCCGTTCGGCAAGCCCTTTTCGGCATCATCCCCTTGGTAAGGGGTGGGACACCAGTTGCGTGGCTAGTGTGGGCCGGTAGATTGGCTCGCGGGGGGGGGGGTGCTATTTTAACGTTCCCGTCTAGCCCGAGTATATAGTCAACGAGGCCCAACGGGATAAGACGGACTAGTCCCTATATTACTGAAAGACCAATGTACGCAAAGAAACTAAAGGAGGAGTCCTAATTACAAAAATAAACTGAATCTGGGCGAGTCCACAGGGCGGCGGAGAGCAGTGGGATCCAGCGGAGAAGGCGACAGGGGTTCCTCGTCCGAAGGCTGGCGACCAGCCACGGGGTTCTCGGAGGTCAATCCTCGCCCGTATTTATAGCTTCTCCAGGGGCCGAAGGCGTCAAGGTTGAGTCCGCCATTTTTTATTGGTCGAGGGTAGGTCAAGGGGGAAAGTAAAGGCAAACTTTGGCGAGGGCTATTTTGCTTAATTTAGGATTATATTAATTTATTATATGCATACTTTTCATGAGAAGCCAAATTTCGACTAAGTGCCTGGCGCATAAATATGGAAAAGTTCGGCGCGCGCGCCCGTAAAGGGGCGTGCTTTCTAGAACCTTCTACAAGATGGCGGCAGCACGTGGTCTGGCTTTCTAGAACCTCCTACACTATGTACGCGTGACGGAGTTGCTGCAACTTCTGATGAATCCACATTGAGACAAGTAGCCGGCAATGCCGATGCACTATCAGAACGCTAAAAGGTTGCCAAATACGTAGAAAAAGCAGAAAGTCAGTGCATCGTAAGCACTCGCAACGAAATGGCTTTCCAAATGTTCAGACTGGGACTCTGGTGAGAACTTTCAGCTCGTGATTAACGAGTGAGGCCGAAACTGTGCAGTCGATACTAGTGGCTCTAGTGACCTGATGGCTTCGAGTTACTGAGCTGCAGTCCGGGGTGTTATAATACTCGCGAAAGGGGTGGTATGTGCAGTAGTTGTCGGTCTTGTCTTCCTTTGACAGTCCCGAGCGCTGAATTCCACTCTGTGTGCCCCACGGAGTAGGCTCAGCACCGGCGGACTTGCGCAGCGCCTACCGCACTCGCTCCTTCGCCAACCCTGCTCCAGTGACAAGGAAATATCAAGATGACTTGAAGCGGACTAGGACGCAGTGGGGGACAGAGCTAGACGGCCCGTCTACGCGTGCCACTCACGACCTGGTCTCCGCAGAATGTGCCGGGCTTTCTGGGGCGCGTCTCAGATCCCACATGAGTGGGGAGTGCCACAAAGGCACCACTGAAAAGGGGTAACTGTAGCCTGACTATCAATCCTGAGGAAAATTGAGTTGCCTCGTCGGTTGGCAATCTTCAAGCAGGGCAACACCAGCGACAAAGAAAAGGGGATTGGATGACCGTTTCTGGCTGCTTAGCCGTCGTCAGCCGGCCATACCCAACCCCGAGGTGTGCAACACCAGAGGTTAGGGGCGTTGAACGTCTAAGCAACAGGTAGCGGGGCGGAGCTCGAGGTGTTTTGCTAATCCCAGGATCGGGCGTGACTGGCTGGCAACGGTTAATCAGCCAGAAATGGCCATTCCAGTGTCCCTAGTCTTTTTTCGGTAATGCTGTTCTGCCTATATCATGCGCCACTGTGCGGCTGACGGTTGCGTTCGAGAGAGAGCCCGTAAGGCACAACGGAACGAGTGAGTTCCGTAGAAACGATCGGTGAGCGCCCCTCTACCACTATGTCAGTTAACGACAGCCCGCGCGAGTTCCACGTCGGACACTAAAGGCAAAACAAAATATCTTATATGCAATCTCACACGTCAATGTCACGTGTATTTGCTGATTTCTGCAGGCACGTGACAGAATTTGTTAGATGTCTGATAATCAGATGGCAGAATGGTATTGCCGACAAAGACAAGGGGGACTGGAGTGGCCGTTTCTGACTTATCAGCCGTCCTCAGCCAGTCATACCCCACCCCAAAGTGTGGAACACCTAAGGCTTGAAGTCGTGACCTGTTAGCTAGAAGTCCAACGCCTCTAACCACTGGGCCACGGGTCCGTTTTCCTGTCGGTTTCGATCGGGAATATATAATGGTAAATGGGCGCTCACCGATCGTTCTTACGGAACTCACTCGTTCCGTTGTGCCTCATTCAAAATGCCAAGTCCTTCGCGCCCTTTTCAGCTGCGGCCATCTAACGCGGAAATTTGAGCGCGAAATAGTTAGTTCGGCCCCACATAATTCGGTAATGCTATTCTGTCTATATTACACGCCGCTGTGCGGCTTCTGTCGGGGCTTAGGAGAGAGGGCCAACAAACACAATGGGAAGGATAAGTTTTCTAACGCGATCGGTGAGCGCCCCCCTACCAACCCCTCCAGGCCACGACTATTAGTGCGTCAGATTTCATATAACGACGAATGCGCAGAAGTACCCCTGGGTCTCACTCTCTCCTACTTGCCACAGCATTGTCCAACCTGTCAAGCACTTGCTACAGGGTTTTAACGCAGTCGTATGAGGACCCGCGTCTAGGCGCACTGGCGCTCCCCCTGCCATATATTGGGACTTGAGCGTATTCGGTTGGCGTGTGCCGTTAGCCAGTCTCAGCCTTGTATTGCTCCAGCGCACCTACCACGCTGTCTATCGTAGGGGGCCTCTGTGCGACCTGGTGATTCGGTGTCCAATTCCACCCCTACTTGCGCTTACAGCCTTGGGTGGTGAGCCTACGCAGAGCCCTGCAATCACCAGGCTAGGTCGCAGTTAGAGGGACAGGAGGTAAGGCGAAACCCCCAATTGCTGTCCCAGGCAGCAGCAACAGCCGCTGGCGTGGCCCATGGTGTTTGCTGACCACGGCATTAGGTCATTTGCGGGTGGAAGGGTGGGACAGTGGAGTCGGCTGCATCCATGGGTTCGTGGGAGCAAGTTCAGGTGTCTATGCCCAAGTGGTTCGCGTGTTTCTTGAATCGTTGCCATCTAAAACGGGTCACGCGGCAGATGCTACAGGGGCTAAACGAAAGTCCGACAGGCTTTATCGTCAATGCTCACCCCATAACAAAGGGCAACACGGGAGGGGGTGCGTCGGCTGGCCTAGTTGCAGTTGCTTAGTTGGCATCCCTGCCACCCACCCTTTCTGGGGCTGCGCAAAATCCTGGTCAAATGTTTTTTGTGGGCCATGGGCTGTGGTGGTACGCCCAGGTGCGGATTTTCGCCGTGTCGGCCACCTGTGCCCCCTCCCATCTCCGGCTGTATTGAATCTGCCTTGACACAGGGCCCAGGTGGGGGGACAGTGCGATAGGCGCTATGCAAGCCTACTATCGCTATGAACTAGTTGATGCGCGTGTCATTGTTCCTGCTCTCACCCTGCTTTCGGTGGACATCGTCAGCAATGACGGTCCAACTGTCCCCTCCTTAGCTGAGGGATGTCCGCGTTGGCACCTGGACTTGCTTGATGACAATGACGAAAAACTCCGCACCCTCCTTTCAGAGGAACGCAGGCTACACACTAGTGACGACGACAATGCTAGTAAATCGTCGGTGGGCCATTGTTTATCTCCACTTCGCTCGACTAGATAACCGACGCCGACTGGCTGAAGGCACGAACTCAGCGGCAAAGGCTTTCACCTTTGGTAGAGGACGCTCATCGGTCGCGTTGAAGAAAACGCTTGTCCTGTTGTACCTGCGCGCTCTGTACGCTCCCCCCCGCAGCCAGCTGCAGAAGAACACTACCGACAAAGGAAAAGAAATCTGAAATAGTCATTTCTGGCTTTTTAGCCGTTGCAGAGATTGCTGCGCGCCTTCTAACCATAGTCAATATTACTCGATCCCAAAAGAACCCCTGGTCCAGTGGTCATGGCGTTAGGCTTATGGCAGACAGAATGCGGGCTATAGCCCCAGGGATTGCACACAACCGGTTTGGTATGGCTGGCCGATGACGACTAAGGGACCAGAAGCGGCCAATCGTTATCTTGTCAATCCGTGTTGCGACGAGATGGTATTCCTTTCGGTTAGGCCTATCAACCTGGCGGGGGAGGGAGGCAAGCGCACAAATGCACATAGGCGGGCTTGCACACATGAGGGTTCGATGTGTGCAGTTAGTTCATTGGTCAGAGACTGGTCGGTGCACGAGACCGGACAGGAGGCTCACACCTGTCCTCTCACCCCTTGGGGGGGAGGGGGGAGACAGGCGGTGCAGTGTCATGGTGAGAGCAAGTTCGCGCCAGCCTTGAAGTTGGCCGGCCACTTCTGATGGTTGCAATTGGCCGGACGCCTTGCCGGGTTTGGCGGTACCAGGAATCGGCCAGACGCGATGATGAGCACCTCACGGGGCCGCACAATCCAACACAAAAGGAGGCGACGTTAGTGTGCACATGTACTCAAGTGCCAGACTGCCAATAGAGGTAGAAGTGTTAACTGTGGCATATAAAAAACGTATCTTGGAGTCATAGAGGGCAATGGGCGTAGCACCACCATTGTCACTGGGCTTCCACTCCTCCGTTTTCGTATGTCACCCGTCGTGTCCGCGGATCGCGAGATACAGTTGATGACACCTCGTTGCTAACCGAGGCGGCTGTCACCAGAACAACCCAGAGACCGATATCAAATCAAGACTCGGACCCGGTTGTGCGAAGCAATTACAAAACAGTACCAGCTCTCCTCTGCCCACAAGAAACCCGTTCAACTCGTTCCTTGCATGGGGACAAGTTCAAGTTCTCTAGCGTTCACGGAGAAATGTCGCAGACGCGCAGACCCGACAGTCCTATCGATTGCTTCCAATGACTTTAGCAACAGTTTGACCGTGCTTCTGGACGTCACTTATTTTATAATGACGGTAGACTTGCGCAGCACCTACCTACCTCTTCCTCCCCTACCCTCCCCTCCTTTTGGGTATCTGGACAAACGTCATGAAAACCGAAGGTAGAATCTGACGCAGGTGACTGAAAAATTTAAACAAACCGTCTGAGGCCGCCATATATGCCTGGCTTGCGTACGATTCCGCGCTAACAAGAAAGAGGCGACGCCGATACCAAGTACGTGGGGTTGCCACAGAGATGTGGTCATTACAGCTTGACTCTGTCCTGCGAAGAAGACTTAGTTATCCCATCATTTAGCAGCCTGCCAAGCCTAAGCTTTTAGGACAATGTGATAATTTACAAGAAAATCTGATTGTATATAAGGCGGAATATGCGTCAAGAACCACGGACATAGAATCGCCAGAGAAGAAACCACTTGCTCTTCTCTCTGTCACAAACACCAATTCGCTGTCCGAGCCATTCAGTCATTTGATGAGAGAAATGGCGTGTCGCATGCATGAAATGTCAATCAAATTCACGAAATGCGTCTTCGTTTCGAAAAGATTAATTAGGTAGGGTCGCGGAGCGTAAATCTATAATAATCCAGTTAACTCAGGATGCCGGCTTTCGAACAAAATTCTTTTCGGCTGCATGCAAAAACTATACTCTGCAAAAAATGACTGCTTAATGAATATGCATTTTTCTCATTGATTTTCGATGCCCTTAAATATTCAATTATGTTTCAAAGAAGACGTGCATTAAAATATTCATTCTTTTGCTTATTCAGTAGAAAATTACTTCGTCTTCTTCCAATTCTATACTCAAAGGAACGGTAAAATTATATTTTCAAAAAGTTTTTAGTTGTGGAATTTTTAATACCCTGAAGTGGCCCTTCATAAAACATCATGTCTCTGTATTTACCAATATGGCTTGTAAAGTTTACAATATGGCTCAAACCCACTGCTAAATTTTATGAACCTCATATGGCATCCTTTAAATACCGTAGACAAATGTATGGTTTTCCATGCGCAGAAAATTTACAGATTGCAGTTTGGAAACCCTGAATGCAAGTGTAACGGCAGATCGGGCTCAAAATTACTCGGGAATAGGAAAAGCTTCTGAAAACCGAATTATACCCTTCCTTCGAGACTAAAATTGGAAGAAGACGTAATTATCTAGCGAATGAGCGAAAGAATGAATATTTTTATGCACATTTTCTATGAAATATAATGGACTGTCTAAGGGCATCGAAAATTAATGAGAAAAATTCATGCCACTTAAGTAATCATTTTTTACAAGGTATTGTTTATGCATGCAGCCGGAAATAAGTTCATTCAAAAGCTGACACCCTGAGGTAACCGGATCATTATAGGATTATGCTGCACGAGGATTAATTTTACAACCCTACTTAATTAATCCTTCCGGAACCCGTGGCCTTACAAGCACTCATTACCGGGGGGGGGGGGCAGTAGTTCAGGATTCAGTACAGAATAAACTCCTACTTATGGTGACTTCCATGTTCTCTTGCGAACCAACACTAGCGTCCATAGAGTTGCCCGTGTGAATACTTTGCAGATTTCAGTGCTCTTAATTGAATGTCCATGAAAACAAGTTCTGCATGATGTGTCTATCAAAAACGTCAAATTCAGATATTTTTAGAAAGCATTTATCGCGGCAGTGAGTTCTTGTAAGTTCCCATTCAATGGGATGATCATTGGGCCATATATGTCAACCCGCCAAAATAAAAGGAACTTCCACACCGAAGGCCTGAGACTATGCTCTTTTTATAAACCTTTTCCAGTGAATTGTTTATCTGGACTATGCGTTAATATGGCCTTTTGTTGACGAAGTTCGACACGCTTCATTTTTTTCCAAAGTAAAATCCCGGAAAAATTGGAATTCTTAGTCCGCTTTTTCACATCTCCGAAAATAACTGATGCTGTTTTGTCGCACCTGAATTAACGGCCTTCTCACTACCCTCGGAAATAATCGTACCCGAACTGGCTTAACGTCGGCTTTCGACAGCTGTATAATGCCGTCTGAGTTTTCAGACGGGGAAATAGCAAAGGTTTAATCATTTAGCATTTTACCATAGCACAATTTATTGTTGCCTTTTAATTTCCTCAGAAGTTAACCACCAACTTGGAGTAAATCAGCGTAAACTAAGGCCTATAGACGCAGACCGAAATATGATATGATTATTTGAGCCGAAGTCCTGCAGCCAGAGCGATGTAACCGCGTAGCATTCGCTAGGCTACTAACGGATAGCTAGTCAGGCCTGACAGAATCTCCTCACCATACCTCAAACACTTGAGACGTCGCAAAGAAGCCTTCTACAAACTAGGTCAGCGTGACAAGGTGAAAGATACCAATGTTTTAATAAAGAACGAAATTGCCAGACTTAGAGGTTTATTCGTTAGTCAACTTTTTTCTACTTCATCCACCCCCTCCTCTCCTTTTCCTTCTGCTGAACTGTGGAGGAATCTCAAGCGTCTCACTGGTCAACGTAATATACTTGAACCCATTGAGGTAGATTTAAACTCTTTAATTCGGAATTTTATCTGTACTTCTAACGACTCCCTTTCTCGCCCAAACGAAATTTACCTATCACCATGTGACTTTACTCCTGTGACTGTGATAACAGTGGAACAACATCTCAAAAAGATTCGCGGGTCAACGGCGGCTGGGCCGGACGGTGTCTCTCCTTTTCTCCTTAAGTCTTGCTGTTTGCAGATAGCTCCCGTCTTGATCCACCTTATTAATCTATCCTTCATAGAGTACAAGATTCCTGACGCCTGGCGTACAGTAAGAATTACTCCAATCCCTAAAAAAATCTTTAACTTTTGCTCCTCAATCTTTCCGTCCTATTGCCTGCTCTTCTGCACTCCTGAAACTTACTGAACGAGTTGCATTAGATTCCCTTAAGTACTCCTCCGTCAATTTTTCTGATCCTCTACAATTTGCATACAAGGCAAAGCGTAGCACCTTGGATGCTGTTGCTTTAGTTGTTCATTCAGCTTTGAGAGACTTAGACAAGGAATGCCGTGCATATGCATGTGCTTTTCTCGACTTCTCATCCGCCTTCAACACTATTCCGCGCCAACTCGTCCTGGCCAAAGTAGCTGCGTGCGACACTCCGAGCTGGGTTGTCTCTTGGCTTAGAGATTATTTTTCCTCCCGCACTCAGTTTGTCCAGTCGGGAAAGAGAAAATTTTCTATTCTTCCAAATAATTGTGGAGTTCTACAAGGTTCCATCTTATCCCCTCATCTTTTCTCCCTACATACTGATGATTTGAGATCGCCAAACGACTGCCTATATGTAAAGTATGCCGATGACATGGTCGTAGGCCACCCACTCAAAAACCTGACTCATTTACAGTCTTTAAAGGATGGCTTAGATCACGTCTCCTCATGGTCTTCGAATAATGGACTCCTACTCAACAATCAGAAATCAGTACAGTGTGTGTTTCGATTGCGACCCTCTCCCATTCCTGAACCTTTGGATATTCTTCCCAATGAGGAATCTTCTTTCCGGTACCTAGGTGTTGCTTTATTCTCAAATCTCTCTTTCTCTCTTCATATGGAAACCCTATTAACAAAAATTCAAAAACTTGTTTATTACATTCGTCGTCTACGTTCATATCATACACCCCAGTCCTTAATCTGGCGATTCATAGATGGCTGTATTCTTCCACTCATTCTTTATTGTTCTCCAGTTATTTTTCCAGCTTTACTTAAAAAAAGATCTAATTATTTTTAAACGTGTCATTTGAATGCTCGCCTCTGCTGCTGGTGTTTCCTATCATATTTTAGTTTATATCATCGTGCAGCGACACTTCAACTCGGTAGAGCAATTCACTGACCGAATTCTGAATGACACCGTCTATCCCCTTCATAATGAGTTAATGGCTGCGAAATCCTTACGCCCCATGCGTCGATGCTTCCGCCACATCCCTTGCCGCACTTCGGCCTATCGGAATTCCAAACTGCCATTTCTAGCCCGGTATCTCACCTGCAAAGATGTTGAAAAAGAAAAACAAAAACTCGATCTTGCACCTTAAAGTCCTTTTTTTTCTTCATATATAATTATGTCCACCTGTCCAATACCTGTTAATCTCTATGGTAATCACTGTGTACTGGAGAACCGTTTTTGCTGAAAGTTTTGAAAGTTATTTTCAAAATAAAGCAGTCCTCTCTCTCTCTCTAGTAGTATATGTCCGGATTACAGGCCACCATACTGGCAGCATAGATACTTTCTCAGACAATTATCTGGACCATTCCTCTATACATACATAGTCCCCGCCTGTAAAACCCCTTTTGCCACCTTTCCCGTAAGGCAGGTACCTTTGGCTGGTCGTGTGTGTGTGTGTGCCCTCAGAACGGGCCACGTGGTAGATGCCCTGGACCAAATCGGGGGCCATATCGGACTCTGGCAGGCGTTATCTGTGCGCAATAACAAATGCCAACATTTGCGGGGTGCGCTGGCGGACCCTATTGTCGGCAATCGCCGCACAACTGGACCACTGCCATCACCCCATTGTTTTGTGGTCAAAATCCTGGTCATTGGTGTGTGGACCAGGGGGTGCGGAGTGGAGCGCCAAGGCGAGGATCCGTCCGAGCCATCCACCTGCGGCCTCCCTCGTCTCCGGTCTTCTTGACGCTGTCTCGACACCGGGCCCAGGCGGGGGAGGAGGAGAGAGTGTAGGTAGATGCTACGCAAGACTACTGGCACTTTAAACCCCTGCGTAAGTCACCGTCCCTGCTCCCACAATGCAGTCTGTGGGGCACACGGTGGACATCGTCGAAATCGACGGTCGAACTGTCATGTGTGTGTTTGGGGGCCTTCACCCGATCGTTGCCGACACGTGTTCCGCCGATATTCTGCCGCTGCATGACACAGCTGCCGGGGGGGGGGTTCGGCTCATCAGTGGGTTCCCCAGCATTCCCCGGATTTCTAAATTTGATTATCTACCAGAAAGCCCTCGGTGAAGGCTGGGGAACGCACAGACAATTCGAACCCCTCGCAGCTGTGTTATGCAGCGGCAGTATATCGGCGGAACACGTGCTGGGGTTTTAGCTGGTATCTGTGCTGTAAAATATGGCACAGTGGATATGCTATCTCATGAAATGTTGAGGGAAATCCTGAAATGTGCTTTCAGTTCGAAAGGATTACTTAACTAGGGTTGTTAAACTAATTGTCATATCGCATAATGTATATTGTGCAGCCCATACATATACTACTGACTGCCTGTTGGCAGTTTATGAATATTGCTCGGTTATACCTCTGTGTCTGATGGATTTCGGCCCAAACACTAATATCGAATTAAAGTCTGAGCCTATAAGCCGCAAATAGACGGATTGCCGGGAAGACGGGTTGCCGGGAGGACGGGTTGCCCGTTAGCCTAGCTGCTGGCTACCCGGCGCGTCCACAGGTGGCGGATAGTGGGACGACCTTCAGTGAAGGTTAGCTGCGAAATAAGCAGACCCAGGTCTGACGAATAAGCAGTCGCGGACCAGCAGCGACATTGCTACCAGGGTGCGGTGGGCTGAAGTCTGGCACGCTGAAAGCCTTATAAAATGCCGCAAAGCCCAATGACGGCATTGTGACATGGCGACCGTAAACCGCCATTAAATAAGTTTACTTGCCACCGCTGCCTTGTGGTTAGGTTTTTAAGCCAAAGCGCTAGAGGAGACAACCTCAAACAAACAATCCGAGCGGCTGTTGGGGACCCGCCCGTATTCGAAATTCCCAAGAAACCTCATGCAACATGTCCAATCACAGAAACCAGGAGAAGGCACCCCTGGGGATGGATGGCTGTCAACTTGAAGAAGTGGACAGGTTTAAATACCTCGGAGCGCGGCTGCTGCCTAATGGACAGAGTAAGGACGACATTGTCTCCCGAATCGATGCTGCCCGCTGGGTTTTTTCAAGCCTTCGGAAATGCCTGTGGAACCGACGTGACCTCTCCATCGCCACTAAGATTCGCGTGTACCGTGCATCTGTCCGGTCTGTCCTTCTCTACGGTTGTGAATGCTGGGCTTTGCGCGTGGCGGATGAGCGAAAACTGGAGGTATTTGACCACCACTGCTTGAGGATCATCCTTCGAGTGAAGTTAACCGACTTCGTCTCAAATGAGATAGTCCGCGCTCGCTGCGACAACATCGCGAGGATAACTCAGGCCATCCAAGAAAGACGACTGAGGTGGTTCGGGCATGTTCTTCGTCGTCCACCTCAGGAGCTCAGTGTTACTGCCCTCGATCCGGCACCGTTGCCCCATTGGAGGCGTCGAAGAGGGGGTCAGTTCAAAACCAATATGGTGTCCTATAACCCCCATTAGCACAGATAATGTTCTTTACAGAAGTAAATTTGACATCCTGAACTAGTTTGCAGGTTTACGGACTTCCTATATTGTTTGGGCTAAAGGCCACTTTTACGCACATATTTAGGTTGCCTAAATTACTCGTTGAACGCATTTCTCGAAGAGGTTTTCGTAAGTTTGTTTCTACCCCGGTGCTGGAACAACTCGAATCTAAGAATATTTGAGCATATATAGGGTGACCAACGTATAATTGGGAAAATTGACGAAACCCACTATATTCAGACCATACACATTCTAGAACAATAATTTCTAATGCTATTGAAACACGCGTTTTATAAAGTCCTTTGTCAAGTTTGAAGTAAAACCATCCCCACGAGATCCATTTCCGAATGACTGCCTGCTGCGTCTCGTTATCAACCTCTGAGAGGATAAAAAAGACAGTAGGCTCATCATATTTGTTTCTCTGGACTACAATGTTTCAGCTGATGTTTGGTTGCCTGGCCGGAAAAATATCCGTTAGCTTTCCTTACTTGCTTGGTTTCAACCCTTCCGTAGAGCAGCCGAAAAGGAAACCGTAGTAAATTTGTGCGTCAACAGAATGAGGACTGACTGAAAATGGTTCACTACTTAAACGATGCAGAGCTTAGTAGAAAAAAACACAGTATACAAAGATATACGCTAATATGTAATGACGGTACTGGTGGTTAGTCCAGCCGGTAATGTAGCTGTAGGTATTAGGAAGACTATTCAACATTAACGTTGAAATGGTTTCGGAGGTTGCAGCGTTCATGGGATACTGTCCAGCCCGGAGGTTCTTTTCAGGGAGGGATGGACCGTGATTAAATTTCAATCCGACCAGTGTTTTAAAGCATGCCATTTCAAAAAGACTACATACTGCAGAACGCCAAAAAATAATTACTCGTGACACGTGTTAGAAATATGAACAAAATCAAGACCCACTGAAGCCTGAAAGCAAAATGCCTACTCTTTGGGAGGTTCTATTTTGAGTAAAACTGCCTTCGGTGTGCGGGAACACTTCCAGTCGGGGGACAGCATGTTAGGGCTACGATGTATATTTATCAGAAACAAAACTCCACTACAGGACTTTCGCCTGATCGATAGCAGATTCAAGCAGATCATTCGATCCCGCCCTACTTCTTATGAACGTACAGGAGAAGTTTTGTCGAATCATTTTTACATTTTTTTCCAGGGAGCTTACGCCGTGTAATCAGTTGAACCTTTTCATAAGGCTAGACTTTGTGGACGACTTCGGTGCAGTATGCCAGTAAGGAAGAGCACAAATAGGCCGATCTGGTTTCTGACGCTGTCTTCCAGGTCTCTGGCGAATGGATTTCTAGTTCTTAGGCAGTTTCACAAAACTTAACTGACGCCTAGGCATCTGCCACCCTATCGATCAACAGTTTGAGGGTAAAAGTTCTCTCCCAAGCAGCTTCAGTGCCTCAACTGAAAAATGACTCTCGCATACCACTTGCCAAATTGGCTGTTCATTCCTCAGCACATTCTCAATACTTGGAGGAATCGCCGCCGTAGAACGTAGGCGCCTTGCAACAATAAGGTAGCGCAACTGTGTGCAAGCGATCGTTAGTCTGCACTGGAGGAGTGATTCGCGCCAAGGCAATTCCCACCCTCGGGCTCTGATTGGCTGCGGGTAGGCCGCTCACGAGTGTTCGGTGAAATTTAGTAGACATGCTGACTCGTGGTAGTTGCACTAGTTCCTCACGCTGGTTTTCGGGCGTTCTGAAGACTGGTTACTCTGCTGGCGGCAGATCCCTGGGCGGGCCTTCAATCCACATAGGCTTCTTTCTGCCCCAAGACAGAGGGACCGTTCATAAACTGGAAGACACCACATTTCGTCAGTGCGCGAAACCCACTTTAGTCAGTGCTTGTAGGATGCACTTCATATTTTTCGAAATTAAGTCCCTTTTATTCCTGGTATGTACAAACTCTCAAACGGGAGAGACATTATCTGGAGCGTTGTTGCTCCGAGACGGCAGCCGTAACAACAGTTGCACCTTGATCTTCCCCGAAAGGCACCCGGTCTTGGCATACAGAAGGATCCATGTCACCGAATTCTAGGGTTTCCCCTCCCTAATGCGCCTTTACTCCGGAAAACACCACGTGTACCACCCTTTTCTTGACAGAATTTTGAAGCGCTCGAGGTAAAAGACGGTGCAATGCCAGCCTAATGGATATGCCTCTATGTCAAACACAGGTTTTGTTAGGGCAAGGGGATACCATACTAACAGCACTGGTACTAGCCAAAAGCCCATGCGCGCGTGTTTCTCTGGTATTCTGCCGCTGCGTGGCACAGCTACGAGAGGTTCGGCTGATCCGTGGGACCCCCAGCACTCCCCGAGTGCTTTCTGGTAGATATGATTTCTAAACGCCCATCGCACAAGGCACGATGGAACTAATGCGTCCTGTAACCTGGCCGAGGGACGCGCATTTATCACAATATATATATATATATATATATATATATATTCAGTCAGGAATTGGCGCACACCGATCTATTGGCTTCACGAAGCAAACAAGCCCAGTATGGGTGGCAAATGTCACGAACAGGCAACCATTTACCAGGCCGAAGTCGTCCAAGTCATAATAGCAGCGAGGAGGGACGATAGAGAATGCGGGTAGATTGATACACTACTGTTTTGGGCTTATTCTGACAACGGGGACTGGAGTGGCCATTTCTGGCTTATAAGCCGTCGTCAGCCAATCATACCCGACCCTAAGTGTGAATCACCTGGCACTCGAACTTCGGTTTTGGTATGAATCCCAAGTCACAACAGAACAAGCACAATTCGAAACTTTATCCGCGAACACCCGTCTGTTATGATTGATATTCCCAACCACAGTCAGCAGGAGAACGGGCCTGTGGCTTAATAACACAGTGTCCAACTCTATGATCAAAGATCCTGAGCTCGAATCTTAAGTGGTCCACACTTGGAGCTGGGTATGCTTGGCTGATGCCAGATAATAAGCCAGAATTTGTCATTCTGGTCTTCGCTGGCTTCGCCGGTACCAGCTCATATATATATCTATATGCATATATGTATGTGCATGTATGTATATATATGTATGTATGTATGTATGTATATGTATGTATGTATGTATATATATATGTATTGGAAGGTATATATATATGTCTGATCTCAGCGACACCGTCAAAGAACCCGCAGTTTGTTGCTTCCTGGGTTTGGGTAAGTCAGATGGTTTCTGTCATCGTGTTATGACGTTTTTTGCAACTACGTAGACGTGCCAATCGGATCACTAAGTCAACGCCGCGGAAAGTGTGAACGCAGACGAAATATTTACAGCCGTCATGCGTCGCCACCTGCACTTTACGATACAATTGACAATGTCGGCAGAACGTTTGATGTGCCTTGCCATTCGAGTGTTTACGAACTTTAATAAATGCCTGCTGTCATGTGAACCGTGCACAAACTGCCTTTGGCATCAGCTGCGCGCTGAGGTTGTTTTTAGGCACGCTGTTTTTTTTTTTATGGAAAACAGTCCACCTGTGGGGTTGAATCAGCTTAACCCCAGTGTCGAGTGGCTGGGCTTTATGCGTGCAGTGTCCCGGTGATCGTCTGTTCTCATGTCATTTATTTTTTATCCGAGTCGGCAACGTAAAACTCGGCCATAGTTGTATTGCACTGGTTGCAGAAAGGCACATATTTTGATACTGAAAGATTGGTTTTTCCGATTGATAATGCAGTATGATGAGAATATTGCGTGGACCAGTTTGTCCAGGATGATTTTGACTTTCGAGTGACGTTTTGCTGACCTCGATCTTCTTGGTAAATCGGTGGATGCATCTGTCATGGACAAAGTGGAGTTTTTAACAAATTGTCATGGACACACTAAATTCCAAGAGATTATGAGTATTTAAGCAGTGTCCTATCTCAATTCTCGGCGGGAATTCTGTCTTTAGCAGGAGAGGAATAGCTAAACAGCACGGACAACTCACAAGGTTTATTCAACCTTGTGAATGCGTCGGCAGTTAAACAAGGAACACTCGGCATCCAGCAACCGTATGTGTGTTTGTGCTCTTGTTCCCGTTCGGTCGAAAAGAAGTGATTGATGTTAGCACGAATGACCGGCAGTGCAAATTAAGGAACAAGGGGCTCTACGGACCAACACTACACTCCGAATGATCAAAACCATTCCAGACCGCCTTTACACAAAACATTCGGCTTCGCCAATTAGACGTGCAATTACACTGGTTCAAATTCTGTTGACGTGTTTGAGGTTAAAAATACGTCAACGGTTCTGTGGCGAACAGCCCTCTGTAGATGGTTTGCAACAGGGAAGACTAAAAGTGGCGGAATGTGAACCAGAGAGTTCTGAAACCGCTCTGGCTGTCGCAGACGAAGGAATGGAAAGGAAGAAGAATGTAATTGGAAATAAGTGCAAGAACTCTAGTGTCTGGTGGTTTCCAGTCGAATAAGAAAATCATTAAAAATGTAGCAGCCATCCCGTGGTGACTCACATCGTAAATAATATCAGAAACGGGCTCCAAGCCACTGTAAAATTTCAGAACGCAGATGAGAATCCCTATTTAACATTGGTGGCTTATGTCTGCACTTCTCGAAGACAACTTTTGAGCATTCCCGCCCGAGGCGTGAGCCCCGGGGCTCGAGTGGCAGGGGGTCCCACCTAAATCGTCGATGATAAAATGACTTGGACTCAAATGACAGGTCATTTCAAGCCGAGGATCGACTGTGACTGATTGATAAGGATTAACGGAACTAAAATGGGCGTTCCAGCCTCCCTCGTATACATTGGTGACACTTTTTGCTCAATGACATATACGTAAGGCAGCCTTTACTGTTTTCGATAGGAATGAAACATTTGCGTAGTTTCATGTGATCTCTTTGCCAAAAAATTGGCCTAAATTGTCTCATTAGGCGTGAATGGGACTTGGAGTTGCGTTTATGCGGTGATTATTTGCGACGACGAGCAGGCCAAGGTTAAAGTTGCAATGGTAGGCGAGAAAAAACAGGATAAATACAGGTCACAATTCAGGCTAACAGCTTAGGCAAGTCCTGTAGAGTTCGGATCACCATGCTGTGAGAAGTGGTGAGACAAACGTTACTTTTGCAAGACAGAAGAACGGTTGATTTGTTGGAACACCTCAATTCGTATTTGGAGACATCGGTTGTACTGACATGTAATTACAAACCAACTTCCACTTGAAAGAGGCTTGCAAACATCTGTGTTACTGGCGGTTTAAGGCTGCGTCATTTCTCCACCGATGTATTACTTGGATTTCTCACAAATCAACTGACGTCCTCCGATGTCTCGGTGGTGCCAGCCGCCTAATCATTCCTCGTCTTTTTACACTACATCAACTTTAAGCGGGGCTGGAAAAACTGTGTATTAGACCTGACGATTAACCCCACATTCCCTTACTCAACCTCCCTCGAAATGTTTTGTTTTGCTAACAAAAGGAAAACGTTTTACGCTGTTTAATGTACGATGATATTGGCCTCATCCTCGCCTCCTCTCCCCCCACACTGGCACACCGGTTCGAGAATTTCCTGCGACTGTCCGGTTGTGGGCACTAACGATGTGGAAAATCGATTCTGGTTGACTAGACGATATGGAAAGTAGGTGCAATCATGATACCCCTACATGAATAAATCGTAAACGCCATTTACAGTGAAAACTAGGCTAACTATTCCTGGACTGTAGGCAGCAGACCGAACATGAAATTTTGCACTGTCAAGATATGCTGACGCAAGCAAAGACTCATTTCTGTATCCCTTGTTGCTTTTTAATTGAAAAAAACGGGGAAAACTTGAAAATAAGAGACTTAAAATTAATTAGGCTATTTGCGTGGACAGCTAGTCTGGCAATCGTTTGACGGCATCGACGCCCTTGTCGAGAAACAGTAGCTTCCAGGACGTATCCGTCGAATTCCGTCGAAGTGCTTCTTTTCTCATCCGTCCGCACTAACAGAATCACTATCGATAAACGTTATCATACGGAAATCCTGTAAACAATATAATCCGACGTACCTTAGTCATTACCAACAACACCATTAAGACCACCACCGATATTTCATCCGTTTCCAACAGTGGGAAACATCGCGATTTCAGAGGCCTCAGTGTTTTTATAGTGTTTTTTTTAAATCGTTCTTTATATTTGGATTTAAAATTTCAGCGACAGCCTAAAGCTAAAACTACTGGCAACTAGCTTCAACGCAGTGCTGAGAAGACCAACTAGATTTTATACGCCTGCCACACGCGACCTGGTGCCTAAATGAGCACCATCTGTGCCTCGAAGAAGTGGACATTTCAAGACCTCTGGAAACTGAGGTTAGCATGGGGGAAAGTAAGAGAGAGCCATCGAAGGCTGCCCATCCACTCGTTTGCGTTGCTTGGATTTCTTGCAAATTAAAGGACGTCTCCCGATATCGCGGTGGTGTCTACCGCCTATTTTTTTTCTCGTCTTTTCACACTACGTACTAGGCTTGACGTTTACCCCCACATTCCGTTACTCAACCGCTGGCCTGGCGTTTTGCTGATTCCTACATTCTTCCCCCTACGTCAGATGTTTTGTTTTGTTAAGAAAAGGTAATTTTTTTAATTTTTTAAATTTACGAGGAGGTTGGCCTCACTCCGAGCTCTTTCTGCGACTAGTAACAGCTCGACTATGAGTATCGACGGTGTCTACAGCATGCTGGGCGTAGGGGGCAGGGATATACGCATGAATTAATGTATAGTGGTCAAAGACTTGCACCTCATCTGCCGCACATCCCCTCACTCATCTGCCTGAACCCCATGTCAAGACGGAGTTGAGAATTCCTCGACAGAGCGGAATCGATGAGGCAGAGCATCTTCATTCTGAAAAATCGATTCTGGTTGACTAGACGATGGTACGTCCGCATGGTTAGATTTTAAACGTTCTTTACAAAGAAAACTTAGGCTAACTTCTCCTAGGCTGTAGACAACTGTCCAAACAGAGAACCTAGCGTTAGCAAGATACTTATGCCATCACGGAATTGTTAGCACTTAGCCCTCAATCCCAGCATCTTACGCCAATGCATTGCGGTCAAAACCGTGATTTGAGAGTTAAACTAACTATGTCCTAATGAGCCGAATGCCACCTATGCCGTCGACCCAGTCTATCCAAGTTGCCTAGTTTGTGGTTGTCGTTAAAACCGGACACTTAGGGAGACTTCCTGTTAAGTCGCATTTCGTAGAAGTCTTCTTAAAGGAATGGAAAGAGGCAAGAGATCAATCTTTACGCTTCAAACATAAAGGGCCTATTAACCAAAAACCTCTCACATTCGAGGTGCAGATCCAAGGGGCATATGAACGGATGGAACGCGTATCCAACTAGCCACTTGAGATTGATCACAAGCCACCGTTTCTGCTTGAAGACCGCTGCTAGACGGATAATACCTAGTCTTTTCGGTCGTCATACAGTAGGTGTGCTAGCTCATGAAATGTCAACTGAAACTCCGAAATACATTTTTGTTTCGAAAAGATTTATTAGGTGGGATTGTAAAACTAATCATCATGCAGCATAATTCTATAATTATTCAGTTACCTCAGGATGCCGTCTTTCGAACGAACTTCTATCCGGCTGCATGCAAAATGTATGCATCGTTAAAAATGACCACTTAAATAGCATGCATTTTTCTCATTAATTTTCGATGCCCTTGAAAATCTAATTACATTTCGTGGAAACGTGCGTAAAAATATTTACTATTCTGTTCATCCGGTAGAAGATTTCGTCTTTTTTCATTATTATACTTGACGGAAGCGTACAATTCGGTTTTGAAAAAGTCTCTAATTGTGATATATTTTAATACCGTGAGATGGCTGTTCATAAATCTTCATGCCTCTTTCTTTACCAAGGTGGCTTGTAAAATTAGCAATTTGGCTCAAATTCACTGCTAAATTTTATGAAACATTTATAGTCTCCTCTTAATACCGCAGAGAGATGTATGGTTTCCGAAAATCTATGAGAAAAATGCATGCAAATTAAGTGGTCATTTTTTACCATACATAAATTTTGCATGCAGCCGGAAAGAAGTTTGTTCGAAAGCCACTTTCCTGGTGCAGTTGAACTATTATAGAATTATGCTGCAGTGTGATTACATTTGCAATCCTACTTAATTAATCTTTTCGAGACGAAACCGCATTTCGGAATCCCGGTTGATACTTTTTGAGTTAGCTCAGCTACTGTAGTCGCCATCACCTCACTTGACCGCCGATGTTGCTGGAGGATAGCTAGAAAGAATGTGCCAATAATTTGGTTACCCGGTACCTTGATTTGCACCTGTTTATCACATCAGCGTCTGGTGGGCGTTTCTTCTCCTCCCGGATGACATGATAAATTCAAAGAATTAATTGCATCGTGGCGACCAAGGCAGACAACGGCCTGGTTATTGGCATCGCTGAATGGCGGTCTATTTTTAGGCAAAGGCATGCATAAGGCTGCTCTGTAGACGACCGCCAACATGTGGCAAATTGCCTTTGTTCAAAGTCCAGCCGCAGTCTCAAGGTCATCCAGACTCCTTGAGAACTTTCTCAGACGCACCCACCTCACAGTCTCACCAATTGTCTCAAATGACTTCATAACAGACACTCGCATCTCCAGACGGTAAAAGCAGCCCCTGATTTGTGCGCTCTAGGACTCTGGACTCTTCAACGTTCCCCCGCCAGCCAATAGAAGCAGCAGATTATCAAGACGCGTTCCCAATTGCGCGATGACGCTACCTTCTCAGCGACCATCGCTGCCTGTAACGGCAGTTCAGGCATTTGTACAGAATGGATTCTTATAGTACTTCCTCCCATCTTCTTCTACCGGCGTTAGAGAACTAGAATTAATTGTGGTGGTTGGGATAGACCCACTCCACTGACCGATGCAGTTGTCACCTGGAGTCAAGACCATCTGTCTCTACAAGGAAGGGATAGCCTTCGTAGGAAACAAAGGCCATTGCGCATAATTTTACTTCAACCTGAATGCATAAAAGACCACAGGTGTAACGGCACCTGTCCTTGGCATTTGTAGGAACCAGCCTCAGATTACGCCTAACCGCCCGCTGAGAGGACAATCACCCAAAATAGGACAATCGCAGGATCTGTGACCACCGTGCCAATGTGTCAAGCAACATTGAGTTGTGCAGCCCTTAAAGACCTCTCCCAGAATTTCCCATAGAGGGTCTAGCACTGATTCAGTTAGAATGCACGGGATTACTGAATAATGCTGGCGTGAACTCCTCGGGGCAAGATATTTCATGCATGCAACTATTTAGACTAAAGACTATTCAATCCTGGCTCACGATGACATGATATTCTCCCTGTCAAATCCACCAATCAGGATACCTGAAAGGATGAAGGTAAGTTTACTGTCCATGTACCATACAGACATGAGCAAAAAGGATCATTCCAACGGTGATTGATGTCAGAGCAAACATCTTCCGAATGCAATACAGTACCAACCTTAATAGTACATCGACTTGTCTACACGGGTTGATATTCAGAAGCTTATAGGGGCGTAATTGGAAGGTACCGATCATGCCCCGATAATTCGTAGTTAGACATTCATCGAATGAACGGAAATCTGCCACGCAGTCTTTGATGTTCATTGATTTGACATTGTGTATGCCCAGTATTTCCCTCCTACCGGTCAGTTGTTACTGAACAAACATGTAGGCTTTCCTTGCCATCGTTTGCGATGGGGGAAGGAGTTATGCGTATTTTAGGTTACCAAAAATGCTTGTTTTAGCACTCATGTTCAGTAACACCTGACGGAAGTCCGAATCTCCGACAAATGCCAGACAAACCTCCCAGTTTTCTCTCCTACCGTTAGCAATGGGGGAAGGGCTTTTGCGTATTTTAGGCTACCGCAAAAGATTTTTTCCCAGTCATGTTTAGTTACACCAAAACACAACTCTGAATACTTAACAGTAGCGATTGTCCTGAAAACCTCCCAGAGGAACGCACTGCATGCAAGCCTGTAATATCACCCACAAGCTGGGCGGTTTATAACAATTAGGCATTGTTCCATAACACCATCCGGCGGTGTTTGTTCATTGTATTTTCTCTGAGTATGTACTCTAGTGTGAATACGTAACGTCGGTCGCAGAAAATGCTTCTTCTAGCAGTCGCGTCTCATTGCCCCAGTGTTTGTCTAGTCGCTTTTCACCCAGGTCCCAAACGGCGAAAGCTGGTGACTGGTGTCAGCCGACTGCCGTTTAACCATTTGCTATGTCTTTGCCAAATTTTAATCCACAGGACTGTTTTCGCTGTTTTGAAACCCAGTTGTTCTCCATAAAACACCGTTTTCTTGCAATTGTCAGACACTTTTCAAAGGGATTTTCATGCATCTGTGCGATCCAGGCCAGTGTTGTTTTGTCCTTTCTAAGCCTCAGTGATTTTGCTTGGGCTGACACTCCTGTGAAAATCGTAAGCCTGTTGTAGAGTCACAAGTTCGACATACGATATTCTTGCCTTGTTCTGGTAGCATGTTTTTTTAGGACTTCAGTGAAGCAAATCAGTAGAAAAATGTAATATGTTTCGGAAAATGGGGGCAACTTAACCATAATTACAATTAACGTTTCAAGGATATTTTCGCCTTTTTTAATAGCTGGTATTTCCGGACCCCCGATTTAACGGATCGGAGAAATTGTTGGCAGCAACACTTAAAATGGGTGAGCTAACTCATGAAATGATGGCTTTCGAACTTTCTTCTGGTTGAATACAGAAACTATACTCTGCAAAAAATGACTTCTTAAGTAGCATGCATTTTTCTCATTGATTTTCGATGCCCCTAAAAGTCCAATTATATTTAATTGAAAGCAGGCATAAAAATATTCATTCTTCCGTTCATTCGGTAGAAAAGTACGTCTTCTGTCAATTTTATACTCGAAGGAGGGACATAATTCGGCTTTAAAAAGTTTCTTATAGTGAGACTTTATATACCATGAAATGGCCGTTCATAAAACGTCATGTCTCTGCATTTAGCAACGTGGCTTGTAAAGTAAACAATATGGGCCGAATCCGATGCTAAAGTTTATGAACCCCATATGGCCTCCTTTTAATACCGTAGAGAAATGTGTGGTTTTCCGTACGCGAAAATACATGGCTTGTAGTTTGTAAACCCTGAATGCAAGTGTGATGGTCGAGCGGGTGCAAAATTGATCGGGAATTAGAAAAGTTTTCGAAAACCGAATAGTACCCTTCCTTCGAGAAAAAAATTGAAAGAAGACGTAATTTTGTACGAAAGAAACAAAAAAATAAATATTTTTATGCTTGTTTTCCAGGAGATATAATATAATTTTAACGGCCTTCGAAAATGGATGGAAAAATGCATGCTACATGTGTAGTCATCTTTTACAGACTATAGTGTCTGTATGCAGCCGGAAGGAACATCTTTCAAAAGCCATTCTTTTGAAGTAGCTGACTGATTACAGAATTATACTGCAGACTGATTAGTTTTACAACCCTTCTTAAATAATCTTTTCGAAACGAAAACGCATTTCGGAATTTTGGCTGACATTTCATGAGTTAATCCATCTACTGTAATCTGATTACATTAAACGTTGCCTTACCAGGCTTCCACTGTTCACTGGCATACTACTGATTCATGTTAACAACAGCAGCTACAGAGACGCGATTATTTAAGGGTAGCTGGAGCGTTAATATTGAACCCCACATTAAGCACACGCCTAGCCCTCAGATGTCACTCAACCGCCTGGGTTTCCAAGATGTTAATGAAAAACGGGGGTTTCCATTAGGATAATGTCGAGAATGGAAAATCCCAGTTTGAGGGCACGTGCCTCTTATGAAGGAACCGAATCGCGAAGCACCCCAAATTCACATGATGTGCTCCACTCACAGAGCTAACGCATGCACAACGCCACCTCCCCCCTTTGACAACTTGACCGCTTCTGAATACGTAAAACCTACGGTAGTCAAATAGTGGAATAAGTCTAGTTGACAAGAGCACTGTGAGCATAATTTGCAACCAGCAGGTGTCGGGATTACCGCGCTTTCAACCAGCATTTTTCTAATGCAGTCATATACTTTCTCAAGATTTGGACGCGGGATTTTTGCGTTTACCAAAAAACAATCCAAAATTAAATCGTCACCCTTCTTCCAGCTCCGAAACTGACAAGGTATGGCACTTTTATTGTGAAACTGATCTCAGCCGACTGTCATTTAACTATTTGCTGTATTTTTGCCAATTTATAATCCACAGGATTGCCACTATTAAACACTTTCCAATGGATTTTTCACCAGTCATAGACATCCAGGCCAGCGTTGTTTTGTCTGTTGTAAGTCCCCTGTTTTCGCATAGCCAGACACTTTTCTGTGAAAGGCATAAGCCTGTTAAGAAGTCGCACATTCGCCGTAAGATATTTTCGCCTTGTTCCAATGGCAATTTTTTTATGGCCCTAATAAAACAAATTAGTGGAAAAAATTGACCCATTCCGGAAAATAGCTGCAACAGTTAACCATAATTACAAGTAACGTCTCTTTGCCAGACAACTGCCGTTCACTACTGTATTACTGCTCAAAGCTGATGACATCAACTAAAACGATGCATTTATTCAAGGGTAACTGAATGTGTAATATTGAATCCTACAACAATTACACGCCTAATCCTCACCCGCCAATCACTTGCCTGGATTTCCAATTTGTTAATGAAAAGCGGAACTTTCCATTGGAGCAGCAATCAGGACTGAAAAATCACAACTTGAGAGAACATGCACCCCAAATTCACATCGTATGTTCTATCCCCCAGAACTAACGAATGTACAACGCCACCTCCCCCGAAAAGTGCGTGCGTTTGCGTCATTTTCTACTCTTAACTAGCAAATTAGGCCATCTGTGATGTCTTTCACCACTCATCTCTTCAGAGTGCCAGACAAATTTAAGACGACCGGAGGTTGGCTCGGACGTAGTAACCGAATATCTACGCACCCTGAATCTAGCCTAGCCCTTAACTCCTCATCCGCACGTCTACAGTATGCGTGCTGGGAAGATCAACCGGGTGACAAAAATTTACTTGTAAACACTCGTTAAGCGCATGTTAAGAAAACTATATTGGAGAATTGCACAGATTGCATTCGGGTTCCGGGGGAGGGATTGGGTAATCGATTTATTTGCAGTTGTATCTCACGGTCGGTATGACAGGTCTACCGTCGTTGCTGATGATGTTCACTGTGTGCTCCGAATCAAGGTGAAGCAGGCACAGAGACTTGCGCCGGAACTAGTTTATAGTGATAGCCGACTTGCGCAGCATCTACCGCATTCTCTCCTCCCGCACCTGGATCTGGTGTCAAGAAGACCGAGGATGGGAAAGGTGGATGGCGCGGCCGAGCCCGCACCTTGACGCTCCACTCCATACCCCTGGTCCACAACATACACTTGACGAAGATTTCTCACCAACAGCAACAACAACAACAACAGCAGCACCCCAACAGGGGTCAGAAGGACGGGGATGATGGCTGGGAAGCCATTCCCACCACTTGCATACCCAGCGGGAGAACAAGCGCAGGGCAGGGAACCAGGTGTCGTGGAACTGCCAGCACATACCAGGCTGCGAAGGCAATGTTTTGACAATACTAGCGTAGCACTCGCTTTCAGACCATTTGACCACGTTCTACTGGTCACGAAGAGGAAGGTGCGATCGCTCGAAAAAGAGCTTTGTCCGTCTGGTTTTTCAAATCCCCACTCAAATCAACCGCCCAAGACGCTATAAAATGTGCGTATCTGATATTGTACCTTAGCTGAAACTGCCAGTGAAGATGAGTTTGAATGTGAATCCGAAACGTCAGGCGAATAAAGCTCTTGTTCCAACGATCGCATCTACCTCTTTTAAGTTTAGTCGTCCCACGCTATGTTGTCCACAACGGACTTAGACAGTGCCCTGTGCGCGATTTTGTTTCTTGTGAAGTAGACTTGCGCCTCATACACACGACTCTGCCTTTCCCATCATTCGTCGCTCCCAAAAGCAAAAAAATTCAAAACGACCTGAGATGGACTCAAACAGAGTGTCCCATAAGCCCAAACAACTCGCCTTCCCACGCTACCTATAACCCGGTTCATAACTCCACATGCACCAGTTTTCATTTAGGGTGGCGGAGTCGGAAATCTTCCATGTGCGGGAATGTAGTGAGGGTCATATTAAGGAGGAGCCACTGCAGCCAGCACTCAAACCTGAGAAGTGTCAAGTTAGCTAGTCAGCTGGAAGTCTTCCAAACTACGATTGACAGCACGACGTGATCGCTTCAAGGGCGTCATATGGGTCAGATGTGGTTATATAGCCGCACCTGAAGTAAACAAAGCCCAAACACCTGTAATTCGAGACCGGTGGTAATAGGGGTTTTACAGTTGAGGCCAAGGAACTCACTGGCGACGGGGTCAAGTAACTGTATGCAAAAGAACAGCTATTGGGAATGCGTGGTTGTGTTTTGATTGGTTGGGAAATGGTTACCCTAACTCCCAACCCCTTATCCTAACCCCTAACCCTAGCTCCTAACCCTGATCCCTAATCCTAGCCCCTAACCATAACCCCTACCTGTAACCCCTAAGCCAAACCCCAATATCATTACGTTCAGTTAGGGCAGCAAAACCACATCTTACCATATGTATTTCCACTTGGATGAAATTTTTGTGCTCGCATTTACAGCAACAAAAACATTTATCACTGGTTACATCTACTGGGCGACACAGTTTTCTAAGGATAGATAAACCGCAAAACTTGAGTCCTACCACAATCACATGCTTAATTCTCTCCTGAATGTCAAAATTCCACTTTGTCAATGAAAGGTGGAAATTGTAATTTCGGCGGAAAATGAGGTTGGAGAACTACCAAATCGAGAGAAACCAGCGGACCGCAGACGTCACAAAATCACGCCACGTGGTTCACGCCCTGAACCTATTAGTGCACAACGCCTCCTAATCTGCGAGACTGATCGACATTTTCTCCGCGCAACTCGCGAATCGAGCAATTTTTTGGTTTGCAACAGTTCTACCGTGATCTACATGGGAGGTTCCTTTTGAACACGTGACTGACAGCAGTATACACCACTAATCTCTAAAAAAGACGAGATCATTTGAGCAGTCTAACGAAGTAGCACAACCTAGAGATCTGATGGAGACTTTTTGGGCCCTGTCAACTTATCTGCTGTGAAGGTTCTTGCACACCCACCTGAGTATCTCTGCCAAGCTTAGGTTGCGAATCATGCGGCGTGCACCGCATAGGATCTTCTACTTCTCAACTTTCTATAAATACCGCAAAACAGTTTTCCAGTTCTAAGCAGAAAAAGCTGGAGATCATAAACAAAAACACGTCCGTCGTCTCCGGTGTCACGCAACCGTGACACCTCCACTTCAGTCACGGGCGTTTTCGGTAAGTGGAAAGTCAAATTTTGAAATCTCAAGCGAAGCACTCCATGAGAATTTTTCATTTTGTTCAGTTTACATAACAGGGGGGATATGACCATGATCTTCAGGATCGTCCGAGGACCAGACTGCGCTCTTCAGTTTGACGATTTCATCGAACTGGCGTGGACGGCAAATCTTTCAGGGCAACAATACAAATTCCAACTAAAATATGCCGAAGCCGAATTGCGGTCCAAATTCTTCTTCCACCGGCTGGTTCCGTTGTCTTAGCGGAAAACGCTGAGACCTTCAAAACAGGACTTGATGGTCAAACGATATAAATGACTGGCGTAACTGCTATGTAAATATCTGCATGTTTTTTTCAAACGTCTATTTGTAAATAGGGCTTTCTGTGTCTCTGTCTCTATCCCTCATATGTACTGAATTATACTGATATGAACTAAAAAGGACACAATTCGCTTGAATTCCATAACACAAACGAATGAAATACGTAACGTTTTAGATCAACTCATATGGTTTCTGGTAAAGCAGGTTCTCTCAAAAACTGGGCACGTGTTAATTCTGCATGACAGCTTGAATCGCCATCTATTTCGATCAATGTCAGAGTTGATTCGAAAATTGCAGGCAAGGTTTTGTCAATTTACTCACTCTGTCTCGAAACGTAACGTAAAGTGTATTTTGTTTTAATGTTTAAGGTGGTAGACATTCGAGCCCTTTATGCCGAATGAATTGTATACCCAACCAAGAAAATTATATCTGCGAAAGCGGTAAATGTTCAATTTGCATAATTGATTTTTTGGATATAATGACGTTGTTTGATGTCTCCATATTTGCCCGTCATGTAATGTATGAGTTTTGTAAAAAATAGGAAACGAGGCGGCGAATAGCCTGCAATCACAAGGTGCGTTTTATAACAGAATAACAACGGAAACCTTTGGTACAGTGCAATATTCTCACCTGGAAAGCCCCGCGGAACTACCACGTTGGGTCGTTGCTGTCCCCAGCAAATCGGAAATGTGATTTCGAATGGAATGGCGCTGTGTTTTTAATGAACGTCTATAATGTATAGTTATCTTGTTTTCTTTCCTATGGGAAAAATACACTCAGTCTTTCTAAGGCACAGTTATTTCCAGGTGCGCTATTATTTTGCAATAAGCGCGTGATTTATACCAACGACAATAAAGATTTTCCGGCATACGCGCATTAGTCTACTCATACAATTGGGAACAGAATTGTCTATGAAGGTTGCCAAGTCAATTGCAGATTGACCACGTGGTCTAACTGCCTGCATAAGTCTGGTTTCTCCCTCCGTATATAAGCTACTTCCGAGTAACGCAAGTTTCGAGTTGTATGCGCTTGGACAAGTACTCGAAAAGCCGGTTTATGGCCGACAACATGACCGATATTTGGCATTTCAAACAGGAAAACGAAACCTCTCGTCCGTCTATAACAAAACACCTGTTAGAAAGCGGTCATGTTGTCGACGCCAAACCGGCTTTTCGAGTGCTTGTTCAAGCGCATACAACTCAAACCTTGCGTTACTTGGAATCGGCGTATATACGGAGGGAGAAACCAGACCTATGCAAGCAGTTGGACCACGTGGTCAATCTGCAATTGACCTGGTAAACTTCACGACCTGATTTAATCATGACTGATTTGTTGTAAGAATTGTGTACCGGGCGTTCCTTTAATCTCTCATCTTAAAGTATCCACCTAATCCATAGGCTGGAAGGGCTTGATCTATAAGCCCAAAATAAACGCAAAGGTTGGGCATATATTTCATTTACCCGGCACAGACCACCCGACGTTCAAGGCAAATAATCGCGTGTGCACTCGCACGTGAGAGTTGTCTGGGTGTAAGCAAAGTGGTCTGATGAAATGCTCCCTCATAACAGTTAAACAAATGCAGACGCTTGTTTCTTCTCCGAAATGCGGCCGTGACAAAATCCAGTGATGTAGGCCGTGCAAAATATGCGTTGGGAGGGACAAAGTTAGGGTCTGAATGATTTGCAAAGTTATACGCTGACCGCACCGCACTTCGTGTGCAAGTTTTTCCGTTGAGGTCTTCAATAGTGACAGATTGAAGAAAAGCATTGGGCTTCATCACAGGAAAGTACTATTCCTACTAACGCCTCAATACATGAAACTTTAATTCAAATGAACACTTTCTAAAGGGCGCCGAAAATTACGAAAACGTATTTCAAAAGAACGAAAAGAATTTCCTGGAAAATGCAGAACTGTAGAAAACTCTCTGGGTTATTCAAACAACCAGTACTAGACCCTGAAATCTAAATCACTTTTGGACAGCTTATCCACCAACGTGTATTGGTACTCACCAAATAGAAGGAAAACTTTGACCCGCCAAATTGACGCATGCATAATTAACAAAGCATAGCGAAGTTTGTTGTGAAAGCAGTCGGTTCACAGTTCAAGGAAACCAACATATAAATAGCTTTCGGTTTGTGGTGCTATGCGTTAAAAAGAACAGGGTTTTTGAGCGATTGTACTTAGGTCTTTTGAGAAAACCATGACTGATGCGACTATAGTCGTATCAACCCATATTCCTGTGCTGAGCACTCGTCAGCATCGAAAACCATTAAGAGGTTGCCATTTGCCTTGTGCCGGTGGCTGCTGTCGGCAACAGCACTATCGTGATTCCAGTACTTTCGAACCTCTTGGTCTTCTGGGTGTAAGCAAAATGGTCTGGTGAAACTCAACATCTTGACAGTTAAATAAATACAGAAGCGTGGTCCTTCTCCGAAGTGCTACTGTGAATTGCATTGACGTAGATCGTGCGAAATATGTGTCACAAGGACGAAGTCAGGGGTCGAATTATTTGCAAAAATATACTCTGACCGCACCCAAGTTCGCAATGTGGGTTTTTCCGTTTAAATCCTCAATTGTGACGAGTTGAGAGAAAGCAATGGGCGTGATCACAGGAAAGCGCTTTTCTTGCTGACACCCGAATTTTGACAACTAAATTCAAGTGAAGTTTCTATGGAGGCCTGAAAATTGCAAAAACGTATTTCGAAGGAATAAAGAAGAATTTTCCGGCAAAATCGAAATTGTGGTGGGCTTTCTAGGTAATTAAAACAAACAGTACCAGACCCTGCAATCTGACTCAATTTTTGGACAGCATATCCACCAGCGTACAGTGATACTGACCAAATGGTTACAATGAATTTGACCTTCAGCTTGGCCACGCATAATCAGTAGAGCCTAGCCGGGTTAGGCACCTATAGAATAAAATGTATTTGGGGGCGTCGAAAAGCCCTAGTAATCCCGAAAACAAGCAAAGGGTGGGCATATACTTCATTTGCCCTGCACAGATCACCCAAAGTTCAAGGCAACTAATCGCGTTTGCATTCGCAGGAGAGAGTGGTCTGGATGTAAACAAAGTGGTCTGACGAAACGCACCCTCATAACAGCTAAACCAATGCAGAATCGTGTTTCTTCTCCGAAATGCGCCTCTGACAAAGGCCAATTACGAAGGTCGTGCAAAATATGCGTTGGGGAGGAGCAAAGTTATGGTCTGAATGATTTGCAAAGTTATACGCTGACCGCATTGCAATTCGTGTGTGGGTTTTTCCGTTGAGGTCGTCAATGGTGACAGATTGAATTAACGCATTGGGCTTCTTCACGGAAAAGTAATATTTCTGCTGGCGCCTCAATACATGAAAGCTTAATTCAAATGAACACTTTCTGAAGGACGCCGAAAATGACGAAAACCTATTTCAAAAGAACAAAAAGGAATTTTCCGCAAAATGCAGAATTGTAGAGAACTGTCTGAGTAATTCAACCAAACAGTACTAAACCCTGAAATCTAAATCACTTTTGGACGGCTGATGCACCAATGTGTATTCGTACTCACCAAATAGAAGAAAAACTTTGACCTCCAAATTGATGCATCCATAATCAGCAGAGCCCTCCGGAGCTAGTAGTGAAAGCACTCGGTTCAAGAAACCCAATATATAATCTGCTTTCGGCTTATGTTGCTATGTGTTAAGAGGAACCGGATATTTGAGCGATTGTACATAGCTCCTTAAAGAAAAACATGACTGATGCGACTATAGTCGTATCAACCCATATTCCTGTGCTGAGTAGTCGTCAGCAGCGTAAAGCCTTAGAAGGTTGCCATCTGCCCTGTCCCGGCGATTGCTCTCAATAACAGCATTATCGCGCCTGCACTTTTTAAAATTTCCTGTGAAGTGCGGGCTTAATACGACACCTACAAAATCGAAATGCAGATGCGTGTTTTTTTGTCTAAAATGCATCAGTGACGAAGGCTAGGTCACAGATGCGTTGCAATCACGATGTGATTTGCAAAAATATGAGTTTACTGCGTCCCACTGCGTATTTGAGTTTTTCTATGTAGGTCATCAATTGTGACAAGTTGGGAAAAGAATTGCGCTTCATCACAAGAAAGTGCTATCCGTGCTGAAACCTGAATTCTGACAGCAAAATCAAAATAAGGATTCCATGGAGGCGCCGAAAACTAAGAAAACCAATTCCAAAAAGACAAAGAAGGATTTTCTGGCAAATGGGAAATTTTAGAGGACTTTCTTGGGTAAATCAGACAAACAATACCGTACCCTTTAATCTGACTCAACTCTGGGACAGCTAATCCACTAATGCATATTGCTAGTGACCAAATGTCAGAGCGAAGTTTACCTTCAAATCGTTCACGCATGCTTAGTGGAGTCTAGCGAAGCTAGTCTTGGAAATATTTGGTTCACTGTTCATGAATCATAACAACAATACAGTCTTGGGCTTATGGTACAATGCAATAAAAATAACCGAACTTTCGCAAGATTGATCGCAAATATGTAAAGAAAAAACCCAACTTGCATTTGCTATGCTTTTTACCCATGCCTCATGACGCTATGCGCTCATTGCTGAAAAATGTGATTCATACCAATATAGGCGCATAAATCCATGTTCTTTTGCTGAGCATCTGTCAGTAATAGGAACCCTTAAACGGATGTCTCGCGGTCGCTTTCGGTAACAGCACCATTGTGCTTCCATTTTTCAGTTTCCTCTTAGGTGCAGATTTTAGAGAACATTTAGGGGCCATCACGGGAGAGCACTATTCTTACTGACACCTGATTTCATGACACCTGAATTCAAACGACAACTCTCTAGGGGGCGCGACAGGTTGCAAGAACCTATAGCAAAAGGACACGGAGGGATTTTCTGGCAAAAGCAAGACTGTAGAGGACTTTCTGAGTAATGCAAACAAACAGTAACAGACCCAGCAATCTGAATAAAACCTGGATGGCTAACCTACGAACGTATTTTGGTACTGACTACGTGGAAGAAAAACGTTGACCTCCAAGTTGATACAAGTATAATCAGCATAGCCTAGCGTAGCTAGTAGTGAAAGCACTCGGTTCACTGTTCAAGGAACCCAACAGATAAACGTCTTTCGCCTTATGGTGCTATGCGTTGAAAATAATCGAGCTTTTATAAGATTGTCTGCAAATGTTTAACTAGAAATATGGTGAGTGATTGATCTCATGAAATGTTGGCTGAAAAACTGAAATTCGTTTTCGATTAGGAAGGACTGCTTAGGTGCGGTTATAATACTGATTATCTTGCGGCATAATCCTATAATCCTTCGGACTCGGCAGGATGTTAGCTCTCGACTATACGGCTTTCTAATCGCCTGTAGAAACCGTACTCGGTAAAAAATAACTGCTGAAGCAGCATACATTTTCCTCACTGAATTTGAATGGTTTTGAAAATCCAAACTTACAGTAGGTGGGCTTACTCATGAAATGTCAACCGGAATTCCCAAATGCGTTTTCGTTTCAAAAAGACCAATTAAGTAGTGTTGTAAAAATAGTCGGCCTGCAACGTAATTCTATAATATTTCGGTAACCATGGGATGCCGGCTTTCGAATAAACGTCCTTCTGGATGAATGTTAAATCTACAGTCTGTAAAAAATGACTACTTATACAGCAGCAATTTTTCTCATTGATTTTCGATGCCCCTAAATTCCGCTTGTATTTCATAGAAAACATGCATAAAAATACTTATTCTTTTGCCCATTCGGTCGATAATTATGTTTTCTTATTTTACACTTGAAGGAGGACATAAATCGATCCTAAAAGTTTCCATTTCGGGTTCTTTTATATACCCTAAAATGACCGTTATTAAATCGTCATGTTTCTGCATTTGCCAATGTAACTTGTAAAGTTAACAATATGGATCGAATCCATTGCTTAATATTATGAATCCTACATAGTCCCCCTTTATTTCTGTAGAGAAAAGTGTGGTTAACAGTACGCGGAAAATATATGGCTTGTAGTTTCGAAACCCTGAATTAAAGTGTGACGGTAGAGCGGGTTCAAAATTATTCGGGAATTGAAAAACCTTTTTAAAACCGAATTGTGTCCCTTCTTAGAGTGTAAAATAAGAAGACGTAATTATAGACCGAATGAGCAAAAGAATGAATATTTTTTATGCATGTTTTCTATGACATACAAGCGGAATTTAGGGCCATCCAAAAAAAATGAGAAAAATTGCTGCTGTATAAGTAGTCATTTGTTACAGACTGTAGTTTTACATTCAGCCGGAAGAACGTTCATTCGAAAGCCGGCATCCCATGGTTACCGAAATATTACAGAATTACGTTGCAGGCCGCTAGTTATACAACACTACGCAATTGGTCTTTTTGAAACGAAAACGCATTTGGGAATTGCGGTTAAAATTTCATGAGTTAGCCCACCTACTGTATCTTATAGAAGCCTTGAAGAACAATGGGCATGCTTTCAGTCGTTTGATAGAGGATCACGTGATTTTTATATTTTATACTCAAAGATGGGATCTTATTAGGCTTTGACAAACTTCCTTATCATGAGATTTTTTAAAACCGCGCAATGTTCATTTACATAGTATTATGCGTTTGCGTTCACCACTGCTCCTTTTGAAATGCAAACCTTGTCCGCATCCATTGCAAAATTTCATGAACTCTATATGATGTTTCTTTTAATACATGGAAGAATATGTGATTATCTTTACGCGCAACGCGTACACCTTGTAAGCTGAAATCACTAACCACTAATGCAACGACTGATCAGGCGCTAAATTATTTGGGAATCAGAAAAAGTTTTAAAATGTAGTTATAGTCATTCTCCGAGTATAAAGATAACGTGATTCTCTTTAAAACGACTGGAAAAAGCATATTTTTGGTCAGGGTTTCTATAAAATATATCTGACTTTGCAAGACTACCGAAATCAATTGGAAAAATGCATGCTGCTTCGGTGGATTTTTTTTACCTAGTACGATTTCTGCAGGAGATTGGCATGCAGTGTATTAGAGAGCTGATATCCTGCCAATTCCGAGAAATTATAGGGTTGAGCTGCATGGTAATCTTACACTTTCTTCGTGCATTAAATGCAAAGACAATGTTACCTCCTATCAGACAAGGAAAAGAAAGCTTAAATTTTTGCACGTTTTCTATTAAATATATTTGAATTTATAGGACCATTGAAAATCAATAGGGAAAGTGCATGCTACGAAATTAGTCACTTTTTACCGAGATCAAGAAGAAGTGAATCCAAATGCTGACATCCTCATGAGTCCGAAATGCATATTTTCAGGAAAGTATGGATTGATACGACTATAGTCGTTTCAGTCATACAGTGAGTGACCGATCTCATGAAATATTGGCTGAAATTCTGAAATGCGTTTTCGATTAGGAAGGATTACTTGGTCGCGGTTGTAATACTGATTATCTTAAGGCATACTCTTATAACATTGTCGCCTCAGCAGAATGTCGGCTTTTAAATGCACTTCTTTTAAATCTCCTGGAGAAGGCGTACTCAGTAAAAAATGACTACTTAATTAGCATGCCTTTTTCCCATTGATTTTCGATGGTTTTGGAAATTCAAATATATTTTATCGAAACCATAAACAAAAATATGCTTTCTTTCAGTCAATCAATAGAGAATCACGTCTTCTTTATATTTTATACTTAAGGACGGAGTATAATTAGGTTTTAAAAAAGTTTTCTAATTGCCGAAAAATTTGGAGCCTGATCAATCGTTGCGTTAGCGCATAGTGATTACACTCTACAAGGTGCATGCGTTCCGCGTAAAGAAAATCCCATATCTTTCTATGCTTTTAAAGAGATATCATACAGGGACCATAAAATTTTGCTATGGATGCGGACCATGTTGTATATTTATGAGGAGCAGTGGTAAACGGCCAGTTACGATGCTATGTGAATGGACATATCGCGGTCTTGACTACAGTGAATGACAATCGTCATTGTTTCTCACAATTTTCTTGTCGAATTGTGTTTTCCTTACTGCTGTCAGTTGTACGAGGCCTTAACGAATTGGCCATCATTACGTCGCAATTTATCTTAGTGATTTCCGACTAAGAATAATTTTTCTTGGTACAAAGTACTTTATAAACCAAAATATGCCATCTTTTTAAGAATAGTCGTGGGTGACATTTGCATTACAAAAGTGTCTTGCAAAGTTGGCAAGCTTTCTTCTACACTGTTATATATTTCCGAAACGTACATGCGTATTCCATGTTTATATCAAACCTGCTTATATTTGGAGGTTTTTCACTGTAAATTTCGTAGTTCTTGGTGGAACTTCGACAGCCACTGAGTTACCGAAACCCTCGTTTCGGCGTTTTCAGTTACCCCCTACCGTCCTCATTTGTCACGGGCAGGTTGTATTATCCAAAACACAGTACATAAACAACCTCGTTTGTCACACTCTAGGTGCGTATTTTCTTCCGCGTGGGCGTCGACCACACACGTCAACACTCGGGGACTCCGCGTCTGGAGCGGAAACAGCCTTTTCCTCACCATTACCACGTGCCTTTCGCGCGCGCGCACTTGAAAATGACTGCCGTTTATCTATTTTGATGTGACCCCCACAAGTCAGTTGTGAAAACTTTCCTAAACTCGATGCAGGCCGTGTTTACTGTAATGCTGACCTTGACGCGCGCTACGTGCGTGCCACAACATTCCCTCGCTTCCGCCATAAACAGCAACCAAAACAATGACCGGATGTTTTCAGTCGGACGACCTCTTCTTCTCAACAACTTGAAATTTGTTAGAAAAAGGGCGATTTTCAAAATAACCGCTCCTTCTATTTGACAACGACTTGAGAAACGGACATCGTGCAGGCCGTAGAACGCAAATGACACTTAAATGCCACGGAATTTTTTCCACTTTAGTCAAAGCTTCACGGCTGCTCCTGGGTAACATGGCACTAATCAGAGAAATGTACAAATGCTTGATGGAAAAGCCATTGTTGAGCGTGGCTAGACAAGAGCATTGGCATTTTAGTGGATATAAGGGGGGAATTTTGTCAACGAAGCATCTGATCGCCGTGTTCATGAGCTGCTGCTGCCGCTACTTCTTCACAAGTTTACCAAGAAGAGAGTACTTATAGTTTCCAGACGGCGTGACCGGTCTTCTTACTGTCATTTTTATAAGATTCATAATGAGGGAATCAACAAGCTAACGTGGCATTGCCTACCAACGTTTGCCAAAATGATCTTGTGTACATCGCCATGACAACGAAAACCATTTACAACTGATGCCTTAAAAGGGCGATGCATTTACCAGAAGGAAACAGAAGCATTACATTTAAATCCTGCTGCGGCCACGTGATAATCTATTAATGGGGCACGAAAGCCATAAGATGGGAGAGCACACCCCTGATTGGAGCGGTTGAACTATAAAAGTTTTGTAATAAAGTCATTAGGTTTGTCGGAAAACTGGGTTTTATCATAAAATGATGGTCAAATCAAATCAACACACTTCGCTAATTACTATAAGGTATTAATCATCGCTTTCAAACAGAAAATTATTCCTAGGAAGAAGAAGAAGAAGAAGAAGAAGAAGGAGGAGGAGGAGGAGGAGAAGAAGAAGAAGAAGAAAAACAAGGGAGAAGCGATCGCTAGAACACTGGCTTTATTCGCCGGACGTTTCGGATTCGCACTTGAACACATCTTCAGAGATAGTGGTAGAAACAGCAAAATATTGTTCCATTTTTACATTTTGTATTAACTGTGCGAATTTCGAGTTAATAAACTGTTTAACTACTAGAAAGTCGACAGCCTTATGCTGGATAGACATTAAAAGCGGCTAGCCGGCAGGCATTTGATGCTTATTTGCATCATATCTTTAGATTTTAATCATTTTTTTAAAAGTAAGCGACAATTGCCCAGCACGTAGCAGATATTTGATCTAAATCCGAAAGCATGGTGACCAGGCGTGCAAAATCACGAAACGTATTATTAAAAATAGTAGTGCCGCTTGTGTTAAGCACACATTTTTCCCCAGACGTATACTGTCGAAGTAGCATGTAAACCACTGGATGACCTCTGGGACTTATCTAACCACTATGCAGAGTTCTGTAGTAAGTACTATTTAGATAATGCAGTTCGGACCTACTAACCACATGAAATAACAATTAACAGGCTACATTTTACAATGCCTCTGCCTAGTCGTCATTAAAAAATATCGATTAAGTTCATCCTGGAATTATTAGGCACCAGGTCAGACACCATTTTGCACTTAGTATGTGATTTATAGTAACGGCAATAAAGAATTATCGTCGTATTCAGATTAGTCTATTCATCGGAGTGGGAGCCCGATTGCAATTTCTTCTGCATCGGACATTACTTTAATTTCTCATCTGGACTATTTACCGAAACCACGGTCCTGAAGGACCAGTAGGGCGTTGACTTGCTCTAGCGGTCCCACATAAACATAAAGATCAAGCATATGTTTCTCTTGCCTCGCACAGATCACCCGAAGTTCAAGGCAAAGTATTCGCACGTGCATTCTCACGTGAGAGTTGTTTGGGTGCGAGCAAAGCGTTCTGATGGAGCGCACCTTCTTGACAGTTAAACAGATGCAGAAGCGTTTTTTCCCCGGAATGCGTCAGTGAAATGTCATGACGTAGATCGTGTAAAATGTGTGCTACAGGGAGGAAGTCAGCGATTGAGTGATTGACAAAAAGCGTACGTTGTCCACGCCCCAATTCGTGTGTGGATTTTTCCCTTTTTTTCGTCATTCGCGACAAGTTGAGGAAAAGTATTGGACATAAAGGTTGAATGTTTGACATCAAAGTATGAATGCAGCCCCTAAATGCGGGTGTTAAAAATTACGAAGACATACTTTCAAAAAGCACGTAAAAAGGAAATTTTCAACGGATGTGGAGGTGCGGAGGCCCTTTTGATAGATTGAACAAAGAATAACCTAGCATATATTCGAACCAGGCTTTTGGAAAGTTTTCAAATTAAAAAAATAAAACTTAGCGGGCCTGCTGACAAAATTATTCCGTTAACGCTTAGAGGGACCTGAAATAAAGATTGTCGCAAAATGACTCTAACGTTTACAGGACTGTAGGCAATATTTCGAGAAAAAATGCACGCCGCTGAAAACTTATATTTTTGGGCTACTCTATTAATCTAAATTATACTAAAGTTACTTCAGCAACTCCAATGAAAAAAAACCGACACAGCTGTAACTGAGAAGAACAAACAGATATATGCGCTGAGCATTGTTCAGTCGAAATTTTTTACCTGCTCCTGCACTTCCTGACAAAAGGACCACCGACTCCAGTCAAATTCGTTTAAATATCAATGAGTCGCAATACCGATTGTGAAGCAGAATTACTGAAAATACTGGCTGCCGGACATTTATCTGTTTATTTTGAAGGATACTTACCGAAAAGCAGGACATAAACCAACATGAAACCAAAGCAAATGCACCTACCCGCTAGTTTGGGGGAACGATTTTTATCCAAGTCACCCTCACCGTTCACAGCGGAGGTGGTGACAATATCGTTGATCGACTCGATTAATTTCTCGAGGCACGTTTGCCACCACTCAAGCTCAAATCACTGGCGATACGTACTTGCTTGCGTGTTGACTGCTCGCACTTTACAACATCACGTGACATGATATACGCTAGGTGTGCTAAGTCGTGAAATGTTAACCGGAATTCTGAAATTCGTTTTCGTTTCAAAAAGGTTAATTTAGTAGGGTTGTAAAATTAAGCATCATTCAGCATAATTCTATAATTATTCACTTACCTCGGGATGCCGACTTTCGAACAAACTTCTTTTCGGCCGCATGCAATAACCGCACTCTGTAAAAATGACTACAGAGTGTTCTCATTGATTTTCGATGCCCTTGGGAATTTAA
>CACRXP010000198.1:932570-961394 GCA_902702965.1 Spirometra erinaceieuropaei | reverse complement strand
TTACCCGAACGCCAGAATCTCAGCATGACTGAAATATCTTGGAATTACGCAGTAAGATAACCAATTTGAAAACCCTGCTTAAGTAGCCTTTTCGAAATAAAAAAATTATTTCGGATTTTCAGTCAACATTTCATGAGATTGCGTACTAACCGTATTTTTTACCGTAAAGCCACCAAAAGCTCTTAAACTATCGCCTCTCCTAGATTCGCGTGTGTTTTCTGGTTTTCAGTAAATTTGTGAAAAATTTCTTAATTGCCTAATAGATGTCTTCTATCTTGGGACACTCCGCAGACGCAAGAACAGTGCTGTCTTTATGAATGTGACTAGCAGCAGGTTCTGGTAATTGCATAATTTCTAACTAGGTTGTACAGTTTTGCGGTCGTGAGTGTACTGTTCCTCCTAGTATGCGGCAACCTAATCATGCCATTGGGGTTACCTGCATCAGAATTTCTCAGTTACTTGGAGACAGCGAACATCTTCTGTTCATAACAAAGTGAAATGGCGGCAACGTTCGTTTGGGATATAACCTGTCGTTTGTACTAGCTGATACAACATCTCCCACGGACTTATCAATCGCGCTGGGTTCCTCGGGGCCTCAGACGTTTTCAAAGGTCAATGGCACTTCTCTGAGGCAAATTATGTTTTTTCAGGCGTTCTCATTAGACTGTCACATTAAGGAGCAATTCGCCAAAATTGCTTATAGCGGCACCGAGGCCTCGGGGGGTTATAATACAGTAAATGTGCTAACTCATGAAATGTCAACCAAAATTTCGAAATGCGTTCTCGTTTCGAAAAGATAAATTAAGTGGTGTTGTAAAACTAATCATGACGCAGCATAAAGCTATAATGGTCCAGTTACCTCAGGGTGTCGGCTTTCGAAAGAACTTATTTTCGGCTGCATGCAAGATCTATATTCTGCAAAAATGACTACTTAAGTAGCATGCAATTTTCTCACTGATCTTCGATGCCCTTGAAAATTCAACTATATTTCATGGAAAACATGCATAAAATATTCATTCTTTTACTTATTCGGTAGAAAATCACGTCTTCTTCCAATTTCATACTCAAAAGAAGAGTATAATTCGGTTTTAAAAAGCGTTTCTTATTTCCGAATAATTTTGAACCCGACCTGCTGTTACACTAGCATTCAGAGTTCCAAAACTACAAGCCGTATATTTTCTGCGTACGGAAAACCATAAACTTCTCTACGGCATTAAGAGGGGACCATATGGATTTCATAAAATTAAGCACTTGATTTGAGCAAAATTGTTAAGTTTACAAGCCACATTCGTAAATGCTGATACATGCCGTTTCATGAACGGCCATTTAACGGTATTAGAAATCTCACAATTAGAAACTCTTTTAAAACTGAATTATACTCTTCTTTTGAGTATGAAATTGGAAGAAAGCCTAATTATCTACCGAATAAGTAAAAGAATGGATATTTTTGTGCATGTTTTCCATGAAGTATAATTGAATTTTCAAGGACATCGAAAATCAATGCGAAAATTGCATACTACTTAAGAAGTCATTTTTGCAGAGTATAGATCTTGCATGCAGCCGAAAATAAGTTCTTTCGAACGCCGGCACCCTGAGATAAGTGGATCATTATAGATTTATGCTGCATCATGATTAGTTTTACAACGCTACTTAATTTATCTTTTTGAAACGAGAACGCATTTCGAAATGTTGGTTGACATTTCATGAGTTTGCACATCTACTGTAGTTTCGCTGTGCCAAGAGGAGGTGCAGTGCGTGACCGATCTCATGAAATGTTGGTCGAAATTCTGAAATGCGTTTTCATTTAGGAAGGGTGAATAAGGTGGCGTTGTAATATTACTTACCATGTGACATACTCCTATAATATTTCCGACTCTCCAGGATGTCGGCTTTTGAATGCACTTCTTTTTGACCTCCTGTAGAAACCGTTTTCAGTAAAACATTTCCACTTAAATATCGCGTATTTTTCACATGGATTTAGGATGATCGTAAAAATCTTAATATATTTTATAGAAAGCATACAGAAAATATGCGTTCTTTCAATTTTCTGGTAGAAAACCACACGATCGTTTTATTTTATAACCTATGGAAGGTTATTTTTCGGTTTTAAAAAGTTTCTAAGTATGAAGTTTTTAAGACCTTCCGATGTCCATATGTACAGCGTCGCACATGAGCGTTTACCAATCTTCCTCATGAAATATACAACACAGCCCGTAGTCATTGCGAAATTTTTTGAACTCTATATAGTATCCTCTTAAAGGCATAGAGGAATATGTGACTTTCCATGCGCGAAATGCATGCAGCTTGTAGACTGAAATCGTTAAACGCTGATGCAACGGCTGAGCAGGCTCAAAATTATTCCGGAATCGTGAAACTTTTTCAAAACCTTACTCTGTTCTTTCTTTGAGTATTAAATGTGAAGATACTGTGATCTTCTACCAAACAAGTAAAAGAACGCATATTTTTGTGCATGTTGTCTATAAAATCTATTTGAATTTTTACGACCCTCCATGTGAAAAATGCATGCTACTTAAGTAGTCATTTTTTGCCAAATACGGTTTCTGCGGAAGGTCAGAAAAAAGTCAATTCAAAAGCCGAAATCTTGGCGAGTCCAAAATACTACAGGATTATGCTACACGATAATTAATATTACGTCACCTTATTCATCCTTTCTAATCGAAAACGCATTTCAGAATTTTGACCAACATTTAATGAGATCGGTCACGCACTGTAGACACTGGCACATGGCATGCGTCATTGGTCGACACGTGGCAACTTTGTGCGTGTGACACACGTAGGAAGAGGCTTTTTTGTCATACCAGACACCGTCGAGGGACTTAGGTCACACTTTTACATTCAAGGAGACTGAAATTCCCACAGGAGGTGAGAACCGCCTGAGCTGCGACCTCCCTGTCTCATGCCTCTCCTGACCGTAATCGATCAACAAGTGCAGTGACTCCCCGACCCCCTATTCTGAGCTGAGACTTTGCATGTGCAATGCATTTATACACGCGGGGAGAGCGCGGGCGGGCGGGCAACAATCCCAGTGACAGCGAACAAAACTGTCGAGCAATTATCACATCAAATATCAATAGTGGGAATGAAATCACAGGTATCAGCAACTCCGGAAGGCATCAATAAGCAGTCATCGTATAAAATGCGCATCCCAGCGATGCAAGTGGGTGCTGTTGGCAGTAGGCATGCGGTTGTATGGCCTGTAACTACTGAGTTCTTTGCGCCTCCAACTCGTTTATCTGCCATTGTCTCCGATGATGGATTCGAGTGAGAATTCGATACTTCAGGCCAACTAATCTCTTGTTCCAGTGATCGCATCTTCTTTTGTCTAAATGTCGTAGAAAATACCTGGAAGGAAGAGAAGGGGAGGGCGATATTCTCTTGCGCTCACATGCGGAAATGTAACCATTTTTCAAATAAACCCTTAGAATAGTAGGAGGTAGAAGGAAGAAGCCTTGAGTCATGAAAACGCTAGATCAACGGCTGAACAACTGACAGTGAAAATGAACGTTGAATATAATAAAACATTTTAATTCTACTATCTAAACGCGGACCAGTGTGAAGAGACTGGAACAGTTAAGGCAGTAAGTAACATCAGGGTTTTTGAGGACTTCAAAGGATTGCGACAGTGACGTAGCCTACATCTTATAGTATTGTAAATAGTCTGAAGAACCATTTCTGTGAGTAGCTAAAACCACGTCAAAGTCCCTTCTCTTAGAGTAATTTGGGGGGTTTGGTTTGTTGAATAACGGGGCATGATAATAGGAGTGAGATACATGTCTAAAGACACCCGGCCATGGAGTATGCGCTGGCGAGCGGGATTGGGTCAGTGAAGTTGCTTTATCGATCGACTCGGGGGGGGGGAGCAGGGACTGGGGAGGGGGGCGGAGGAGAGTTTAACCGCGTAGAAGCACTGTGAATGATCTTCTTGCGTCAAAAACATAACCAAAAGAATAGCAGCATGAGTTTAGAACAGGGCTGACTAGCTGTTCGGTGAGGAGCGATGTCTCAATCGGCTCCACTGATTACCCCGAAAAATATTTGACGGCTTCTTCAAAGCCAGCATTCACTAAAAGAGGCCTGTACAACATTCGAAATGCGTCGTTTTGCAGGCTAGAAAACCTGCGGAGAATAGTGCCTACGTAGACCATCGGAAGGATGCCTGATAATCAACCGATTAACCTTGCTCCATAGAAGCAATACACTTGGAAGGCTGGCTATATCGCAGTTGGTAGCCAGGCCCCGTATTACAGGTGGCTGGGGGGTTTGTTTACTGGGGCTTTTTTGTGGGGCTACATAATCACATCTGACCCATTTGGCCTCCGTTTTACGTTTGAGGTAAGGATTAGGGTACCGGTTAAAGGTGTCCGATTTCCGGGTTAGGGTTATGCCCTTTAGGTCTAGGTTTTCGGGTTACGGTTAGGGTTTGAGCGTATGAATAGGTTTCAGTATTATGGTTAGGTTTCTCAGTTACGGCTATATCTACGGGCTACGGTTAGATTTACGAATTCGGTTAGGGCTACGGTTGCCGTTAGGGTTAACGGTTAAAGTTTAAGGTTGAGGTTAGTGTTAGGGTTATGGTTAGGATTAGGGTTAAGGTCGCCGTCCGCTTTCCCATTCCTGGCTACCCATTACGATCTAGCCGGATGGCCTTTGAAGAAGGCAGATTGTCTTGCCGTCCTTATACGAAAACAAATTTCTTGCCACAATCAGTATGCTTTTAGCCTACGGAAAATCACGCGCCTCTGATTACCAACCTGAGCTGCATTAGTGTTATATGCTGTTGCATAACTTTACCTTATTGAAGAGAGGATTCTTCAGTAACTGTGTAATCCAGTCACAAGAAAGGATACTGTTTGGTTCCATTATAATGCAACTGCATAGTCACCAAGATCTGCCGCAACGATGTCAACGATTCACAGACTTAAGATTCGTCAGCATTCGGCTACCGCCTGGATCATTGTTGGTCATCGACCTGGTTGGACAATGGGGTATAGGTCCCCGTACTACAAATGGCACGACGATATAAGCAAACAGACGAGTCCTAGGAAGCCGTCCATAAGATGAGGCTGCAAACACTGAAACAAGACATTCGTTGACTTGACGTTTCGGGTTCTTACTCAAACCCACCATCAGAGACAGTCGCAAACAAGGGTAATAGGTTTAAGTGAGAATCTAAAACGTCAGGCCAACTCATTTTTGTTCCAGTAGTCCCATCTTTCTCGCGAGAGAGGATGATCGTGTGAGCCGCGAATTGCTTGAGTCATGGTTCACGGGACCTCAATATATCAACAAGTGCAACGAAATTCCCACTCCAAGCTCCGTGCAGAGGCATAGGCTGGCCGAGGTAATTGACCACTCGGGGTGCGCGCAAGCCGGTGAGCCAGATGGCCGAGCAATCATCACGTTAGCATCCAACACGGGTGATGACATTTCGGTAATTAACAACTTGCATGCCGGCCAGCAAGCAATTAGCGCATCAGCGGGCAACAATCCTTCATGAAGGGGAGCGCGGTCAATTGCTATTGGTATGCGGTAGCGTAGCGACTGCATCCTCTAAATACTACAACTTCCTGTGCACGAGTCACCCCTTTCTGCTACTGTCTCTGATGATGGATTCAAGTGAGAATCTGAAACGTCAGGCGAATAAATACCTTGTTCCAGCAATCGCTTCTTCTTCTTCTGACCAACTAATTCCTGGAACTCGCATCTTCGCATGTATCAGTCCCATCTTCGTCTTCTGAAATGATCCAAAGATAGATTTCAAGAAATACTTACTCATCTGTCCAAATTACAACCCTAACTCCAACCTTAACTCTAACTCTCTCCTCCTGGAATTGGGAATGACGTCACCCGTAGTACGGGGAGTGGTCCACATTCCTGTGTCCAGCAATATACGGGAAATCGTCTCGTCGTAGCATATGATTCTTAGGCGACATGATCGTGCGTAACAGCCATTAGAGTTGATATTAGCATGCTCTACAGCTGACACTGGTCACTGTTCAGTCGAATGTCGGCATAGTTCACATTCCGAAGTACAACAAAATGACAATTTCAGGCTTTCCTGAGCTTAGGAGATAAAAAAACTGAATGAGAGCAAAGTTTTGGCAAAACTTACCCCATGGTTAGCCTTAAGAACACGCGCGGCACAGTTGAGAAACTGTTCGTATATCGAGTTTCTCTTGAACAGTGACTTCTCGAACGGTCCAATCTTTTCATTCACATAAATTAATTACTGCGTTTGAATTTCGACGCCATGTTAAATGATCTGCGCATGGTAGTCAGTCTTTACCAGACATTTCTAAATACGCACAGGGCATCTTATTTATTATCTATCAGTCCTATCTGTTCGAAACATTTGCTAGGCAAAGGGGCAGCCTTTGAATATAATTTGGCGAGACATAACAACTGAGTTTATACTGTCTCCTCGTTCAACTTTTCCTTCGATGGAACTTTTCAGGTAAACTGACGCTTTTGTCTCTGCTAAGGGAATAGGCAAGAAAACAAAAATATTATCTTCCCTCCATCTTCAGTTATGACGATTGATGCTGTCGGTTAAGATGTTTTAATCTCAGTCGAAAGAGAGCGGCCTGACAGTTTAGTGGTAAACTCCCGGTCTGTGAATAAAATAGCCCGTTTGGTTTACGTGCATAGCCCCGTTTGATTTAATGACTCGGCCAACTGTTGAACGATTTCACAACAAAATAATTTACTTCTTTCTTCGCCGTATAAAATGACAGAAAGCGACAATGTTGCTGTCTGCTTTGACTGTCTGAATTTTCAACGTTACGAAGCCTGGGGTTCTCTGTCTTTACCGACTTCAAAATGATTAACGGTGATTAAAAGAAATTTATACAGGACTTTGAAGCCTTAGGCGCTTTCAGCTGCAAAATAAGAGGTGAACGGCGAGAGTTCGAAAAATGGAAAAACCAAATCCTGAAAGGAACTCCTGGCCTTTGTCACGGGGTCCAAAGAAGCAGGATGTCTTTTGTATGACAAGAAAGCATATTTCGACATTTTGGTAGAGCTTACGGCCCCCAAATAGTTTGAAGTTTTTTGAAACAGATAAGCGTCCAACAAGTGAAAACCATCGCTAGAAAAAGATATCCATTTTTATGCCCTTTTCCTCTTCAGAGATTGTTTCGCCATATGGAAATACCTTTTGCCTAAGTTTATTTAACCAAGGCGCTCTCATAATTGCAACGATCGGTTATCTTAAAATGACCTATCCTGTTTAGTCTGTTTGCTCGCTGACTTACGGTCGTTATTAGGACGGGTCTGATATCTGGCAAGCCGTTAAGGGATAAGCAATGTCAAAGGAATTATTTCGCAAATAGTATTATTTCTAAATTTTCTGCCTGTGGGCCGAGCAGTTGCGAATACGCCGTAGTTCTGTCGGCGTGCGACTAAAAAAGGCGGCGAATTGACGTGCTTTTATGTCTGGATGCTTTTGCTTTTTAGCTATTCGCTGTGAACGCATGTTTTCGGTGCTCCAAGATGGCGTTTTCGACAATGTCTGAGTCGTCTCTGAGGATAAAATAAAAGTACGCACTGTTTTCTTTTTCAAATTTCCTGCGTTTCAGTAGATAAAGAAATAATCAAATTTGGTTTAGTGAACTGTGTCGACGTTCTCGCGAAAAAATGCCATTATTTAACTCCGATGTTTTTTCAGGATGCTGGAAATCGAAAAAATCGTCCGATCGGAGTTCCAGGAACTAGCTCTGACACTCGCAGATGTCTGAAGCATTCGAACCATCACTAAGAGATTGTTTCGATAGTTGTTATGACGTTATTTTCCTATCAAGCTCTAGGCAGCAAGCAATGATTGGCATGATTTCGAATTTTATGTCTCCATATTGTTAGGCCTAATTAAGATAGCACGAGGGATATCAAAATTTACAAAAAACAAAACCTAACTGCTTTTGAAGACACATAATTTGAATAGAGTAGACATGAACACTTTACAGGCAACAATAAAATTTAGCTCAAAAGGCAGGATTACTTTCTAGCACACTCAGAAGAAGTTTTACCACTCTTGTCGAATATTTCGATATCAAACCTGCCTGGTCAAGCTTCTGAGCACGATTTTCATTCCGAAGTCGTTTCAGGTTGGAGTTAAAAATAAGCAATTTGTAGTTAAAAGGTAGCACACAGCATTTCTTGGTGAAAATGATCACCACCAAAAATATGGGTTGACTATTGTAGCGTTTTAGATGCCAAACGATATGCTCATACTTTGAGCAAACGCAGTGGCTTAAGAAATAAACGGCGCTTGGTCAACTTTTCTGATTGTAGGACAGGGTGGATGTAGTGCCTTTTCGTTTGAGAGTCTGGTTCACATTCCATGCTGTTCACTGTATTGTGGAAAGCATTCAGTAATTAGAAGTGCTATCGAGAACACAAAAAAGAATGAAATGAACCCCGTCGGTTTATTTGTCTTCTTAGCGTATTTTTCGACAAAATACACCTCGACTTTCAATCCGGAATCGAAGGGCAACTGAAGTCCACGTTTGACCAATGGGACAGCAGTTCACGGCCCTTCGTCTTGATAGGTAATTTTCAAGGTTATATGGCACTGGTGCCCCCCACATGGCCTGATGATACGCAGAAGTTACCTTCGTTAGTTTGCTTCTGCCCCCAGACAGCTTTTGCAACTCGGCCGCTTGGAATACTACTAAGCGGATCATACCAGCGCCATGAAACCTCTTTCACGCCCTCCTCTGTGTCAGTGAAAAGTTTCATAGTCCGGCGAATTTACATATTAGACTCGAACTGCCATCTGCGTAAAAAAAGCTTTTGAAAGCTTAATATACAGGTGAAAGACTTCAAAAGAGGTCCTAATCTGGAGATTTCAATAACCAACAGTCACAGAAACCATCCTTTTAGCTGACCGACAGAGGAATCTGAAAGCCGTAAAAGCATTGAGTCACGTTTCAGAAACGCCTTACAGTCCAACGGGTTTAATCGATAGCGGAAGATGCATAGTACTTTTGCCGAGGAAAACTTTATCCGGTTGCGTAGAAGAAGGCACGCTTTTGATTATGTCTGCTGGGTATATTCTAGTTTTTTTGGCGTTGGCGAGCCTCTCTAATTGTGACCTTGTGAAGCCTTTTATTCCTATTACGCTACCGCCCCGAAAATCACATTAAGTCAAGCGCATCTCGGACATTGAAATCACGAAGAATTCTCGCACAGATTCCAGAATATTACTTTCAAAATTATTTATAGACCATGAAGACATTTTTTGGTAGCTACACTCATATTAAGCTCGAGGATTGTCTGAAAGAGTTTTTCAAGCATTATTGTGCTTCAGAAGATGACACGATAACTGGAATGCGAAGTTTTTGGGTTATCGTGCCTGATTGTCTCTTGAACCCATCATCAGAGACAGTTAGTTTATCCAGTTCAATGTCTTTAGTCATCAACAGAGGCATTTCTTCTATGTTTTCATTTAACTCATTTTCATTCACTAAAATTGTGCGTTTTTGATCGATGCATTTGAGTCCATTTGTAAGTTTTTATGCGTATTCCGTGAGGTAGTTCCCCCACTGTAATTTCAAACGTGAAAAAAGGGGATTGCATTTAGTTCTTAAAGTGCGCAGTAGACGCGGAGAACACTTCTTTGAGTTCGTTCTCCGTCAGAGTTATTAAATTGAGCAAGTTAAGAAAAGTCGCATGTCTTCGGTGGGACTCAAATTCACTAAAGCAGGAGCAAAAAACTGAGTACAACCAACGCCATAGCTACCTGAACAACGAACGTTGTCTGCTCTCCAGCCCTGCTGTAGTGGGCTCAAATTCCATTTGGACCGCTAAGTTTTCCCGAGTTTGGTCAAGTGGATTACCCAAATCTGCCAAAACACCGATTAGTCATGGTTATGTCCAATTATCGTCCAACCTTGCAAGATCTAACCATTGTCTCTTCTGATCCCAAAGCCCGAATTTGGAGTGGTTATCTGCCGTCAGACTCCGTTGACATCAAAAAACATCAACTACACCATACACATCGAGTTCGATGGTAGGTCAGCCGTCGCAGCGGCGGTCTCATTTGATTGGGCAGCTAGAACTGCGGTTGCAGAGGCGTGTGTCTACTTCCGTGTGCCTAAATTAAATGACGTAAACCCAGATAATTCATGTGAGAATGACGTTTGGCGGCATTTCTGAGTGCGTAGGACAAGCCAGTCTGCATAAATGAAGCCAGCCTTCACTTGCTTAAGACAGATGACAGATGTTCATCACGTGTTCCAAAGTTAGGTTGAGCAGGCACGGTAAATTGCGTGTAAATTGAAGGAGGAGACACGATCGCCGGGACAAGAGCTTTATTAGCCTGACGTTTCGGATTCCTACTCGAATCCATCATCAGAGACAAAAGAGCAGAAACGGGTGGTTGTTGCACAAGAGGCTGCGGTGTGATCATTGCTTGATGGCCGACATTCGAGTCGATAATTGCTGCGATTTCATCACGTGCGTTGGATGTTGGCGTGATGATTGCTCGACCATCCGGCGCACCGACCCCGGTCACAAAACCGCGGTTTGAGGGACTACTGAATGCTGGTAGCCAACGTACGTGCCCACGTTTTGGTGTCTTGATTCCTCTGCACCGCCCTTATCGCCTGAGAAAAAATCGTTTTCTGGTACCTTCTAGGTTACGGTGAGAGCCCTCGCGAGGGGCAGTTCTACCTCCAAATTAAGGAGTTCTAAGGCCTCAGGAAGGAGAAAGTGGCCTTTGCAGAAGACGGCGACCCCTTCCGCAACAAAGCTGATTTCGTTAGCTCGCCCGGAAGGTGTGCATGGAAAACATGCCTAAAATAATCATTCTGCTGCTCGTTTGGTAAAAATTACGTCTTCTTCCAATGTTGTACTCGAGGGAAAGTGTAATTATGTTTTAAAAATCTTTCCAATTGTCCGATTTTTTAATACCGTTAAATGGCCGTTCGCAAAACGTCATGTCTCTGCATTTACCAGTGTGGCTCGGAAAGTTAACAATATGGTCCAAATCCACTACTAAATTTTATGAAATCCACATGGTCTCCTCTTAATACCGTACAGAAGTTTATGGTTTTTCGTACGCGGAAAATATACGGCTTGTAGTTTTGCAACTCTGAATGCAAGTATAACGACAGGTCGGGTTCAAAATTATTCAATAATTGGAAAAGTTTTTGAAAACCAAATCATACCCCTCTTTTGAGTATAACATCCGAAGCAGACGTGATTTCCTACCGAATGAGCAAAAGAATGGATATTTTTATGCAGGTTTCCTAAGAAATAGAATTCAATATTCAACGGCATCGAAAATCAATGGGAGAAATGCATGCTACATACGTGGCCACGTTTTGCAGAGTATAGTTTTTGCAGCAGCCGGAAAAAAATTCGTTCGAAAGCCGTCATCGTAAGTTACCTGAATTATTATAGAATTATGCTGTTGGATGATTAGTTTTGCAATCCTAATTAATCAATCCTTTCAAAACAGGAACGCACTCAAAAATTTCGGTTGAAATTTCATGGATTTGACCACCTACTGTACATGCCCACGTTTTAGTGTCTTGGTTTCTCTGCTCCGCCCTTATCCCTTGAGAAAAAAATCATCTTCTCTAGCCTTCTAGGTTACGAAGAGAGCTCTTGAAAACACAACGAGGAGCAGTTCAATCTCCAAATGGAGGAATTCCAAGCCGTCCGGAAGGAGAAAGTGGCCGTTGCAGAAGACGGTGACCCCTTCCGCAACAAGGATGATTTCGTTTGCTCGCCCAGAAGGTGTGTCGGGTGACTGATTCTGATTCGTAGCGCCCACTCTCAGATTGAAATTGATATTCGTGTACGGTTTTGCGCACAGAATATAAGATCAGGTATTAACCAGAGGGTGGTACATTCGGTCGTCAGGAAAAGACTTGAAAATTCGGTAGGAAGAATGCGATGAAACACTGAAGGCTGCTCCCTTGGTCTACGCGTCTGCTCTCCCAAGTGCAAAGTTCTCTTAGGCAAATACAGTGGTCCGACCTCTGATATTGTCATATAGCGAAAATGACGTTATTTTTGCGGCCTAGCTAGTCATACAAGCTCGGGAGGGTTCCGTAAACGATACTCTCAGGTGGCCTTGAGTGGTCACAATGGCCTGCAACGGAGAGCGAGTTTATGACGCGAGTGGGTCTAACAGTAGACTTAAATACCCAAAGACACCACGAACATGAGTTCAGAAACTTGGGTAGGTCCTTGCAAGCACTACGACAGACACTTCATTCTGAACTGTAGGAATTCTATACCCATCTTGTTTAAGCTCTGAATTCTAAACCGTTAGGGGAGGGGATGAGTGAGGGCGTCGTAAAAGACGAAGGGATATTCTGCCAATTTTCATTGCATTTACCCTTTTAAAATGCTGGGTGTGTCGAAGGATTTATTCTGAGTCGTGACTCACACACTTAGATTGGCATAGGCAGTGGCATGCGGCCTTGTTCATAGGACTGAAGATCGGGCATTGACCGCAGGGTGGCACATTCGGTTGGCACGCAAAGACTTAGCCATTCGAAAGCGAGGGTGTGGTGAATGACTGACTGCTGCCGCTCGTGGTCTACGTGACTGCACTCACAAATGTAATGCTCCTTCAGTCAAGCCGAAGGTCAAACTCGTCGCGCTACTTGGTCAGTATCGATATAGGTTAGTGGATCAACTGTCCAAAAAAAGAATTAAATTGTAAGGTCCAATGCTGTTGGGTTGAATTACCCAGAATGCCTTCTCAGTCTGTCAATACTGACGACCTAACTGGAAAAACCAACAAACTAAGTGTGTGGTCAGCGAATATCTTTGCAAATCAATCGACCCTTAACTTCGTACCTGCAACACATATTTTGCACTACAATCTTTTTGGGAGATAGTTATAAACCAGTCCAAGTACTTTCCGTTGTTAGTGAAAATTAGTAGAACATGCCTCATAGTGCGACTTATACAGAATACCGAAGTTGGCGATTCCGTTGGCATACGTCATCACTGTCTGTACACCTCTTTGGACACGTTCGTGAAATCAGTATGCCCGTACCCCCTGCTGGACAAAAAGCGAATTACAGCGGGTCACTGGAAGAATACCAGAAAGTTACTCGGCACTGCTTGCAATCTAACCAGAACCCCTCTCCTTCCATCCCCTCCCACCCGAACTCCACCGTCCTCAACACGCTGACTTCGTCATGCGGGCGGCGTGGGAACATGGAGTCCGATTAACCCTGCCCCTGAGACGCATTAATATCCTGTCCACAAGTAGACTGATCACTACCCATGTAAATGTATCAGCCTGATGATGAGTTACCGAAAACTGACTCTTTAATCGTAATATGGAATTTTTTTGCAGAAAATTAAAAAAAGCATTAATAAGCTGTTAACCCAAAAAGGAACAGAGTCAAATTTAGGCTGGCTTATAGCCGCATCCGCCCGTGAAGCAGTTCTCCAGGCCGCAGCCATCTGGAATTTTCACAAATTGAATAAAATGTTCCCATATCTTGGTGCCACCTACTACTTAAACTCTTTTGGTCATTTTAAAATGAATCCCACATAAGTGGTAGTCAAAAATTAGCATACGAAATCAAACGCGCATTTTTACTTTCCGTGACTCAACCGGATAGCCGAGGTTTCGTTGACTCGTACGATCTTCCTCCCACCGCTCAACGCTCTCCCACGATGTGGTGGTTTATTTTTTTCTAAAAAAAGTAATATATGCATAGTTAAGCGCACAGGAAAATCGACCTAGTCCTGACTTCACCCGCCCACGCACTAACATTTTTGTAGATGGGCGATGAGGTTGGACGCGGGGCCTGACTATGCCTATATGTGGCGTAGGCAAATGCGAAAGTAATTAAGGTCTCACACAAACTTGCCATAGCTGAATCAAAGCATGCCATGTGTCACTGTTAGTCACTCTTTAACCCTATGCAAACACAATCTTTCCAATTACCTTAAAAATTAGTAGAACACGCATCATAGCGCGACATATACAGAGCAGCAAAGTTGGTGATTCCACCGGTATACGTCGCTACTAGGTCTGCACACAGCTTTGGACATTTCCGCGATATTAACATGCACATACTCCCCTCAGGACAAGAAGAGAATTAAAATGGGTCTCTGGAAGAATACCGAAAGGTACTTGGTACTGCGTTCTCACGGGTGCTCTGAAATAGTCTACCAGAGTCTACCAGATATCATCAACATCAAGTCCACTTCACGAGAAATATCTCAAATGTCTCCAAATGTTTTGCTAAGCCTGCACCTTAGAGGAAAGTTAAAAAATATGGAACCACGATAGTGCTGTTACCGACAGCAGCCACCGGCACAAGGTAAATGGCAACCTCTTAAGGGTTTTCGATGCTGACGAGTGCTCAGCACAGGAATATGGGTTTATACGACTATAGTCGCATCAGTCATGTTTTTCTCTAAAACCTTAAGTACAATCGCTCAAAAACCCTGTTCTGTTTAACACATAGCACCATAAACCGAAAGCTGTTTATATGTTGGTTTCGTTGAACTGTGAACCGAGTGCTTTCACAACTAGCTCCGCTAAGCTCTGTTGATTATGCCTCCGTTACTTTGGGGGTCAATGTTTTCCTTCTATTTGGTGAGTACCAATACACGCTGGTGGATAAGCTGTCCAAAAGTGATTTAGATTTCAGAGTCTAGTACTGTTTGTTTGAATAACCCAGAGAGTTTTCTACAGTTCTGCGTTTTCCAGGAAATTCTTTTCGTTCTTTAGAAATGCGTTTTCGTAATTTTCGGCGTCCTTCAGAAAGTGTTCATTTGGATTTTGGTTTTATTTATTGAGGCGTCAGCAGGAATAGTACTTTCCTGTGATGAATTACCCACGAAAGTCTTTTACAATTTCCCATTTTCCAGAAAATCCTTCTTTGTTCTTCTGGAATTGGTCTTCGAATTTTTGGCGCCTCCATGGAATCTTTATTTGGATGTTGCTGTCAGAATTCAGGTGTCAGCAAGGGTAACACTTTGCTATGATGGCGCCAAATGCTTTTTCCAAACTCGTCACAATTGATGACTTACAAAGAAAAACCCAAGTACACAGTGGGGCGCAGTCAGCTCATATTTTTGCAAATCACATCGTGATTGCAACGCATCTGTGACCTAGCCTTCGTCACTGACGCATTTTAGAGAAAAAACACGCATCTGCATTTCAATTTTGTAGGTGTCGTATTAAGCCCGCACTTCACAGGAAATTTAAAAAATGCAGGCGCGATAATGCTGTTACCGACAGCAGCCACCGGCACAAGGCAAATGGCAACCCCTTAAGGCTTTACGCTGCTGACGACTACTCAGCACAGGAATATGGGTTGATACGACTATAGTCGCATCAGTCATGTTTTTCTTTAAGGAGCTATGTACAATCACTCAAATATCCGGTTCCTCTTAACACATAGCACCATAAGCCGAAAGCAGATTATATATTGGGTTCCTTGAACCGAGTGCTTTCACTACTAGCTCCGGAGGGCTCTGCTGATTATGGCTGCATCAATTTGGAGGTCAAAGTTTTCCTTCTATTTGGTGAGTACCAATACACATTGGTGCATAAGCCGTCCAAAAGTGATTTAGATTTCAGGGTTTAGTACCGTTTGTTTGAATTACTCAGACAGTTCTCTACAATTCTGCATTTTCCGGAAAATTCCTTTTTGTTCTTTTGAAATAGGTTTTCGTCATTTTCGGCGTCCTTCAGAAAGTGTTCATTTGAATTAAGCTTTCATGTATTGAGGCGCCAGCAGAAATATTACTTTTCCGTGAAGAAGCCCAATGCGTTAATTCAATCTGTCACTACTGACGACCTAAACAGAAATACCCGCACACGAAGTGCAGTGATTTCAGCCTATAATTTTGCAAATCATTCAGACCCTAACTTTGTCCCTCCAACACACATTTTGCATGGCCTTCGTCACAGGCGCATTTTGGAGAAGAAACAGGCGTCTACATTTGTTTAACTGCTATGAGATTTCGTTTCGTCAGACCACTTTGCTTACACCCAGACACCTCTCACGTGCGAATGCACACGCGATTATTTGTCTTGAGCCTCGGGTGATCTGTGCGGGATCAAATGAAATATATGCCCAACTTTTGCGTTTACTGGGCATTCCTAGGACGATCTGACGCCCTCATGGACATTCTATTTTATGGGTTAGGTGGATACTTACAGGTTAATTCTTCTAAAAACGTCTGGTGTAGAGATATGTACAATCCTGCCCCCAATTTAATGAGCAGATTGATGTGCATATGACAGTAAATGTTTATTGACGTTGGTATACTTGACACACTAGCCGCAACTAGTAGCGAACCAGCAAAAGCCTGTCCCCGGGAAAGTCTCAGCGCATATTTATGGTAGAAAAGGAAACAACAGAGCTTTACAACATGGACTATTCTTCGTGTTTCTATCAGTTTCATAAATCTTAACCACAATGTCTAATCAATATTCGCTAAAAACTCTGATGATTATCCACAATTGACCAGAAACTAAGGCAAGTGCCGTAAGTTATGAAATATATTTTAGGCGAAAAATGTGTGCACTAAAAGATATTTTTGTGAATTTTTCTCTAATATCTGCTTACAATGGAAATTAAGGTAAAAGAGCGTAATATTTAGACGGTCGCATTTGAAATGATCTGGTCCTTCAGGCAGTCATAAGAATACGCACTAAATATTACAGGCGTGCTGGTGTGAATGAAACATCTTGAAATAATGCCTTATGTAAATAAATATTACGAATCCTCTTCGGCATATAATTCCAATCGAAATCACATTTCAGATTTGCCGAGGACACTAACGACCTAACGTGGCAGCCTCGCGCTGTTTTCCTGGTGAGAAAATTGCACAGAACGCAAGTATCACTAAAATGTTCATAGTTATTCAGTGGGAAACGCACTATATGATTGTAGGCCATTCGCTGTATCGTTTCCTATTTTTACGGAATAACTAAAGTGCATGACAGACTAATACTGAATTTAAATAGCGAGACCAAATGTTGTCATTCAGTTAAAAAAATTCTGAGACAGATTAAACTTTTACCGTTTCCATAGATATATTACTCTTAGGTATATTCGCAATTCATTTGTTATGACGCGCCCTCGTTTCTAACATCTTAAACATTGAAACCCTACAGGCGTTGCGTTTCTTTCTATTTCAACTCGATTTACTGTAAGCAAAACAGATTCAGAGAGAGAAAAAATGACAATTTTTTGCTCGACATTGTAGAATGATATGTGACATTAGTCGTAATAAGCGGTTTTCCAAGTTTTCAATCAGAATTGGCATGTGCCAGTTTGTGAAAGAGCACAGTTCTCCATTTCATCCGTTTGTGGCCTGAAATTGGAGCGAATTTTGCCCTTAGTAGTTCACACCAACTGAACAAAATGAATTGCTCCCATGGAGTGCTTCGCTTGACATTTCTAAATTTGGCTATCCGATAAACGAAAACAACCGTGCCTGAAGTGGAGGAATGTTTAGGCGCGGCTGCGTGAGGCCGGAGAAGACGGAAGTGTTTTTTGTTTATGATCTTCAGCTTTCTCTGCCAAGAAATGAAAAAAACATTTTTGCGGTTTTTATAGAAAGGTAGAAAGCTCACTCAGAAGCAGCAGGAACTGCGTTAAACCGCTCGTCACATGTCCACAACGCAAACTTGACGAATTTTCATTGGCGAATTAAAAAGAAAAACCGCTTCCGATAGTACATGAGAGTACAGAGGAGATTTTCAGTCTCACTGGTTCCGGAGTCGCCTGTTTTTTTCAGCTGGTTTTCCTCGACTCAACGTATAATAGTGAAAACCGGTTTTGACGGCTCCTGTTGTTCTGTTTAATGCAGCTGATGGCTCCCGCTGTACTCAGGGGGTTCACAAGAAGTTTCAAACTAGAGAAGTCTACAATGCCAGAATAGTCTCCGACGTAGCTTCACTTTGTTCCAAGTCCTTAGATTGCTTAAATGTTCTCGTATTTTCGAGAGATTGGTGGTGTATACAGCTGTCAGTCATTTGCACAAAAGGGACCTGTTATGGAGATCACAGCAGAACTTTTGGCAGACTAAAACAGTTACACGATTGGGCAGACCAAAAAAGTTGCTCGAGTCGCGAGCTGTGCGGAGAAAATGTCGATCGCTCGCGCAGACTGGGGGGGCAGTGTGCATTCGTTAGCACAGAGCGTGTACCAAATGGCCTGAATTTGTGGTTTTGGCGGTTCGTTTCTTTATCTTAATCTAAGGTTTTCAAAATCCCGTTTTCTGTCGAAATTAACATTTCCGGTGAAAACCACTTCCAGGCATTTGACATGCAGGCGAATAATAAGCATGTGATTGTGATAGAACCCTAAATTTGCCGTTTAATTATCCTCAGATGACTGTGTCGTCCATTAGATGTGAGCCGTGAAAAATGGTTATTGTTGTCGCAAACTCGAGCGCAAAATGTAAATTTTAGATGGAATGCGTAGACCATGTCAGGTAGTTTGGTGGAATACGGCCTCATGTTAAGTGCGCGCATTTCCATCACGTCGTGGTTTGGAAAACCCTCAACTGACAAGAAGCCCACAACCTCCAGGGAATGGGAGCCCGTAAGCACTGTATGATCCTTATTACTTTGCCAGGCATGTGGGATTCTAGAGTCTATAAGGTTAAATGTGGAGTCTAGAACAGGCTATATGTAGCCTGTCTCAGGTCGTCTTGAGTTTTTTGCCTTTGGAAACTACGAGTGATGTGGAAAGACAGAGTCGGGTGGATGAAGCGCAAGTTTACTTTACGCACAAGGCACTGCTGGGCCTACCTTGTGAGACAGGGCTGCACGTTGTGGCGTGGAACAGCTAAACCTAGAAGAAGTAGCTGCGGTCGTTAGAACAAGAGCCTTGCCAATAGAAGCGAAGAGACTGGCCCTAGTCATTCAACAAGTGCAACGATCTTCCCATTCCATACTCCGTGCTAACACTTCGCCTAGACGGAATAACAAGCCATGCGGGGAGCGCAGAGATGAACACTTTTCCCAACACAAGGGTCGTTGCGTCAGATGGTCGGGCAATCATCACGCCAACATCCAACGTACGTGATGAAATTGCAGTAATTATCGACTCTAATGTCGGCTATCAAGCAGTGATCACACCAAGTGTGACGATCCCGGATGAAGGGCGGAGCCGTGAATGTTCAGAGGTATGCGGTAGAATGACTACTGCATCCTATAAATACCGCAGCCCCTTGTGCAGCAACCACCCGTTTCTGCTTCTTTGTCTCTGATGATGGATTCGAGTAGGAATCCGAAACGTCAGGCTAATAAAGCTCTTGTCCCGGCGATCGTGTCTCCTTCATTAAAACAAGAGCATTATTGGCCTGATGTTTCGAATTGACATTTGAACCCATCATCCGTGACGGTTTCAGATAAGGTAAAATACCAGATACCCGCATCTGATACTGTCTTGGGTGGTTGGTTCAAGCGTGAATTTGAAACGTCAGGTGAAAAAAGCTCTTGTTCGACCGATTTCGCCCACTTCTTCTAAACGACTTACTGATCCTCGCAATTTCGCTCGTATCGACGGTTAAACTATTACCGGTGAAACATGCATATGTTTCCTACAGATCCATGCGAAGCAGCTGCTTATAAAGCGATTGTCCACCCCCTTGTACGAATGCATTTTGTGCAATTCTCTGGAACTACATACTGAATAGGCCTTTAGCAGGTGTTTACAAGCAGCTTTCTGCTAGCTGGTTGATCTCCCCAGCGCACATCTTGTAGACATCCAGGTGAGGAGTTGAGGGTTAGCCCATGGTCGGAATGTGTACACGAGCTGTTTGAATTTGTCAATTACTTCGTCCGAGCCTACTTCCGGTCGTGTTAAATTTGTCTGGCAATCTGAAGAGATGAGTGTTGATAGAGATCATAAATGGCTTATTGTGCGAGGTAGGAGTAGAAACTATCGAAAACTCGCGCGCTTTTGGGGGGAATCGGTGCTGTACATTCGTCATTTCTGGGGACGGGTGGAGCACATGATGTGAATATGGGGTGGGTATTCTCTCAATTTGTGATTTTGCAGTCCCGATTTCTGCTCCAATGGAAAGTACTGATTTTCATAAACAAATCAGAAATCCAGGCAGTTGATTGGTGAGTGAGCATTAGACACAAGCTTGCTGTGGGATTCAATTTTAACGTTTCAGCTGCCCTTGAATAATTGCATCGTTATAATTGATGTCATTAGTGTGGATCAGTAATATGTTAGTGAACGGCAGTTTTCTGCCAAAAAAGACGTTACCTGTGATTATGTTAAAGTGTTGCAGCTATTTTCCGGAACATATCAATTATTTCCATCAATTTGTTTCATTTAGGTCATGAAAATTGGCTTTAGGAACAAGGCGAAAATATCTTACGGCGAATGTCCGACTTTTTAACAGGTTTATACTTTTCACAACAAAGTGTCAGGCTCTGCGAAAACAGTGGGACTTACAAAAGACACAACAACGTGTCCTGGATGGTTAGGACTGGTGAAAAATCCATTGGAAAACGTTTAATAGTGGCAATCCCGTGAATTGTAAATTGACAAAAATACAGCAAATGGCTAATTGACAGTCAGCTGAGATGAGTTTCAGAACAAAATCACAATACCTTGTCAGTTTCGGAGCTGGAAGAAGCGTGATGATTTAATTTGTGATTGTTTTTTGGTAAACGCAAAAATCCCGCGTCCAAATCTTGAGAAAGGATATGACTGCATTAGAAAAGTGCTCATTGCAGGCGCGGTTATCCCAACACCTGGAGCACGTGATGTGAATTTGGGGTGCATGTTCTCTCACTTTGTGAGTTTTAAGTCTCGATTTCTGCTTCAATGGAAAGTTCCGTTTACCATTAACGCATCGGAAATCCAGGCAGTTGATTTTTGGGTGAGGATTAGGCACGTGATTAATGTGGGATTCAGTTTGAACGCTTTAGCTATCCTTAAATAATTGCACCGTTCTAGTTGGTGTCATCAGCGTGGATCAGGAATATGTTAATAAACGACGGTTGTCTGCCGAAGAGAAGTTACTTGTAAATATGGTTAACTGTTGCAGCTATTTTCCGGAACAGGTCAATTTTTTTCACCAGTTTGTTTTATTGAGGCGGTTAAAAATTGCTATTGGAAGAAGACGAAAATAGCTCACGGCGAATGTGGGACTTCGCAAAAAATTCACGCGCAAGGCACTGCTGGATCTACCTCGTAAGAAATGGATAGAAATCGTCCCGCACGACGGTTAAACTTAGAGCAGTAGATGCGCTCGTTGGAACAAGAGCCTTATTCGCTTGAATTTTTAGCTTCAGATTCAAACTCATCATTATTGACAGTACCAGATAAGGGCAATATCAGATAACCGTAATGTCTCTGATGGTTCACTTGACCGTGAATCTGTATCCTCGGGATAACAAATCTCTTGTTCGATAGATCGCATCCACTTCGTCCGAACTACATCCAGTGACTCTTCTTTTTGCCTGTGTCGATGATAAAACTATCCTTAGTGCAATATGCTTATCCTCCAGTAGACCGCACTTCTGTCCAACCCATTATACCGGCTCATGCGATACAGCTGCGTAAAAAGTAACTTCCTCCTCCATTCGAAGGCGATTTGTGCAAATATTCGATACTACTTACTTAACGTGCTACTAGCGAATGCTTGCAAGTACCTTTCTGCTAGCCGGTTTATCTACCAAATGCGCATACCATAGGCGTATATATGAGGATTTGAGGACTGTCCCCGAGCCTACTTCTGGTCGTGTTAAATTTGTTTTGCAGTCCGAAATGTGGATGTGGGTCCGGAAAAACCACCCTCCTTCTTATTGGCTATATCTTGACGCCGGATCTAGGTGGGGAGGAGAGAATGCGGTAGCTGCTGCGCAAGTCAATTATTACTATAACCTAGTTCTTGCTTAAGTTGCTGTGACGAGCTCACCTTGATTCGGAGCACACGCTGAACACGGTAGAGCTATCCTACCGAACGTGCGATATAGCTACAAATAAATCGATTAACCCCCCCCCCCCGAATCCGAGTGCGATCTGTGCGACTCTTCGACACATGCGCTTGATGAGTGTTTATAAGTAAATTTTTGTCACCCGGCTGATCTACCCAGCACGCATACTGTAGACGTGGGGATGAGGACTTAAGGGTAAGGCTATATTCAGGGTGCGTAGATATTCGGTTACTACGTCCGAGCCTACCTCCGGTCGTGTTAAATTTGTCTGGCACTCTGAAGAGATGAAAGACATCACAAATTGCTTAATTTGCTAGTCAGGAGTAGAAAATGCCGAAAACTCGCACACTCTTGGGGGAAGGTGACGTTGTACATTCGTTATTTCTAGGGGATAGAGCATATGATGTGAATTTGATGTGCATGTTCTCTCAATTTGTGATTTTACAGTCCTGATTGCTGCTCCAATGAAAAGTTCCGTTTTTCATTAACAAATTAGAAATCCAGGCAAGTGATTGGCGGGTGAGGATTAGGCGTGTGATTGTTTTAGGATTCAATATTACAGCTTCAGTTACCCTTGAATAATTGCACCGTTCTAGTTGATGTCATCGGAGTTGATCAGTAATGCATTAGTGAACGGCAGTTGTCTACCAAAGAGACCTTACTGGTAATTACGGTTAATTGTTGCAGCTATTTTCCGGAACAGGTCAATTTTTTCCATCAATTTGTTTTATTGGAGCCATAAAAAATGTGCCACTGGAACAAGGCGAAAATATCTTACGGCTAATGTGCGACTTCTTAATAGGCTTATGCCTTTCGCATAAAAGTGTCTGACTATGCGAAAACAGTGGGACTTAGAAAAGACAAAACAACGCTGGCCTGGATGGCTAAGACTAGTGAAAAAATCATTGGAAACTGTTTAATAATGGCAGTCCTGTGGATTAGAAATTGGTGAATATACGGCAGATAGCTAAATGACAGTCGGCTGAGATCAGTTTCACAAGAAAATCACAATACCTTGTCAGTTTCGGAGCTGGAAGAAGGGTGACCATATAATTTTGGATTGTTTTTTGGTAAACGCAAAAATACCGCGTCCAAATCTTGAGAAAGGACATGACTGCATTAGAAAAATGCTGGCTGAAAGCGCGGTAATCCCGACATCTGCTGGTTGCAAATTATGCTCACAGAGCTCTTGTCAACTAGTCTTATTCCACTATTAGACTACCATGGGGAAAAGGTTTTTCGTAGTCAGAAGCGGTCAGGTGGTCAAAGGTGGGGAGGTGACGTTTTGTATTCGTAAGCTCTGTGAGTGGAGCACATGATGTGAATTTGGGATGCCTCGCGATTCGGTTCCTTCATAAGGGGCACGTGATCTCAAGCTGGGATTTTCCATTCTCGACTTCTATCCTAATGAAAAACCCCGTTTTTCATTAACATCTTGGAAACCCAGGCGGTTGACTGACAGCTGAGGGCTAGGAGTTTGACTAATGTGGGGTTCAATATTAACGCTCCCGCTACCCGTGAATAATCGCGTCCCTGTAGCTGCTATTATTAACATGAATCAGTAGTATGCTAGCGAACAGAAGAAGCCTAGTAAGGCAACGTTTATTGCGATCAGATTAAATGTTTCTGCCATTTTCTGGAGCAGATCAACCATTTTCACCACTCTGTCAAATCGGGGTCCGGAAAAATCCGCTATTAGGACAAGGCGAAAATCTCTTAAAGGCCTTAATTGTACTTTTGGTTGTGTTGCCTCCAGTTTCCGAAACAGATCAAATGTCTCCACTAATTTGTTTAACAGGCGTTTCAAAAACATGCTACCAGAATAAGGCAAGAATATCATATATCGAAATTGTGACTCTGCAACAGGCTTATGCTTTTCATAAGAAAGTGTCAGGCTACGAGAATGCATTGGTACTTAGGTAAGACCGTAAAAATTCAATTAAATCTCCCGTAAAACATACATAAAAATATTTATCTATTTGCTTCTTTGGTACAAAATTACGTCTTCTTTCAATTGTTGCCCGAAGGAAGGGTACTATTCGGTTTTCGAAAACTTTTTTAATTCCCGATCAATTTTGCACCCGCTCGGCCGTCACACTTGCATTAAGGGTTTCCAAACTACAAGCCATGTATTTTCGCGTACGGAATACCACATATTTCCCTACGGTATTAAAAGGAGGCCATATGGGGTTCGTAAACTTAAGCATTGGATTCGACCCATATTGTTAACTTTACAAGCCACGTTGGTAAATGCAGAGACATGACGTTTTATCAACGGCCATTTCATGGTATATAAAGTCTCACTATTATAAACTTTTTTAAAATCGAATTATGTCCCTCCTTCGAGTATAAAATTGAAAGAAGTCGTACTTTTCTACCGAATGAGTGGAAGAATGAATATTTTTATGCATGTTTTCAATGACATATAATTGGACTTTTAGGGGCATCGAAAATCAATGAGAAAAATGCATGCTACTTAAGCAGTCAATTTTTGCAGAGTATAGTTTCTGTATGTAGCCAGAAGGAAGTTCGTTTAAAAGCCATCATTTTATGAGTTAGCCCACCCAATTTAAGTGTTGCTGCCAGCAATTTCCACCAATCCGTTAAATTGGGGTCCGGAAAATCCAGCTATTGGAAGAAGGCTGAAATATTTTAAAAACGTTAATTGTAATTATGGTTGTGTTGCCTCCATTTTCCGAAACATATTAAGTATTTCCACCAAATTGTTTAACTGAAGTCCCAAAAAACCTGCTACCAGAACAAAGCAAGAATATCATATGTCGAAATTGTGACTCTGCAACAGGCTTATGCTTTTCACTGTAAAGTGTCAGGTCATACAAAAAAACTGGGGCTTAGGAAGGACAAAACAACGCTGGCCATGATAGAAAAGATGGCTGAAAATCCCCTTGAGAAGTGTTTGACACTTGCAAGTAAACGGCGTTCTATGGAGTACAACTGGGTTTTAGAACAGCGAAAACAGTCCTGTGGATTAGAATTTCGCAAAAAATCAGCAAATAGCTAGGCGACAGTCGGCTGAGATTAGTCTCGCAATAAAATCTTCGCGCCTTCTCCGTCTGGGAGCTGGATAAAGAGCGACTAGACAAACACTAATGACAATTAGTCGCGATTGCTAGAAGAAGCATTTTCTGCGACCGACGTTACGTATCCACACTAAAGTGCATACTCGGAGAAAATACAATGAACAAACACCGCCGGATGGTGTTATGGAACAATGCTTGATTGTTATAAACCGCCCAGCTTGTGGGTGATATAGCAGGCTGGCAAGCAGTGCGTTCCTCTGGGATGTTTGCCGGACAATCGCTACTTTTAATCGTCCAGAGTTGTGTTTTGGTGTCACTAAACATGACTGGGAAAAAACTTTTGCGGTACCCTAAAATACGCAAAAGCCCTTCCCCATTGCTAACGGTAGGAGAGAAAACTGGGAGGTTTGTCTGGCATTTGTCTGAGATTTGGATTTCCGTCGTATGTTATTAAACATGAGTGGTAAAACAAGCCATTTTAGTAACCTAAAATACGCATAACTCTTTCCCCCATCGCAAACGATGGCAAGAAAAGCCTACATGTTTGTTCAATAACAACTGACCGGTAGGAGGGAAATACTGGGCATACACAATGTCAAATCAATGAACATCAAAGACTGCGTGGCAGATTTCCGTTCATTCGATGAATGTCTAACTACGAATGATCGGGGCATGATCGGTACCTTCCAATTACGCCCCTATAAGCTTCTGAATATCAACCCGTGCAGACAAGTCGATGTACTATTAAGGTTGGTACTGTATTGCATTCGGAAGATGTTTGCTCTGACATCAATCACCGTTTGAATGATCCTTTATGCACATGTCTGTATGGTACATGGACAGTAAACTGATCTTCATCCTTTCAGATGTCCTGATTGGTGGATTTGACAGGGGGGAATATCATGTCGCCGTGAGCCAGGATTGAATAGTCTTTAGTCTAAACAGTTGCATGCATGAAATATCTTGCCTCGAGGAGTTTAAGCCAGCATTATTCAGTAATCCGGTGTATCCTAACTGAATCAGTGCTAGAATCTCTATGGGAAATTCTTGGAGAGGCCTTAAAGAGCTGCACAACTCAATGTTGCTTTACACATTGGCACGGTGGTCACAGATCCTGCGATTGTCCTATTTTGGGTGATTATTCTCTTACCGGACTGTTAGGCGTAATCTAAGGCCGGTCCTTACAAAAGTCATGGACAGGTGCCGTTACACAAAATAACACAAAATACTCATAGTCCTCTTACTTCCACCGACAACGACTATGTTCGAACTCATTTCACTGGTAGTAGGGTAACATGGACCTACGGCATTTTAAACAAATGGACGTCGAAGGCTGTTTGGAAGCATCCTACTCAATCGATGCAGGTTTTGCTGCGAATGGGTGGGGTATCGTCAGCAAGTCCTGGTTACCTTTCTAAATTTCAACTTATCAAGACTATTCGACGCACTATTAAATCGCCACTGGATGGTATTCTAAAGCAGTTTGGTCTGACTCTTTTCACCGTTAAAATGATCCTCTTCGAACGTGTCTATGTCTTACATGAATGGCAAACTAATCGTCATCGTATCGTTATTCTGATTGGTAGATTTCGCAGATAGACATGTCACCATGCCATGCATGAGCCCGGTCTGTGGGACGACCGCCAACATGGGGTAAGCTGCCTCTATTCAAAGTTCAGCCTCAGTCTCAAGGTCACCCAGACTCCTTGAGAACATTCTTTAGATCCTGTGGCGTGGTGACATGTCATGTCACCATGCCTCAGTATCTAATTGCCTTCAATTTAAATAGTCCCATGCAAAATCCGAGGAGAACTTAAAATATCTTGCCCGAATTGTCTACAATAAAAATTCGTTCGGTTATTTCGTCAAGGTTACAAATACGTTTCACAAAACTGGTGCAGTTACTTGAGGCGGCCACAAATCGGTCACTGGTCCTGCGATTGGCTTATTTTGGATAACTGTTTTCCAACTAATAATAGTAGACACTTAGGCGTAATCCAAGGCTGGTCATTCAAAAGTCAAGGGCAGGCCCCGCAATACCTGCGGTTTTGGAGCATTTAGGTTTAATTAGAATTACGAACAGACACCTTTGTTCCCCACTAAGGCTCTCCCTTCCTTACAGTTACAGAAGGTCTTGACTCAAGAAGACAACTGCATTGGTCAGTGCAATTAGCCCCAGTTCTTGGGCGCCAGTAAAAAAGATGGCATAAAGTGATAGAAGGGACCCATTGTGTGCAGACGCCTGAAATGCCGTTACAGGCAGCAGTGGCCACTGAGGAGGTCACGTCATCCTGCGAGTGGGATCGCTACTTGATAATCAGCTGTTTCCATTGACTGGTGGGGGCTGCTGTTACCGTCTGGAGATGCCAGTGTCTGTTATAAAGTTATTTAAGACAATTGGTGAGACTGTGAGGTCGGTGCGTCTGAGAAAGTTCTCGAGGAGTCTGGATGACCTTGAGACTGCGGCTGGACTTTGAACAAAGGCAGCCTGCCCCATGTCGGCGGTCGCCCCATGCATGGTTTTGCCTAAAAAACAGACCGCCTTTAAGCGAGGCTAATAACCAGGACGTTGTCTGTCTGGATGCTCGCGCGTAATGGACCGGTCCCGCGAAGAAAACTCGCGTGAGCGAACCACAGGGGCAGTTCAAACCATGGGCTGAGTGTTTTTAGTTCGCTACACAATGCAATTAGTTCTTGAGGTCATCACGTCGTCCGAGGAGAGAAGAAACGCCCAGCATACGGTGGTATGCTATACAGGTGTAAATCACGGTACTGGGTAGTCAAATTATTGACAGATTCTTTCTAGCTATCCTCCAGCAGCGCTGGCGGTCAAGTGACGTAGTTAGTCTAACTCTCAAATCATGGTTTTGCTTGCAATGGACTAGCGTAAGATTCCGGGGTTGAGGGCTAAGGGCTAACACTTCCGTAATGGCATAAGTATCTTGATAGCGCGAGGTTTAATGTCGATTCAGCGGGGATTTCTCGATTCCATCTTAACACAGAGCTCAGGTGAATGAGTGAGGAGCGAGTGAGGCAAATGCGGCGCAAGCCTATTACGACTACATACTAATTCATGTGCATATCGCTGACCCTGCGTCCAACATGCTGCGGACATCGTCGATAATCACAATCGAACTGTTACTAGTCAAAGAAACTGCTCAGAATGAGGTCGACCTCCTCGTACATTAAAAAGCATAAAGATTTTACCTTTTGTTCACAAAACAGAACATTTGGGGAGAGAAGACTGAAGTAAGAGATACAGTGCGTGACCTATCTCATGAAATGTAGGCTGAAATTCTGAAATGTGTTTTCGATTAGGAAGGATTACTTGGTCGCGGGTGTGATATTGATTATTTTATAACATTTAAGACTCGGCAGGATGTCGGCTTTTAAATGCATTTCTTTTCAATCTCCTGTATAAAGCGTGCTCGGTAAAAAATGACTACTTATGTAACATGCATTTTTCCCATTGATTTTCGATGGTCTTCGAAATTCAAATATCTATATATATAAAAATGGAAGGATTTTTTTTCTGTGTTATATCTAATCTCCGAAAGTACTGCACCGATTTCGCTGAAATTTGGACACAACCCGACCCGCGCATAGGGCCGGGTTTTTGTCTGCTCAATTTTGTAATTATGCCGATGGTATGCCTGTGATGGGTAAAAAACCGGACTTTTTCCGGCATAACAACGTCACCTGCTGCGGCCACTTGACCTACATCCGCGCGGACACATGTGTGCCCAGACTGCGGCCACTTGACCGACATTCGCTCAAAGGCACGTGCTCCGCCCGACAGCCGCGCTCATCCCACCACCCACCCTGCAGGCACTTGAGCAGGCCCTCCAC
>CACRXP010000198.1:891138-930300 GCA_902702965.1 Spirometra erinaceieuropaei | reverse complement strand
ATCCGAACAACGCAAACGAGGAGAGCGAGTGGACGGGCACGCCGGCATACTCAAAGGAACTGCGATAGGCAGACTGCACACCGTGCATCCCAATCTTACTTCGCATGGTGTTGATGAATGTGCCACGTCCAACGTCTTTCCAACAATTGAAATCTGTCAACGGCGCTACGCATGCCACTTTCAGCAGTGCGTGTCAGGCTCTTCAGTTACTGGAGAACGATCAACAGTGGGACGTATGTATTAATGACGCCTGCGACACGTCGCATCCACGTCAAATTCATGCATTGTTCGCAGTCATATTGACCGCATTCTCACCTTTATCTCCAACAGATTTACCGGAGAAATAGAATTTCCACATGGTTGAAGATACCTTCCGTCAACTATGCAAGGAAAATTCAAATGTGACTTGCACAGCAGGAATCTACAGCTAGGCGTTAATAGTAACTGAGGATATGTACGCAGAAATCGCGAACACAGTTCTTGATCAACTAGGAATGTCACCGTAAACTAAATCTGCTACTGCTTAGTTTGATGTGGATTGGCGCCATGAGCAAAATGAAACGAGGTTCAACTTCTGCCATGCTCGCAATCAAACATTCACAATCTACGACTGGAGCAGAATGATATATACGATCAAATACTACGGAATGTCAGTAACGGGGCTGGAGGAATCTTCTTCCTAGATGCGACAGGAGGGACTGGCAAAACGTTCCTACCACGACCGATTCTGACGGCAATTCGATGCAATAAATGACATAGCCCTAGCATTTGCATCCCCGGAATAGCTGCAACTCTGCTACCTGGCAGAAAACCCGTTCATTCAGCTTTGAAAATGCCTTTGAACGCGCAATTCATTGAAACCCCTGCATGTAACATTTCCAAAGCATCCGGCATGGGAACGGTACTGCAGAAATGCAAACCTATTGTTTGGGGTAAATGCATAATGGCGCAAAAAAGCGCCCGAGGCCCCTGATCGAAACCTGTAGGGTTTGCGAGGAAACAGCAGACCATTTCTGATGCACTGCTACTGCTTGCAGGAGACTTCAGGCCACCACTGCTTCGATCGACACCGGTGGACGAAATAAATGCCAGCCGTCACCACTTACTCCGGAATTCTCGAGCGCGACTGGGTGCAGTAAACAATTGCCCTGCCTTCGACAGCGGCTTGAAGGACAATCCTGGGTTTCGCGCACAATACGTACCGCCAACCGGTGGCCTTTACATTTTTCTCAACCCACATAATGGGGCTGTCACCCAGTGTCAGCCCAGTGTCGTGCAGCCCGGCTTGCGGAAGCCCGCTTGCGGTCACGGCCACCGCGTTCGGCAGCTCCAGGTCTGCTCCGTTCATAACAGGATGAATACAACAAACTGAGAGTGACTGAATGGCGCCAGCAAGGAACAGCAGACCATCGTCAAACACGACTCGGTGATCAGCGTTCAAGCTGTGTGATGCTGTTGTGAACGACGGTACGAAAACCACCGATTTCAACGCAGTATCTATTTTCTTTACGGGATGGTGCCGATGGGTATTACTTCAACGTTAAGATGATAAACCCAGTCAGTGACGAGGAAACGCATACGAAATGCAGCGTAATGAACCACTACTCCTACCGACTTATTATACGACAGAATGTAAGTAATTCCCTTTTGAAATGCCGTAAATTGCTTCATCACTGCATTGTGGATATGTATGCAAAGATCGAAACTGAACGCCTGCTTTTCGTTAGCCTGATGCAGACCAAGCTGCGCTCTGAAAAATGTATTCATCTGCATGATACAGTTGTAAACGACGGTAATACGACTAACGATTTTGTCGTCCACATACACAGACAGTCCACGCCATATGCTCGGGTACGCTGGAGGTGCAATTGCTTATGTTTGTCAGTACGGGGCGTCCAGACCTACTCATTACATTCACCTGCAATCCAGCTTAGGGGCGGGGGGGTATTTATCAGCTCTTACTTTCTGGGCTATCGTCGGTAAATGGGTATGACACCGCAGCACGTGTTCTTAGGAAGACACTGAAACCGCTGATTAACTTCATGGTGAAACACGAGGTGTTTGGGTCTGTGCGCTGCCGGATGTATTAGGGGAAATGGCCAAAGAGTGGACTGCCCCACGACCACGTCTGGATCTGACTGCATAACAAGATCACCTCCAACGAAATCGCCGATGCAATATGCGCTGAATTACCTGACGCCGACGTCGACACTAATTTGCCCGAAGTCGCGGCGACGAATATGATAAATGGACTTTACGGTTCCCTGAATCCTAATTCTCCCTCCCCCACCCCTCACCCCACCCCCCGTATGATAGACGGAAAACGCTCTAAGAAATATCTTCGGGCATTCGTATGCACCACAGTTACCGGTAACGACAGAAGTTCCTCATACCGAAAACGATCAGCGGAAGACTTCGGCAGCTTGGCACCGTACGAATGCGAATCGGTGACTTCAAAGCCACTGAGGTATTTTCACAGTAATTGCTGGCAATCGGGGATGCAACGGTGCACGCTGATCCGACTGAGGTATTCTCACAGTAATTGCTGGAAATTGGATATGCAACTGTGCACGCCGATCCAACTACAAGAATGATTTCCCTACGTCTTAGCCTCTCAAATTTAGTGTCCTCAAAAGAGTAGTTGGTTGAGACGGTGTCTGCCACTATTCAGACCGCTTTCAACAATCCCGACCGATTGAGCGAACGAGCGCTTCTTGTGGTCAAAAACAAACACGTGTACCATCTTAGCCACATTATTCAGTTTAAGATTCAAAGCGGGGCAGTCACATACTCGTCCGTCGACACTGCTGTGGAAGCAGACGAGGCAGGTTAATTATCGAACAGAGCTTTTGAATTCATCTGAGCCACAGCAACGCGTGGCGGGGTCCAGCTAGTATTTTATAGAAACCACAAAAAATGTGCTTTCTTTTAGTCACTCAATAGAGAATCACGTCTTCTTTATATTTTATACTTAACGAAGGAGTATAATTAGGTTTTAAAAAAGTTTCCAATTATGAGACTTTTTAAGACCGCGATATGTCCATTCACATACCTGGCCGTTTACCACTGTTCCTCATGAAATGTACAACATGGTCCGCATCCATTGCAAAATTTTATGGAACCTGTATGATATCTCTTTAATGACATAGAAAAGTATGTGATTTTCTTTACGCGGAACGCATGCAACTTGTAGACTGAAATCACTAGACGCTACTGCAACGGCTGATCAGGCTTCAAATTATTCGGCAATTAGAAAACTTTTTTAAAACCTAATTATACTCTTTCCTTAAGTATAAAATATAAAGAAGACGTGATTCTCTATTGAAGAAGACGTAATCCTCTATTGATTGACTTAAAGAAAGCATATTTTTGTTTGTGGTTTCTATAAAATATATCTGAATTTCCAAGACCATCGAAAATCAATGGGAAAGACGCAGGCTACTTATGTAGTCATTTTTTACCGAGCAGGCTTTATACAGGAGATTGAAAAGAAGTGCATTTTAAAGCCGACATCCTGCCAAGTCCAAAATGTTATAAGAGTATGCCTTAAGATAATCAGTATCACAACCGCGACCAAGTAATCCTTCCTGATCGAAAACACATTTCAGAATTTCAGCCAACATTTCATGAGATAGGTCACGCACTGTAGAATGTAGGAATCAGCAACACGCGGCTGAGTAACGGAAAATGGGGTCAGATGCCAAGTCAAGTAGATCGTTTTTCTAACCCCACTTAAATTTGATGTAATGTAAAAAGACGAGGAAAGCTTAAGTGGTAGGTACCACCGCGATATGGGCAAACGTACTTTAATTCGCAAGAAATCCAAGCAATACCCCAGTAAAGGAATGACACAGACCTAAATCACCAATACCACAGATGGTCTGCAAGGCTCATTCAAGTGGAAGTGGGCTGGTAACTATGAGTCAGTCGAATCAGTGTCTCCAGAAAAATCAACCGTTCTTCCTGCGCTGCTTACCTGACTTGCGAGAAATCCAATTGATACAACCAAGTGGAGAGGCAGGCTTTTTCCTCATGCTAACCCCAGTTTTCAGAGGTCTCGAAATGTCCACTTTTATGAGTCACATATGATTCTTATTTAGGAACTAGGTCGTATGTGGCGGACGTAGAAGATCCAGTTGGTCTTCTCGGCATTGCGTTGAAGCTAGTTGCCAATAGATTTAAGTTTAGGCTGTCACTGAAATTTTAAATTCAAGTATAAAAACCGAGAAAAAACACGAGAAAAACACTGAGTCCTCTGAAATCCTGATTTTCCCCACCGCAGGAAACATGTGAAATATCGGTGGTGTTCTTTATGGTATTACTGGCCATGACTAAGATACTCCGGATTATATTGTTTACAAGATTTCAATATGATAGCCTTTATCGACACTGATTCTGTTAGTACGGACGGATGAGAAAAGAACCACTTCGACGGAATTCGACAGAAACGTCCAGGAAGCCGCTGTTTCTCGACAAGGGCGTCGCTGCCATCAAACGATTGTCATACTAGCTGTCCATCCAGTAGCCTATTTAATTTTAAGTCTATTATTTTTAAGTTGTCCCTGTTTTTTCAATTAAAAATTAAAAACAGGTACAGATATGGATCTTTGCTGGCGTCAGCGTATCTTGACGATGCAAAATGTCATGTTCGGAATGCTGTCTACAGTCCGGGAAAAGCTAGCTTAGTTTTTCACGCTAAATAGCGTTTTTGATTCATTCGTCTAGAGGTACCATGATTGCACGTACTTTCCATATAGACTAGTCAATCAGAATCGATTTTCTACACCTTTTGTGCTCACAACCGAACATTCGCAGGAAATTCTCGAATCGGTGTACCGATGTGGGGGAAGCCGAGACGAGGGTGAGGCCGACCTCCTTGTACATTAAACAGCGTAAAACGTTTACCTTTTGTTAGCAAAACAAAACGTTTCGAGAGAGGTTGAGTAACGGAATGTGAGATTAAACGTCCGGTCTAATGCACCTTTTTTCCAATCTCACTTGAAGTTGATGTAGTGTGAAAAGACGTGGAATGATTAGGCAGCAGGTACCACCAAGATATCGGAAAACGTCCGATGATTTGCAAGAGGCCTAAATAATACATGAGTGGAGAAATGACGCAGACTTAAACCACCAGTACCGCAGTTGGTCTGCAAGGCTCTTTCAAGTGGAAGTGGGTTGGTAACAACAAGTTAATCCAACCAATGTCTCCAAATATGAATTGAGGTGTTCCAACAAATCCACCGTTCTTCCGCCCTGCTCATCGATGTAAAAGTAAGGTTTGCCTCACCACAGTATGGTTATCCGAAATCCACAGGACTTGCCTAAGCTGTTAGCCTGACTTGAGACCTGGATTTATCCTGTTTTCGCTCGCCTACCATTGTAACATAAACTTTGGCTTGATCTTCGTCACAAATAATCACTGCATAAACGCAACTACAAATTCCCTTCATGCCTAATGAGACAATTTAGGCAAACAGGCCACATGAAACTGCGCAAATGTCTCATTCCTATCGAAAGCAGTAAAGAATGCCTGAAGTATGTGTCACTGATCGAGAAGTGCTGCCAAAGTAGACGAGGGAGTCTAAAACGACTATTTCAGTTCTGTTGATCCTTATTAATCAGTCACAGTCGATCCTCGGTTTGAAATGACCTGCCATTTGAGTCCAAACTGTTTTATCATTGGGAATTTGGGTCAAACGCACTATCACTTGTGCCCCCTGGCTCACGTATCGCCGGGTAGAGGCGAGGATGCTCAGAAGTTTTCTTCGAGAAGTGCAGACCCAAGCCACCAAAGCTAAAAAGTGATTCTCATTTATGTCCTCAGATTTTGCAGCTGCTTAGACCCCGTTTTTGATATTATTGAAGATGCGAGTCACCACGGGGTGGCTGCTGCATTTTCAGTAATTTTATTTTTCGGCTTGAACGCACCAGACTTTCGAACTTTTGATCAGTTTTTAAATTACATTCTTCTTCCTTTTCACTTCTTTGTCCGCGACGGTCAGATCGGCTTCAGAACCCTCTGGCTCACATTCCACCGCTGTTAGTCCGCCTTGTTGCAGGCCACCAACAGACCACTGTTCGCCACAGAACACTGGACGTATTTTTAACCTCATAAACGTCAACGGCCTTTGAACCAATGTAAATGTACTTCGATTTGGCACAGCCGAATGTTTTGAGTAAAGGCGGGCCAGAATGGTGTTTATCATTCAGAGTGAAATCTTGATCATTAAAGCCCCTTCTTTTTTAACTTTCAACTTCAATTGCTAGCAGGAATCACTTCTTTTCGACCGAGCGGGAACAAGAGTACAAACACACATACGGTTGCTGAATGCTGACCGTTCTTTGTTTGACTGTTGACGCATACACAGGGTTGAATAAACCTTGTGAGGTGTTTGTGCTGTTTAACTATTTCTCTCCTGCCAAAAACACAATTCCCGCCGAGAAGTAAAACAAGGCACTGCTTAAATTCTCTTGTAAAGTGTAATGACCATAACCTCTTGGAATTTGGTGCTTTCACGACAGGTCGTCGAAAACCCGATTTGTCCATGATAGGTGCATCCACCGCTTTGACGAAGAAGACCGAGGTCAGCAAACAGTTGTTAAAAACTCAAAAGCATCCTGGACAAACTAGTCCACACTTTATTCTCACTTTACTGTGTTGTCGATCGAAAAACCAATCTTACGCTATCAGAATATGTGCCATTCTTCAACCAGCGCAATACAACTATGGCCGGGTGTTGGGTCGCCGATTCGTATAAAAAATTACATGACCTGAGAGCAGACAATCACCGGGAAGGTGAACGCATAAAGCCCTTACCCAGCAACTCGGCACAGGTTCAGAGGGGTTGCACTGCAGGTGGACTGTTTTCCACAAAAAAACCAGCTCGACTAAAAACAACCTCAGCGCACAGCTGATGCCAAACACCGTGCACCTGACGGCAGACATTTATTAAAGTTCGTAAACACTCGAAGGGCAAGGCACATCAAACGTTCTGCCGACAGTGTCGACTGTATCGTAAAGTGCAGGTGGCGGTGCATGACGGCTGTAAATATTTCGTCTGCGTTCACACTTTCCGCGGCGTTGACTTAGTGATCCGAATGGCACGTCTACGTAGTTGCAAAAAAAGTCGTAACGCGGTGACAGAAATCATCTGACTTACTCAAACTCAGGCAGCAACCAACTGCGGGTTCTTCGACAGGGTCGCTGAAATCAGACATATATATACATGAGCTGGTACCGACGAAGACAGAGAAGACCAGAATGGCTATTTCTGGCTTAATAGTCGACATCAGCCAATCATACCCAGCTCCAAGTGTGGATCACTTAGGATTCGAGCCCAGGATCTGTGGTCATGGAGTTCGACACTCTAGCATTGAACCGCAGGCCCGTTGTCCTGCTGGTTGTGGTTGAGAATATCAGTCATGACAGACGTGTGCTCGCGGATAAAGTTTCGAATTGTGCTTGTTCTGTTGTGACTTGGGACTCATACTAGAACCGGGGTTCGGATCTCAGGTGATCCACACTTAGGGTTGGGTATGATTGGCTGACGACGGCTATTAGGGCAGAAATGGCCATTCCAGTCTCCCTTGTGTTTGTCGGTAATATCGTTGTGCATATATATTGTGATAAATACGCGTTCACCGGCCAGGTTACAGATAGCATTATTTCCACTTTGCGGTGGGCGTTTAGAAATCATATCTGTCAGAAAGCACTCTGGGAATGCTGGGGGATCCACTGATGAGTCGAACCTTTCGCAGCTGTGCCATGCAGCGACAAAATATCGGAGGAACACGCGTGTCTGTACTTTAGCTAGTACCTACCAGTATGGTGTCCTGTAATTCAAATACGTACTACTAGCTACCTGGTAGTGTGTTGACTATCGCGTTGTTATCCCGCTATGGCTGATGGACTCCGGTCAAGTATTCACGCACAAAAATTTCGGTCTGCGCCTATAGATCTAAAATAGACTGATCTACTCCAAGTTCGCAGTCACCTTCTCAGCAAATTAGAAAACAACAACTCCATAATTAGAGTATCTGCAAGAAAGCAAAGGGTGGACCCTTGGGGACCCACTGACGAGCCGAACCCCTCGCAACTGTATCATGCAGCGGCAGAATAACGGCAAAACACGCACGCATGTGCTTTTGGCTAATACATGTGCTGTTAGCATGGTATCGCCTTACCCTAAAAAAACCTGTGTTTGACATATAGGCAAATCCATCGGGCTATCATTGCACCATCTTTTTGGGACAACCACGAAATTGCTGTGATTAACTCCACCGGGGGTCATTTTTCAAGTTATGATGTAGAAAAATGCTGGTCGACCTCATTATGCAGTGAAGTTGACAGAATGCCAATCCGCCCTATAGGACATATGACACTAAAATCAAACTTCCGCTTTTACCTCGAGCGCTTCCAAATTTTGCCGGGAGAAAGGTGGTACATGTGGCGTTTTCCGGCGTAAATGCGCATCATTAGAGAGGGAGACCCTAGCATTCGGTGACATGGATCCTTCTGTATACGAAGACCGGATCCCTTTCGGGGAAGATGAACGTGCGGCTGCTGCTGCTGCTGCTACGGCTGCCCTCTCGGAACAACGACGCACCAGAAAATGCCTCTCCCGTTTGAGAGTTTGTACATACTAGGAATGAAAGGGACTCAATTTTGGAGAAGTTAAACTGTATCCGACAGACACTGATTAAAGTGGGCTTCGTGGTCTAACGAAATGTGGTGTCTTCCAGTTGTGAACGGTCCCTCTGCCTTGGGGCAGAAAGAAGCTCATGTGGACTGAAGGCCCGCCCAGGGATTTGCCAGCAGAGTAACCAGTCTTCAGAACGCCCGAAAGCTATCGTGAGCAATTAGTGCAACTAACAGGAGTCAGCTTGTCTAATAAATTTCACCAAAAACTCGTGAGCGGCCTACCTGCAGCCAATGCGCGCCCGAGGGGGTGGGAATTGCCTTGGCGCGAATCACTCCTTCAGAGCAGACTAACGATCGCTTGCACACAAATAAGCGCTACCTTCTTGTTGCAAGGCGCCTAGCTTCTACTGTGGCGATTCCTCCAAGCATTGAAAATGTGCTAAGGAATAAACAGTTAATTTGGCAAGTGGCATGCGAGAGTCGTTTTTTGGTAGAGGCACTGAAGCCTGCGTGGGAGAAGGTTAACCATCAACTGTCGATCGATAGGGTGGCAGATGTCTAGGTCTCAGTCACGTTTTGTGAAACTGCCTAAGAACTAGAAGTCCGTTCGTCGGAGACTTGGAAGACAACGCTAGAAGCCGGATCGGCGTATTTGTGCGCTTCTTTACTGGCAAACCGCACCCAAGCTGTCCACAAAGTCTAATAGTATGAAAAGTTTCAACGGCAAGGATATGGTCGATGGCCGAGTTTTCTTTCTCCGGGGAGTAAACATCCTTAAAGAAAAGTACTGGCGATATGTATTTGTACGCGCCAGAGGAAGAAGTAAGACGACATCGCTGTGGCTGCTGTGTGAGGGTGGTCAATAGGCTTTGAGGAAGTCATCGGAGTAAACAAATAGCACTGCAGTACCTTAAAATTTTGCCTGCAAACAGACCTTAAATTCATTTTCCGACATTTCCTGCAAACGGACATTAAAGTCATTTTTCACAGTTGGATCAGTTTGAATCATTTACTACTATCATTAAATGGCAAAAAGTGTTCTCTTTTGAAGTTGTGAAAATCCCCATAGCTATGTTCAGAAGAGACAGTGGCGAGTGAACGTTCCTTTCGGTAAATTCTCATCAGGCCAATACAGTTTCATAGGGCGGGGTACAGTGAGTGAAACAAAAATCGATAAAAGTTAGGTTTTAAATTACAGGCTCGGCAAGAGCGGAAGGGCGCAGAATGTTGTATGTGGTTAGTCTACCTATGACCACGGTAAGTGTGGAGCCTGAACAAGGTTATTTTCGGCGCATAGGGTCGGTTTTCGTAACCTTATGGCGGCCGCTTCTACTGTTGCTAACAGGAGCTGGCCAGTAGCTTAGGGTAGCTCGAGGGGACCTTGTAAATCACACGAAATGGTTCACTGGGGTCCACGCGATGTCCTGAGTCCACTGCATGCGCAAGGATGGCGCTGTCTATTCTCCTAATTTCACCCTTTGCCAGCCATGCGGGAAGGTGCTCTCGTATTCTTTTGGAAAGGCGCCGACTCGTACGACCAATATAACCTGCTGCACAGGAGCAAGTGAGTGAGTAGATGCACATTGAGGCGGTCTTAGGTTGCAACCTATCCTTGCCTTCTCCGCGTAGAATAGGGTAAGTAGAGAATGTTATGCGAACCCTTGCTGCTGAGAAGGTTCCCTTTTAATTAACGACAATACAGAGGAGAACAGTCGTGGTAACAAAAGGTTCTTAGATGTTCAGTTCTTTTGCTCAGCGCAAATGCTCCCCGGATCATGTGACCTCGGCCATAAACAATACCTTTGGCTAATTAGGCGGACGTTCGAGTGACTATCATAGCCTCCTCCGCGCGAAAACCAAAACTACTCGGCAGCTTGCCCATGAAAGAGGACAGCCACGTTTGTATAGACACAACACCACGTTACCTAGCTCTTGCGCACTTAACCTGTGTTATTTCGTCTTTCTCCTGCCACCCAGATCGGTCGTTTGATCACGCAAGCCAAGTTTAATTGCGCATTTGTGTTGCAGAGACGCGGGTTTCTGTTTTGTAGAAATCACGTGATGCCTAAGGCTGAAAGGTAAACACACGGGGAACGACCAATCAGGCGACTCCAAATGCTTGCCTCCGCGCATGAACTTTTGCGCATGAGAACTGGGAGGGGGATGCGTATGTGAGGTCAAAAGACGGCCAAGGTCTTCATTTTGGAAGCCTGCCAAAAAGCGTACAGTCCTTTTTGGCCTAAATTTAGCAAGTAATGTGGAACACTGACTTTTCGGAAAGTACGTACTGCCCACTTTTTAGCCCGAGGCAGTTTCGCCATAGTAATGCTTACTTGACAGTACAGAACTGCGTTGCCAATTTGTTCTTAGGAAGGATTCAGTGACATCAGACTGTACCGAGATTGATGGCGGAACATCGTCGACCGCCAAATGTAACCACTCTAGTGAAGCCACAGCTAAAACCACACATTATTGACAAATTATGCCAATGCACTTTTTGCGTAAAACGTATAAAAGCTTCTCTAAATAGCCAAATATAATCATAAAAACGTCCCTTAGCGAATTAACTGACTTCTTGCTCTAGCACACGCGGTCGAGACGTTATCAGAAATCGCATTCCGTATCCTTTGTGATATTTCGGGCGGAAATTGCTATATGGTATAATGATGGTGTTTGGAGAAATCAATGTCGGTAAGCATATTCTCTTAATTGTAACTCACGACGCTTACACAGAGCAGACAATTTTTTTCTTTGTATGAGTATTTTCCAGAGTGAGAAACATTAATTCTATCGAGACACCAGATGAAGAAATTGCCAGCCTCAAAGCAGCCTTAGATAAACGTGGTTATCAGGCAGGCTTTGTCCAAAAGTACGGCAAGGCATTACGCCTAAAGTTGACGGAGCAATCTGTTCCGAAAAGACAGATTCCACATTATCTCTCTGTTAAAAACCGTAAAATATGATACCGCTTGAAGATATTTGCCGAATTAGTGAGTGTTTGGGCGCTTTTTTCATGTGGATGGTCGTTTAGGACATATTTGAAGACTCGTTCAAGCATGATACTTCATTTTCGAATAAAACAGCCGTCCACAACGAAAGACGGCAACGTATATGCCTTCGATCAATTAAAAAACATTCTTTAATAAGTTATGAATTTGAGAATGGCTACAATACTGCATTCCGTTGACGGATCTCTGTGAACTTTGCATCTATGTACGGCGAGGTCAAGAAAACATTTGACACTTTCGGCCGTTTTTTCCCCGCTCTTGAACAGTACTAATATTTTTCTGCCGTTAACGTAAGAGCATGCATTTCTTTATATATTGCAGCCATTTGCCTTGTTTTTACCTGCTTTTAGACTCTGTCTTCCGATTATGAATGCACGGTAGAGTGTCCATGTAAATAATGATATTTTGATGGGACAATTAGTGTTTAAAGATCTGCGAATATTCCCATGTCACAAAAGAAAAGTCAATTAAGCAAACACGTGTTTTAGTAACTCGTTATCGGACCATAACATTCACATACAGTGAGTGACCTATCTCATGAAACGCGTTTTCGATTGGGAAGGATTAGTTAGGCGCTGTTGTAATACTACTTATCTTGCGGCATGATCCTATAGTATTTCGGACTCGGCAGAATGTCGGCTTTTCAACACACTGCTTATCAATCTCCTGAAAAAACGTACTCGGTAAAAAATGACTACTTAAGTAGCATGCATTTTTCTCAATGATTTTCGATGGCCTTGCAAATTCAAATATATCTTATAGAAACCATAAACAAAATTATGCTTTCTTTCAGTCAATTAATAGAAAATCACGCTTCTTTATATTTTTTACCCAAGGAAGGATTATAATGAGGTTTTTAAAAGTTTTCCAATTCCCGAATAATTTTGAGCCAGATCTGCCATTGCATTAGCGTTTAGCAATTTCAGTTTACAAGGTGCATGCTTTCTACTTAAGAAAAATCACATATTCCTCTATGCGTTTAGGAAGATACCATATAGAGTTTATAAAATTTAGCAGTGGATCCGGATTATGTTGTACATTTCACAAGGAGCTGTCATAAACGTCCAGGTACGATGCTATGTGAATGGACATTGCGCGATCTTAAAAAATCTCATAATTAGAAACTTTTTTAAAGCCTAATGATACTCCTTCCGTGAATAAAAAATATAAAGAAGAAGCGATTTTCTATTAATTGACTGAAAGAAAGCATATTTTTGTTTATGGTTTCTGTAAGATATAATTGAATTTGCAAGGCCATCGAAAATCATTAAGAAAAATGCATGTTACTTAAGTAGTCATTTTTACCGAGTACGTTTTCTCAGGAGATTGAAAAGCAGTGTTTTGAAAAGCCGACATTCTGCTAAGTCCGAACTACTATGCGATTATGCCGAAAGATAATTGTTATTAGAACAGCGCCTAACTAATCCTTCCTAATCGAAAACACGTTTCAGAATATCAGTCAACATTTCATGAGATAGGTCACTCACTGTAAATGTTGAAAATACGCTAAGTTACAGGGTTTATAATTGATTCTGGGGTGTTTTGCTCGTTCCATTTTTGAAAAAGTTATGGGCAGAAACTAACCTACACGGCAAATAATGTTTCACGTGTCCAAAACTAGAAATGACCATTCAGTGGTGGTCATTTTTGCGACATTACGTAAACTTTTCTAAACGGCAACACGACTTTAGCTCATTAAACCAAAGAAGTCCTTGTCTGCGTTAGTAATGCACTTCAGGTCACCAAGTCGCAAGAACATGGTAAGATAACTCCTAAACTCGAAAGAAACTCTGGTCATCTTATAATAACCTTTGAGTTAGCAAGTTAATTACCACGGTTAACATCGGACACAAAATAAATTTTCAAGTCCGGCAAACTGTGTGTATTAAAATTCTCACAAGTAAATTACTTTCCTTTCAATAAGAAACACGCTCAAGGGCGCAACAGAACTCTAAGGCATGTATTAGCATAGAAATTGCACGAATATATCGCAACGTCATTTTCACTAAAATAAACTGACATTTTGCTGGATATAAGTAATAAACATAATTTCTGCGCAATAAAAGGACATTTCATTGATCAGGTTGGATGAGCAAGTAAAATGCGCATAGTTAAAGACGTCCAGAAATTCTTAGATCAGTTCCCGTCATAATGTTTCATGACATAGGTCACGCACTTTACAATGCAACCGAACTCATATTCGACGGTCCCACTAAAGTTGTTCCAATTCCACGGAAAAAGGGTGCTTTGCCATTGCACGCCAACTCTAGTTTATGAGTTGACAAGCACTTATGTATGCAAGTACATTGGGTGAACGCAAAGGAGACTGACAGTCAGGTCTGTTGAACACCTGTCTAGATGGTTTTGAAAGCAGGAAAATAAAATTTCTCGTTTTTCTATCAAAAGGCACCTGCTAGATAGCGGTCACTGCGTTGAACCAAAAGCATCCTTCTGAGTACTTGTTCGGGCATGAACAACTCGGACACTGGGCTACTTTGAGGCAGCCTGCATAGGTGGTACAAACTCGGCCTATGCAAACGGTTACATCATGCGACTAGCATCAACCTGCACAGGTAATTCTCAGTCCTTTGATTTACACACACTCGTTTGTGTGTTGACTTATAGCTTTTCATTCCGAAATTGCTTATTTAAGAGGCCATTTTCATTAGCATTTCGGTGTGCAGTAAATGACAAACCCTGCAGACTAGATTTCTACTCAATAGAAATCGCCGACTATCTCAAACGGTTGAGGCACCACCAAATCAATATGTTTGAGGGCATAATCCGGTGATCTGGCGATTATAAACAAAAAGTGTATTGAGGGGAAAGTGTCAGCTAGGCCACGGCATAACGAATCTCTTTCAAACCTGAGAGTTTCATACTTTCATTAGCGCCTTTGAATACTCCTTTGAATTTATAAAGCCGCAAATTATAGATTGCACCAAATTTCGCCTAAAGAAAAGACGGAGTCTTTGCATGGACCCAAACAGTGACAAAAGTTCATAAACTTATTATAACTTTTGACAAGATGTGGTTATGTAGCTCCACCTGATGGCCACACTACTGTTAGAGGTTAGGGTAAGAAGTCAGGGCAACTATTTATCAACCACTTAAAGTACAATCGCGCATCCCCAATAGCTTTTCTTTTGCCTGCAAGTACTTGACCTCGTCACCTGTGCGTTCCCCGGCCCCACTTGTAAAAACACCTATTACCACCGTTCCCGACTTACAGGCGGCCGGGGTTTGCTTACCTCAGGTACGGCTACATAACCACACCTGGCCTTACTTTTTTCCCTATCATGAAAGTATTTAGTACCCACCTGACGTGTGAAGGCATATTACAGCCATAATTAATTTCATTCTTCATTCCAGCCCTAGAAGGCATTTATGTCTTCTCTCGGTAGTGTGATTCGGCCCTTTTTCCCTCAATGAAGATTAGAGATTTGGAAAACAAGAACGGCGTTTGTGCGGAACGCGTAAACGGACGTACTTTCTTTGAATGAGACTGCACTGACGCCAATCTCTGGTTTTCTTGACTCGATCTCGTCGTCTGGACGTGACAGAGAGGAGGAAAGTCAGATACAGTTCGTGACCTATCTGATGAAAGGTCACGAACTGTGAACTTAGAACACTGTAACACACGATACGCCCATCCCGCAGCCACGAAGGTTATACTGCGTTAAATATACGATTAAGCTTCAAAACAAGGCATGGTTTAGTTTATGAAGTATTATTTATTGACTAAGAAATAACTTGCTTTAGGAAAAACCACCAAATCAAAAAATCGACTGTATGACAGGTCAACTATTCAGGCTCTAATATAACGGTCAGCAGAGAAGGGGAATTTCACAAAACGACAAAAAAATAAAAAAACAGTAAAATATACAACGTACTAGTACCTTGCTGATTGTCCTTTAGCTTTTAAAGTTTCTGTAAGGCGGGAGGGCACGGAGCCTACCAAGTTGTCCGAGGTGGTTTGGTCTATGTAATTATTAAGCAAAAATTCCAAATTATGTTTCACATAAATGTTTCCTTGCCTTGTCCCAGTTTCTTTTTATAAGTGCAAAAGGCTTTTTGATGGGATTTGAGTCCGGGCTGTTGGCGGGGCAAAAATTCTTCGAAGGCCGCAGTCAGAGAGGCTGGCTGTGGTCTGAAACATTAGAGTTTAGTCGTAACCTGAATTGGAATCATACCTCCTTTGAGCGATGGACAGGAACATTATCTTGCAACATTCCAGTGTCTATTCGACGCCTATAAATACCGTTGTAAGCGAAGGCATCCTTTACGACGTCGATGAACACCTTGCTATTTATTGTCTCCGCTGTTGAACGCAAGACCGGTCGCTCTCCGAATTTGATGGCCATCCAAGCCATCAGGCATCGACAGTTCTTGAAATTTGGCGTCGACCTAGTGTGCTCTCGTGGAAAGTTCTTCCCACATTTGACTACCTGGGCCAACCTCGGAGGCTTGTCTAAAAATAAGACCTCATCACAAAAGTAAATGCTTTCCCAGAAGGAAAGTCTGTGATCACTATATTTTTGAGCAAACAAAAAACGTTCCCTAACAGGTTTTCTACTTAAAAATGGCTTTGTCTTGGTTGGATCCTATTTCATAGCCATACCTGTAGTAGACCGAACACTTTCATTCTTTTTCTAATTATGCGCAAAGAAAAAATTGACAGGTGTTCCCTGCAAATAGCCTTAAGGGGCATATAATTATAAATTTAAGAGTCCGACGAATGAAATCGTCGTCTTGCTTGCTTGCGGGTCCTCTACTGTAGGTGTAGTACAACTCCGGAACAGTGGCCATCTTCAGTGTGAAATGTGTTCAAATTAATGTAAGGCAGTAAGGATGCTTGGGGAATGACTGTTCCGCCCATACTGTGGTGTCGCCGTATGAAGATAAGACTTTCAGATTGCTTGGGAATTCTAGCACAACTTTTGTTCGAGTCGGTAATTTAACTGTCAGGTCTGGACAAACTCAGGACATTCCGCACTTTTTGAATCGGCACCTGCAGCTGATTTTTCCACTAGGTGAGTGCCGTTGTTGTGAGGAAATAGTACATGAAGATCGTGGATCAGAGCCGGTTTATTTACCTTCTCAGTTTAGATGCTTCCGTGCCATCGCTGGGTTCTCTGGGTAGCATGACTACTCTCTGAGACACCAGTAATTAAGCAAAAGGTGGTAAGATGTGATTATGTAGCCCCATCTGGTCGACACAATACTGTTGGGGTTAGGGCTAGAGGTTAGGGTTGGGCGTCAGATTGAAGAGTTAGGGTAAGGGGTTAGGGAAATTATTTATCAATTACTTCAAGTACAACCGCGCATCCCCAATAGCTTTTGCCTGCAAGTATTTGACCACGTCGCCTGTGCGTTCTCCGGCCCCACCTGTAAAAACCCATATTGTCACCGGTATCGTATTACAGGCGGCTGGGGTGTGCTTACCTCAGGCGTGGCAACATAACCACACCTGGCCTTACTTTTTTTACCTATCATGAAAGTATTTAGTACCTACCTGACATGTGAACATATATTACAGCCATAATTAATTTCATTCTTCATTCCAGCCCTAGAAGGAACGCACACGCACGTGCCGAGGTGGGCCGGGTGAGGATTATCCACCCTACCTGAGAATAATACCCGATACACTGACTTCGCAAATCAACAAGTGCCCTAACAGGCGTCCACATGGACACGTGATGAAAAATACATTTGTGGTTAAGTTAGCAAACCTAAGAGACTCTGTCCAATAATCTGAGAAATTTGGAGGACTCACCGAATCAGGGAAATTGTGTGGCTGACTCTTCGGAGGGCTTGGTCAGCTCTCCATTTTAAAGGCTTTTTGGGCAAAAATTCGACCAGAATTTTAAATAAACTGCCGAAATATTGGTTTTTGGGCCAATCAGTATTTTTCTTTCGCTGCCTCGGCCTTCTGACCGTTGGGCGTGAATGTTGGCGGCCTCCTGCGTTGTGTGTTGTCACCTCAGTGTGGTGCGGTTACACCCATGCTCCCCTTTTGGGTGAATTAATCGATCGACCCTCTTGTCCTGGTCTTGAAGCATGCAGTGAGTAGAACTTTATAGGCCGCAGGAAGGTCTGGATACCTGTCGATTTATTTGGCATCTGAGAACTAAGCCTTAAGTACAAGACGTTCTGTCCTTCAGTTGCCTCGGCTTAAGGCTTTTGCTCCTTGAAAGTGAAAATTGTGGCCAGTTCCTTCGATGTGAGTCCCAAGCTGTGATTTCGGGTCTAGTCTCAGAGTCGTCAGTTTGTGCTCGTGTAGACGAGTCTACAATGTCTGTCTGGTTTCCCCAACGTAATTGCAGTCTCCATCTTTACAATGAATTTGATAGACAACTGCTGAGGTTTCAGGGGGTACCGTCTTTGCGTGTCTTGGTGTTACATCAACTCAGCTCAAAGCCAAATATTTCTTGGAGAGTCAATTTGGCAAACACGTGTTTTCCGTAATTCTTCGTCAGGCCACTACAGTTATATGAAGAAATGAAACTATACGAAATTGAAAGTGTTTGTACGTGTCTCAAGGGCTAGTAATTATTTAACACTCATCTTCCGCACGCCGCCCGCATGACAAAGTCGGCGGGTTTTGGTTCTCCGGGCTAGGGGAGGGGGGTAAGAGAGTCCTTGGGTGATGTTCTTCGATTTAGTAGACGGAGTACCCACCAATGTAGTTGAAATTTGGGGCGACATATCGTCATCCCTCGAGGTTGGCTGTGGCCGGGGTAGAGAGAGCGCTTGTGTCAGCGTTTTCTGACAGCATAACACCGGATTCGCTATCCGTATAGCCGCTGCCTCGGTGGGTGCTAGCATCCGTTGTCTTAGGCCTTTAGAGAAGCTTGCTGGTGTCCTGTAGACAACCTGAAATGCTTCCTTGGCATCGACTCAGTGATTCATATCGACCAAATGTTGCAAAATGGAACTCGAATTCGATCGGGTCTCACTTCGCTCTAGCTAGGCAGGCATATGTTCACGCACCATCTTTACCAGCCGTCTCGTTGTGGGACCGATGCATTCCGCTCCACAGGAGCGACTGAATGAGTAAATACCCAGTGATGTGGCCTCAAACAGTAGTCTGTCTTTATCTCCCAAACGTTGGAGGGGAGAGTTTATGAAGCATACTTGTAAATGCGCTGTGGGGAATGCTCTCGTAATAGCTGCAATTAAGCGTCGTCTGACCAGTTCGCTCTCTGCGACTTCTGCAAAAGGCAATCTTATGAATACATCTTTCTTTTCGGCAGTCGCAACAGTGAACTTTGAGGCGCGTCCCCCAATATTCATGAAGATAAACCTGATTGGGTATCCGTTCTCCCGAAATGTGTACCGCAGCTGTTGGAGCTGTGCTTCAGTATCTTCAGGTGAGCAGATGCGCTTCACTCTACCCGCTAATCCCTGAACCAAACTTCGTTTAATGTTTAGGGGGACAAAACTGTGGCAATTAATGTATTGCCCAGTCCAGGTTTTCTTTTGGAACACCCTGCGTTTGATAGACCCATCCACTTGCCAGTGTAAAAGAGCATCGAGAAATGCAATTCCGTTATCTGCCTCGGACTCTGCAGTGAACGTTAGCGAGGCTTGCGCACTGTTTAACTTTTGGACAAGGTGCACGTTATCGGTGGTACCATCAGCCAGGCAGCAGATATCGTCTACATACGGACGGTAGACGACGAGGTCATTAATGTTATCTTATGGTATCTAATGGTATCTTATTTTCTCGACTTTGCCCATAAAAGCACTTGCAAGGAACGGTCCAAACGGAGAGCCCATTGTCACGCCACCTGTCTGCCTGTATAGTTGACCATTGAAAAGAAACTAAGCATTTTGTGCGCCACGCGTCAGTAGTTCTTTTAATTTTTTAACTGACATCTCTATGGGGTAGTTCGTATCACGCATATCATCACAAAGTTAGTTTACTGGTTGTGGCACGGGTACATCAGTAAACAGCGATGATATATCCAGTGACATCATCATCCGTCCGCCGAATATTTTTTCCGTTCATTTAAAATTATGGTCGATTTTTGCACAAAACGCTTTGCTAGCAGAGAGACAGCTAAACCCTCCGAAAGGTCAGCCACACAATTTCTCTGATCCAGTGAGTCCTTCACATTTCTCACACTACTGTTAATAAGTCCAAACTAAAATTCTAGGCAGGGCACCGTCAGAGTGCTCCCTGCAATGCAGACGGCTTTGCGCAACAATTCCGGGGAAGCTAGGTAGGGGTTTTGGATGGGACACAGGAATAAGTATGCCACCTGCAGTGGGGGAGGACATACTCATACCTGCGTCCTGTCATATTCTTTAACTTAGTTCAGGATAGGCTGCACTAAACGGCATAAAGCATATTAGATTCTACATTTTTTTGGTAACAGTCGGGAGATGGCACCCAAAAACTTCCGCCCAACCAAAGCAGCCTGTCTTACGGGACAGGTGGTAATAGGGGTTTAATGGGTGGTGGCTGGTCGGGACGAACGATACAAGCCGACGGAAAGCCTAATTTGAACAGGTGAATGATCGATGTTGGCCCGCTCTCCGTTCCGTTAATAGAAAATGGGTCGCCAAAGGCAGTATAATGGTAACGACCGGGTGGAAGGCGTATAATCGTCTTCCCTCCGAAGGTTATCTGCATTTCTCTGTAAACCACTCAAAGAACTTCAAGGACCCTACCACCGGGCGGCACACCAATGCTGTTGAGGCATACTGGAGTAAACTGAAAAGGAAAATCCACGAGGGGGGGGGGCCTGCATGTGGTCGAGCTGTGTGGGTTCACATAGACGAAATACAGTATCGTCTTTGGTTTAGCCTCAATGCCATGTCTTTGACAGATGCCTGGGAACTGTTCCTGTCCCATGCTGTATAGACTTATCCTATTTAAAAGTTATTTTGCTTTGTAATAAACTGCCATAATGCGAATGTATGCGGTATATTCAGGTGTACGTGTGTAACGATGGGGAAGGTTTGGTAACAGCGACCATCGTCCATGTAACCTCCTCCGATGTTCGTTCGGCCAGCCCAAGTTAGGCCGTCGGGGAAAGTATAAGTGGTGCGTGAAAGTAGGCCTGCAACCGCTGATATAGCCTGAAGGCGTTTGAGTCCACTGTTAAAGGTATTATTTATAGGTAACAAATTTTTTGGGGTGCCATCTCCCGATTGTTACCCATTTTTTCAATCAGAAGAGAAAACAGGAATGGGCGAACTGAAGGATAATCCCTTGAGATTACTGTCAGCTATCGTCCCGCGGTGGAGTGGGCTTTTCTTTTCATTAAGTTTGCCAAGCTGCTTGAACCAGAAGTCACCATTTTGCCTAAATGGGGACGAATTGACTAGTTTTCGTCAGTTTTCGCGGGACGCAAACGTTTGGCTTCTCACCCCTGGGCTTCGTTAACAAGACAAACATCAATTAAGCGACAAACTTTTGGGTCAAGCGGTTTTTATATTCGAATCTCCCTCCCAAAAGTGACCCTCCTCGTGTGGTATTAGCATTGTAACATCATTTCAGGCTACTTGAAATATGATAAAAAGTTATTTTCGGAATATTGGATTAAGTCTGAAAGGTTACGCGCTTCCTACCAAAGTGATAGGTACATTTGATGTTCTCGAACACTATTTAACGACAGGGCAGTTCACAAGCTGACGGAATGTTTCAAATGGCTAATATCAGTAGATTTACTGATTCTGACTTCATTTTAAGCCTACGTTATTTCTGTAAAATAAATAAAATACATGCTTCTCCATCTGCGTCTAGGAAACGTAGTCATCTGCGAATGAGCGTCAATTGTCAAAAACAATTAAAGCCTGACGGAAGCCCCCCTCATTGATGATAAATGTTCACACTAACTAGCTGGCACGCGATTCGCTCTTGATTGTTCTCCATATCGGAGGCAACGGATAAAAAGCCCATGTTTAAACAATCCGTCTGTTTCCGTCTGCACTGCGCGGCTTCAAATTGAAAGCCTGTTAAAAGGCGTACCGCACAGTCTTGCTGTTCCCTTTGATATATTACAGTAAGTTGGCCTAGAAAAAGGTCTTTTGTGGGGTAAAGCACTTTTTAGATGCCAGTTTTTCAGGCTAGAATGAAGCGCAGAGGATGATAGACCTGCACAGTTGCAAAAATAGTCATTTTTGATTAACCGGGCTCGGCCCCTCTGTTACACAAACAATTTCCAGGCCACGTAGAGCAGAAACACCTAAAGTGCAAATCGCCACGACTGATTTAAGGTTTCCGGCGCTTTATTAAAATGCAACGGAAGTAGGCGCATAATTTTACGTTCATATTCCGCTCTACATTGGCCTGAGGATCAGCCGAGGTCAGTTCGCCTAAACTCAGGTCTCAGGGGATGGTCGACCAGCAGTGAGCCGACTGTGGATGAGAGAGCCTTGCCGACAGCGACGAGAAGGTTGAAATAATTGACGTCCCTACTTAACCTGAAGGCAGGCATTTAGTCTTCATCTACTGCGACTGACAGCTCGCCACTCGGCGAGCGCTAGCAAGGGATCCACATCCAGCAATTAAAGACTGAACGGTGATGTCCATTTCTCGTTCTGCTATTATGACATGCAATCGGGAGCTGATTCTTTGAGTTAAGTGTTTCCTCTTGTCCTGAACTTCTTTATATTGCCTACTGGAATCACAGACTTATTTTACCAGGCAAAAAGGCATAACTTGTGGAGTTCATATTACAAGCTGAGCAAATAAGCCAAATTTTTCAACGCTCCAAGTCCATGCTGTCTGCACTTTCAGAATATTTACCACCTCTATAGTTTGCTAATTAAACAGTGCGGTCCGAAATTCAAAAGTCGGTACCATGCAGGTTCCGCTGGTGGACTTGACAAAGCTTATTGTGTGCATGTATGTACATTATGCTTTACTTTCTATTTCTGTGCACAAAATGCAACTTGTTCTTAATGTGATGTCATTTATCATGCTAACATTATAAGTACTATTCAAGGAGACAACGGTATGGAGAAGGACCCCACGTTTCTGTCGGTAGACTGTGGATCGTGCCATACGTGATTGGTGATAAGGAGAGTTTTACGGGTGGGGCAACACACTAGAAAGTAGGCTGACGAAAAGCAGGAAAACGGAGAAATTGTTTGGATTCCTCCTAAAAGAATCATCATACGTTTTCGCACGCCAACGAAAAACAGGTCGTAATTAAAAATAAACAAAAAGTAAATTTTGAAAAACAAAGGAGTTTGGGTGATGGTTTGAAGTCATGGCAAGTGATTGGAATTGGCTGTGCAATGCCTGTAAAGGCCTGCGGATGGATGCCAAGATAAAAGCCCATATGACTTGATCCACAGTCTGCCGTCAGCTAAGTGGGGTCCTACTCCATATCGTTGTCCTCTTGAATAGTACTTGTAGGAGTCTGGACACATTCCTCCCAGGTTTTTGCCGCCATAGGACGTAACTGCGACGGGCCTGGTTCGCCAGTAAGTCCTCCAACGTTTTTCATCCGCGCTCTGGTATTCCGCATTTTTTAATGTCGACGTTTTATTAGTTTCCTCACATATCACTATGTGATCCAGAGCAAATCCTTCGGGACAGATCTTTTCGAGTCCCACTCGAAAGTTGGAGTGAATAATTGAGTTGAAATCCCTCAGAATCAGCAGAGTCACAGCGTAGACTTTACAAGTTTTGAGAAGGTCGTCAGCAATCTATGAATACTGATTGATTCACCATAACGGCATCTCAGGTACTATCTTTTGACATCTTGTGAATATTATGCGATTATCTTACTGAAATAAATGAAATTCAACTTAAAAATTTGTATCGACTTTTTGCTTGAGTGTGAAACATATTGGTCCAATGGATTTACTGCAAACGAATGCATTGATTTCCGAACCATTGGACCTATGTCTGGAAAAGAACTTTTCGTTCGCGCATGAATCTTATGGACAGCTAATAGGAACTCCTACGGGGTCATCTATTTCTGGCTTTTTGTCTGAGGTCACAATAAAAAAACTAGAGACTATGGCCCTACCATTATTAAATCCCAAATGATGGGTGCGATAAGTAGATGATACCTTTGTCATTGTCAGAAAGGATCGGCTGAAAATGCTGCACAACTTTACAAACTCAACACTACCGGGAATCACCTTCGGCCCCGAGAGAGAAGTTGACAGCAAAATCCCATTTCTTGATGCTCTCGTACAGTGAAAAACCGAAGGACATCCCACAATTCAGTATACCGCAAAGAAGCTTACGCGGAAGTTATTCTACATTACAACAGCGACCCCATATCGATCACAAACGGGGTGCTGTTAACGCCCTACTTAATCGAGCAAAGACACTGCTCTGAGAACGAAGAGTACAAAGAAGGACTAGATTATTTGTTCAATTTATTTTCCCAAAACGACTACGCTAGAGATGTTGTACGCCAATGCATGAAACATCAGGAATCAAAAAAGAGACAAGGAACGAGGTTGTTCCGATCAAGCGCCAAAACCAAAATATTGGCGACGCTTTCTTACATTAAAAATGTGTCTGAACCCGCTGCAAGACACCCGAGGAAGCACCAAATACAAGTGGCCCACAAACTGACGACTACGCAACGCAATCAGCTTCTACACCCTAGGATAGAGTTGGCTATTTGGATAAAAAGGAGTAGTCTATATGGTTCCATATGGCAGTTGTAATGCGGTGTATTGTGGTCAAACCGGATAATCCGCCTCTGCATGCCACTTATCTCAAGTCGCCATGCACACTCTTGAAACTGGGCACAAATTTGCTTGGGATAAAACACACATTATCGGTTCCTGCCCGCAGAGGAAGGGCCGAGAATTCCTAAAGGCAATGCACTCTGATGATTCATGCATATATCGTCGCATCGATCATGACGGCATGTAAACAAATTGCAATTGGCATAGTTAGATTGAACAAGTTCTATTATACCTCTTATGCTGAGAACGTCATGGGAATTTTTATGCAATAGCGTTGTACATGAAGACCAAAAGATCCTCAGTGTCAAAAAAGTTTTTAGTGCTGGTTAGAAATAGCCGTTTCACGCCTTACGAATGGAATATTGAAGCAAATTTATATCACCAGCAGACGGTTTTGAAGTCTTGTCTACGAGACGGTTGATCTACCGTTGACTCTTTCGCACAATTATAATTGTGGTCTAAACGCTCTTGAGATTCCCAGAGAGTAAAGAATAATAAACTACTGGCTTCCGTTGTTTTTGAAAATTCTAAAAGGAATATTTGGACTTCATTAATGAGTATAAGTAGAGATGCGTGGCGTAAGACTCATATGTCTCCAGCCCTATGACCTTTGTAAAGTGTATTCCACATTGTATCTGTTTTAAGGGCTTCCCATAACTTGTCTGAAGGTGGAAAACGCTCCCACGTCAATTCTGTCACAAAACTCCCCATCTAGACTTGCTAGCTGCAGTCCCAATACCTTCTCATGGTAGTGAAAGATGCCTGAACTTATGGGACCCCTACAAATTCATAAGTTGTCTGTCCCAGCGAAATTCGGCCGCAAATAATCGGCTATTAAAGCCTGGTTAGAAGAGGATGTACCCCGAAAGCTGATCTGCAACGAAGCGCTCCAGACAACGGTGTTTTTGTGAGTCCCGTAAGGCAACATTGCGCAGGCCACGCCTACGCACACAAGTCGAATCTCCCGATTGTTTTTTAAGCCATCGCAAGGTCGTTTTTACCCAACACTGGCTCTACTCGCATGCCCTCGCGTCTTTTAACTTCAGCCCCTTTGTTGCAATAAGCACAGCTGATGCGAGACGAAAAAAACAGTTTCGGAAGCGATCTAATTTGACCATGACGAGTTTAAAAAGCGGAACGCCGAGGTCTCCTTCGCTGTCTGCGTCTGTCGTCTCAAAAACCTGCATTAGCCTCGGCGGAAACAGTCGTATTTTGATGAAAGAAGTGGTGTCTATAGAAACTACATAACGTTCCTAGCATGCGGTATCTTTTTAGGTTCCACGCACAAGGTGCAGCGATTCCCAAAATCTTTAATTTTATTGCATGCCGTGCTTGAAAAGTTTCCCTAAATCGTAAAATGAACATGTTATGGAGTTGTTCAGTCCACCCTGTTGAAGTCGGATGTTCAGTCTTGTGAAACCTTCGAAAGATAAAGTAACTAGAGCGAGTAGGTAGTGTGTAAGACTCCAAAAATGTGGTTTCTGTAATGGGCCTTAAAAACCACATAGGGCACGATTAATGCAAAAATCCCCGTTTAACATAAACGGCTTATACTTGCATCTGTGCATAGGTGGTTTCAACTGGTTTGTCAAGTGACAACGAGGACTGCATTCGTCTATAATCCTCACACATCAGCACCTCTGTGATATAATTATGAAAGCGGACTTCAACGGAGATTTTTTTAACACGTGCGTTCTCATAAACGTTGCACTGAGGTTTTTTTAGGTAAGTGGCCTTAGGATGAGGGCAAAAACTTAAAAAACATGTTCCCTTGTCTATATTAATTAACAGACTTTCGCCACTGCGACGCAACTTAAAAAAGCAAGACAGTTACTACGTCTTTTAAGAGTTTAAGGGTGCACGTTTTTAAATGGCCACACATCCATTCTTCACACTTTGTTTAACTGATATGACATTAGCAGACTGATTTAATAGCGCTAAATTTATGATAGGTTTAAATGCCCCTATTCATATTTTTAGCCTGATCTTAGTCACTAAGCCCGTATTTGAATTTCTTCGAGGGCCTTTAGTGTATGGTAGGTCAGGCAAGACTGCTTGTGCTGTCTTACGTTTTAAAGAGTGGAAATTATTCCTGAGGTGCCTTTACACCGTCTTCTGTCACCTTTTCATGAGAAAGAGGCCTGCCTTGTGAATGTTGGTCAAATACTTAACGCTGGAAGTGGATGGCTTTTGAAGTGCAGGTCAGGGATTTGGCAGCAAAGCCCTTCAAAAGGCAATCTTTTACTCGGGCTTTTTTGGCAAGTGTATGGTTTATGGCCAAGTTCAATTACCCTGGGGAACAAATGTGCCCAGAGAAAATAACTAATGATATCTATTTCTGTCTACCAGAGAAAGAAATAAAATAACCTCGCTGTACCTATTGCGTGACGGTGGTCAAGATGCTTTTACGAAGTCATTTGAGCAAAAATATGACAATTTCAAATCTTTTTGACAATGGACGATCAGAATTTGTTGTAGCACAGCGTTCTTAGATGTTTAGCTATTTCGCTCGACAGGAATGCTTCCCGGAGTTAGTAACCCCGACCATGAACCACACCCTAACCGATTTTTTTCCGTTCGCCTAAAAAAGATAGGATTGTTTTGTCTCAGAAAACTGCTCCTTTCCCTGGCGTGTTGTCAAGGGTGGAATCGTAATAATTTTCCTTAAATGGAACAGACGACTACGAACACATCTGCGTCACCATAGCGAACCGCGACGGGCAAGACGCGTAGAAAATAGAATGTGATGCAAGTTAAGTTTTTAGTTTTTCAAGAATGAGGCTGAGTGAGCCAACTTATACTAAAGACCTTGGAAAGGACACCAAAGTCTTTAAAAAACTGTCGTCCACATGATATAGGCAGAATGTTATTACCGACAAAGACAAGGGAGACTGGAGTGGCCATTTCTGGCTTATTAGCCGTCGTCAGCCAGTTGTACCCAACCCCGAAGTGTGGAACGCCCGGGGCTCGAACACACGACCTGTTAGAAGTCCAACACCTCTAGCCACTAGGCCACGGGCCCGCTGTCCTGTCGGAGCAAGTGAGTTCCGTAAGAACGATCATTGAGCGCCCCTCTGCCACTTTCGTTCACTGATGACGACCGACGACGTTTTTAGTGGAACCTAGACCGTTGATTGGTTGTCATACTGGCCAACGTCGGGCCATGTGAAGTTGTTGGTCGGGTTGCTGGAAGACTATGGTTTGAACTGGATGAAAGGCTGTTTCATGACCTTCTTAAGGTTTCTTTTGGTTTGTCTGCGGCTTGCGATCAACTTCTATCATTCTAGATCAGCATCCTTTTAGCAATTCTATCTCAAGATATATCTTACCTGGCAGATCAAAAATTCGCCAGAACGGATCGCTTTCAATGGAAAGTCTTTTGCTACCTCGCCAGCGCTTATGTCTTGACCTAACGCTTTAACCGCGCTCAAGTAATCACCGGTGAATGATCGTATACAGCGGAACCCAATGTCTAAGATGGACTTCAGATGTGTGGCCGGCTTTCAGGGCGCTCGACAGGTTCGGAAACGGGAATATGTGAGTATTTGTTGTAAATTTTGAGTTTGAAAATGCAACCTCACGGAACAGATCAATCCATATTATGTAGAACATTGTGCCAAAGAAAGTGCCTTCTCGATTTAATAAATCATGTATCGTGTATAATTGGAAGGGGAGATATGGTAGTCGTTTGCAGTTATAGTGCAAGTAGTGCCGTTTGGCTTGAAGGCGGTGAAAACCTTGCCCACCTTTTGCATCACTTCAGTTTCTAGCTTCATGCAAACATCAGACAGTGATGTTAGTTACTCTGAACTTTAGTAATGCGCAGTCCTAAATGTAATGATGCTTCCAGCAGTTGCGTTGTTTGTCATTTATTGTATTTTGCAAATCAGAATGAGTCGCAATAATTATTACATCCAGACATGCCACCGTTTTCTCAAAACTGCCACCGATTAGTTCCAACATTCCGCAGGGGAATCTAGCTATTTTATCCACCATATATTACGTCGTTTTGCCTTTAAACGCTCGATTCAAACTCCCCCAAGCAGTCGCATAGCAACGAGTAGTATATGCAGGAGGAAAGTAAAGGCAAAGACAAAAGACTTCGGGACGGCCTTTTATGACGTCATTGCCGTCATCACCCAGGCCTTCTCAAGCTCAGCTTTCGTCGCATCTGAGCCTCATACTCGCCTCATTCGGCACGCAAGTCCTGCTACTGAGTCACGACCTTGCTTCCCAGTTGGTTGCGATTGGGAATATTAACTAATGTTGGAAGTACGCTCACGAAGGCGGCGTCGGGATATGCTCGTCTGGTTGTGCCCTGAGCCTCACTGTTGGACCCTTGCAGGCAATCGCACAAGAGGAGATTGCAGACAAGAGGGACTGGGCTGATTGTTTCCGCTCTGCTGGTCATCACCAGCCGGACTTGCCCAAACCCAGGACTTTCCTGTATTTGAGCTTTTTAACCCCCGTCCTTCGAACAACGAACGTAATTCAGACGAAAGTTCTCCCGGTTGAGCCTAGCGCTCGTTGTGTCGTCGACTGCGGTTGTGAATTCTGACTTGTGTTGGAAATGTGTTCACCGACTTGGTCCTCGTACGTGCTTGTCTCGTGAAGTGCATCAATCTATGCTGATCGCAGGGCAGGAATAAGCACTTTCGCACAGTCTACAGCCCACGCATACGGCCGCTTGGCAACTAGCAGGCAACAGTTAGGAATCTTTTATATTAAACTACGACCTGTACAGACGGTAAATCCTTGACATCATGACAAAGCTAAAAATGTTCATCTCCGTCCAGCAACCAGGATAGATGTTTGCAAAGCGCTCTCATGTGATCAAATGCTTCCGATCGTACCCGCATGTGACGGGCTTGTCCGTCTTGTTGGGAAGGCACAGGCGAATAACTGATCTGGATCTTTAGACGCAAATGCTTCTGACACGTATGGAAGACAAACTAACCATATAAAATGAGAGAAAGTAAAGACAGCCTATCATTATGTGCATAATTTAGAGATTATCTTCCCTAGATGAACAGTAAGCGGGCTAACTTATGAAATGTCAACCGAAATTTCGAAATGCGTTCTCGTTTCAAAAATATTAGTTAAGTAGGGTTCAAAACCTTATCATCGAGCAGCATGATTCTATGATGATCTTGCATTCAGAGTTCCAAAACTACAAACCGTATATTTGACGTGTACGAAAAACCATGCATTTCTCTACGGTATTAAGAGGAGACCATATGGGGTCCAAACATTTAAACAGTGGATTTGAGCACGATCGTAAATGCAGATTTAATGACGTTATTTGAACAGCCATTTCAGGGTATAAAAAATCTCACATATAGGAGATTTTGGAACTGAGTTACACCCTTTTTGAGCATCCAATTGGGAGAAGACGTGATTTTCTACCTAACAAGTAGAAGAATGAATATTATGTATTTCAACGAAACATAAATTAATTTTAAGGGCATCGAAAATCAATGAGAAAATGCATGCTGCCTAACTGGTCATTTTTCTCAGAGTATGGTTCTATGGTAAGACGTTCATTCGAAAGCCGACACCCTGAGGTAACTGAATCATTATAGAATTATGCTGCGCGATGATTAGTTTTACAACCCTACTTAACTAAGTTTTTCGAAACGAGAACGCATTTCGAAATTTCCGTTGACAGTTCCTGAGGTAGTCCACCTACTGAAGGATGAAGAACGCATATTTTACTGACTCGGGGTCGATCTTAATGCGCAGAATTTTGAATGGTCTGAAACTCAAATTCAACCTCGGATATGTATTTCGCTGAAGCATGTACACGATATAAACCACGTTTTCATATGTAAAAAAGGCCAACATAGGTGGAATAGCCTTTAGGCACTTGTTCCTGTTGATACGAATGTAATCTTCGGACTTTTAAATCGTCCATTTTTTCGGGCAGTCTTTTGATATCACCAGCGAAAGTGTCAATTAAAAATTTGTTAAGTGTTTCAGACGGCTTTGTTTGCGGCAATGCTTTCATGTTGCAAAAGTCGAAGACGATCTGGTGAATCGCTCTTTGAGTCATGCGACGGCTACGGTCCGCACTCTGCGGACCTTGACATCTCAAAAAGTATTATTATATCGTATTCAACTAATCTGAATTCCACTGCTACGTGATATTTATTTTAAAAATTCATTAAATCAATAAGTTGCTCAAATGCACCTGTGCTCATGATAATCGAAAAAATATAATGCTCGAATGCCAACTGTTAACTTGTCTAGGATCGGTTGAAGCTGCAAATTAATTTTGACCCCGAAAATCCAGGAAAAGTCAGCGCGTAGAAATCATTGCATTGTTGCTCAACTCCATTGCTCCTCGGTTATAGCGAGGAGGGCACACGCGTCTCATTTTCACCGGAGGGATGCACTCGCGAATCTGGCAATACATCACGTAGCACAATGTCGCCAGCAAATGGGGTCTGCTAGTGATTTTCCGCAAGTCTGGAAATCACGTTCGGCGTAGATGCTGGAAATTGCCGAACATGTGCACCAGTACGTCAGTCAGGAAAATCCACATGTAGACTCCTTAAAAAAGTTGGAAGACCACGTAGTAACTTGCGATTCATGAAGTTGTTTTTGCATGTATACTCAGGCAGCGTAGAAATGATACATATGCTAAAGTGGGTAGGCCATCAGAAATACTTGGACCAGGCAGTTCGAACTCTAGTCACAACGCTGCTGCTAACAGTGAATTCTGAAGTACGAGTTGTTTTCTGAGATTCGTGTTTCAGTTAGGAACATGTCAATTAGACCGTGATCAGTCAACAGCCAAAGATCGACGTTCAAAAGGAATCTGCATGCCGAAACCAAACATATTGAGAACCACACTGGTAATGACGTAAGGAGAGCTGGTGTTGGCAAAGAGAACACTCGGGGTCATTTATCTGATATAATTTGTTCTGCGGAATCAAAAAAATGTATCTCCTACTCTATGTGATACGAACAAATAGATAAAATACTGAAATAAAACTTTACTCCATTTGACACGACAGGGGAATTATGGGTCGCCGTATAAACCCCTTCAGACCAGATTTGGGCTGAAATTATTGGACAGCTACCGCTAGCTGTGTTCTTCGAAAATGGATGTACAAAGGTGCAAATGAGAAAGTCATGGTTCTACCCTAAATTTGTCGGGAAATTAACGTTCGCTTCTGCTAATTCCAGAGTTTTCTTAGAACTTACGCCTATAGCAGACCGGCAATTTGACCGTCGTTTATTAAATCCCGGTGGTTTTAGGATTTTAACAGGACCGCCAAGATCAAAAAATTAGTCTTTAGCACTAGGTGTTGTGAATGATTGATAAAGGACAGACATGCGTCAGCTCTGACGCACTCGACGTCAGTAAGATTTCAAGCAGTGCGTACTTTACCTATACGTATGTGGGCGGTTAATGTTTTGAGTCATACAGAGTGGCATGATGAAAGGCTCTGGAAAGTCCTCTATGTTTTTATACTTTTCGATGACACCCTGTAGGAGAAAGTGGATTAGCGAAAAAGAGTAAACGCATACAGTTTAACGCTTGAATATCGACTGTGCTCAAAATGAGGCTCTCATAAAAAAGTCACTGACTTGAATGGCTTTAGACAAAACATAGGTAAGGCTTGAGTACGATGAGGCTTAATCGAACGTATGTGCCTAGTGTGGGCTGCATCTGATGGGTTTGATGTGAGTAGAGAAACGAAAAATATTTCGAACGCAAATCAAAGAGGGTTTGAGATAGTGCATTGGAAATAAATCATAGAGGGGAGTGAATTTGAGACGTCCTTTCGAAGTCCTTTCACATGGTGTCAGTTCGTTGGGTGGACTCCCAGGATACTCTCAGATTGACTGACAGCTGTTATGGAATCCCAGTTAAAATGTTAGTCCCTCACTAAGAGTCCCACCAAGTGCCTCGGTTTGTAGCAGCCTCTCCAGTGTCCCCATTTTAAAGGTACCTCTTTATCTACCAAATACCACAAAAAAGTGCTAACCTCCAGACACACTCCTGACGCATGGCCAACCATTAGTCCTGAGCTGGAGAATTTCTTGTTCGGCCGTAGTGAGTTACGCCAGCGCACATGACCTACTGTCGCCAGACGCGCGTCAGACAGTCTAGTTTTTTCCCCGTTCGCCTCTGTTATCATGCCACTCGACCCTAACTCTAAGCTAACCAGTTACAATAGGTGCGCTAACTCATGAAATGTCAACTGAAATTCTGAAATGCCTTTTCGTTTCGAAAAGATTAACTAGATAGTGTAAACCTTATCATCGTAAGGCATAATGCTCTAATAATTTAGTTACCTCAGGATGTCGGCTTTCGAAAAAACTTCTTTCCGGCTGCATTCAAAAACCACTCTCGGCGAAAAATGACTACTTACGTAGCAGTCATTTGTATCATTAATTTTCGATGCCCCTAAAAATTCCATTATATTTCATGGAAAACGAGCATAAAAATATTCATTCATTTGCTCGTTTTGTAGAAAATCCCGTCATCCAATTTTATACTCGAAAGAAAGGCAAAACTTTTCCAATTCCCCAATAATGTTGAACCCTGACCTGCCGTTACGCTTGCATTAAAAGTTTCCAATTTACAAGCCGCATATATTCTGCGTACGAAAATCCATATATAAGTCCACGGTATTAAGAGGATACCATATTGTGTTCATAAAGTTGAGCAGTGGATCTGGGGAATATTGCAAACTTTACAAGCAATATTAGTAGATACAGAAACACGACGTTTTATGAATAGGCACTTCGCGGTCATAAAAAATCTCATAATAACAAACTTTTTTACAACCCAATTGCAACCTTCTTTCAAGTATGAAGTTTTAAGGAAACGTCATTTTTTACAAAATGAGTAAAAATATAAACATTTTTATGCATATATCCCCTGAAATCTTTTGGAATTTATAAAGGCATCGAAAATCAATGGGTAAAATGCATGCTACTTAAGTAGACATTCCTTACAGAATGCAGCTTTTGCATGCAGCTGGAAAGAAGTTCGTTCCAAAATTTGCAACCTGGAGTAACTAAATAATTATAGAATTATGCCGCATGATGATTTGTTTTACAATAAGACTTAATTAATCGTTTTCAAACAAAAACGCATTTTGGAATTTCGATTGGCAATGTATGACTTAGTCCACCTACTGTGCATGTCCAGCATTTCGTTAAACGTTCCCTCATGCAGACAAGGACATGTGACGCCCGGGTAAACAGTAAACCTCTACTGACGCGCTCTCAAACAAAAGCTTTTTAACTGTCACGAGCAGTTGGCCAACTCACGTCAACCTGCTCTGTGTACAGAATAAACCTGTTCTCACAGCTCCCTGACTTCCGACACAATACAAGACGAAAATGTTGTCTGAGGCCACAGTTGATCTCACATCCTTTACTGCTACAAATTGATGACCTCGGCGCGATCGAAGCACAACATCCAGCAGTGGTCGAAGTCGACCGTCACAAAATTCCCACTCGAGGTCGCCCTGCCGTTGCTTCTGATGTACTCACCGTGCCCATGGATGGGAAAAAGCAATTTACGACGCCCTGTCGTGATTTCAGATGCATATTATCAATAAAGCGCAGTCATGCAAGTCTAAGTCAAACCGCAGCCAAACTCTGAATAGCGGTTGTTTCGAAGTCGTTCCACAGGGTGGCGGTTTCTTGGATGGGCTTCCAGTTTGTTTTATGATTGGCTGACAGCTCTTATGGAATCCCATTTAAAATGTTGGTCCCTCACCAAGAGTTCCATCAAGTGCCTCGGTTAAGTTAAATACGTTACGACTGCTATGTTGCACATAGGTATACTTCTGGAAGGAAAGTATAAGAGGCAATAGTTAGCGAAGTGGGCTGATGGGACGCCCGTGGAAACTAGGTAATAAGAGGTATTTAGAACGATGAGCATGGTGTGCTGTCAATACCGCCGTAACTGGGACCTCGCAAAAGTCGTAAATTAATTTACCAACACTGAAGTCTACGCAGCCCGCTCAATCTTCAGGTGTAGTAAATTCTGAGATTTATTTAATTCCATTAAGACAGTGGAAATCTACACAAATTTTGTCGGAGTTTGATCTTGAATAAAATTTTCGACGTAAAGCTTGTGAGTGGGACTGGTACAAAAGGCGGTTTCAGTCTTTAGAACTTCGAAGCTACCCCGAATGCTTTCAAGAATTCTGAGGAAACCCCACGGTTGAGAGTCAATTATCGTTTTATCTCTCCAACTCATTCTAATGGCTAAATGAAATAGGCGCATTCCACTTTATCACCAAGTGCTTCCCCACGAGGTCGCAGGATAAAAGGCAATCGATAATCAGGAGCCATTAATAAAGAAAGTCACCAGATGGAGCATTGTTGTGCATTATCCACACTACTAAGTGATAGAAGGCGGTTGTTGAGCGGTCTTCACCCTCACATGACCGAGCCACTGGCCCAGTGGTGAAAGCCATGCCCGATTGTCGGCTCTAAACCCCCAAATAGAGCCATTACTCTCTAATGGTGTCAACGAAGTCAGGAATAATTAATCCAGCCATCGCGTCTTCGGTAAGAAGACGAGTTGATAGTTTTTTACTGGTCGGCATGTGACCTTCTAGGTGCACTTTATACCCTCAACCGCGTAAAAAGCAAGCTGATCAGAACGTACCACGCCCAGGTGACAGAAATTTACTTATTCACACCTGCCGTGGGGTTTTATAAAAAAACCATTTTCCTTCTGACACCTTGGCAGGCATGTTATTTTTATCGGAGATATGGATGTCTGGGCATACAGACTGCGTAAATTTCCTTGCGTCTACTTCCGCCCCAGTCATACGTAGTTTGGGAGGAGGTACTTTCAAGCTAGTAGTGGTGGCCGGCTCAAACAAGTCACTTAAAGCGAGGCAGCAATCCTGACTCGATAGCATTCGAAACATTTCGATTAAGTAGTCACGTAGTTGTCTGCAGTCCAGGGGAAAGAGGTGAAGATTGGACAGTCTAGTTTCGTAAGGCAGTCCTATAGCCAATCTTCATTCTGACGATTTTATATATCGATAATTTTTATTTTGACGTTAGTGTAACCAATAGCGTTCGAAGGCGTTCCCCTAGATTTCCCTTAACAAAAAATAAACGGAACTAAGGGCCTCACTACTTGGTGTTAGGGCTTTCCCGCGCTTTCTGTATAAATGACGGGAGCCCAGCATGAATGACACACGAAAGTGTATTTGATTCCAAGTCAAGTGAATAGTGCGAATGCTGTAGGCTCCCCAACACAAGGATCATATTTCCTTACGTATCAGACGTTTCCACTGTAGGCTGGGGGCAACCAAACAGTCGTCGACTGAGAGGCACTACCCACGAGTCATACACTCCTTACATGCGTGAGAGTGTCACAAATCACTTAGGAACGTGCCGTGACAGCCTGGCTCTCAGCCCACTATTCCGCCACTCCTCACAAACGCACATAAGTGGGCAGACTGGTTGGGCTAAGTTGGGACGAGAGTCGACAGTCTTCCATGCAACGGCGCTTGATGTACCGTGATAGTCTCAGACTCAGATCACACATACAGTAAGTGGGCCCAAATCACAAAATAACAACCGAAATTCCGGGATGCGTTTTCGTTTCGAAAAGATTAATTAAGTGCTGTTATCAAAATAATCGTCATGCAGCCTAATTATATAGTAATTCAGTTACCCCAGGTCGCCGGCTTTCGAACGAATTTTTTTCCGGCTGCATGCAAAAACTATACTCTGTAAAAAATGACTACGTATGTGGAATGCCTTTTTGATTTTCGCTCCCATTAAAATTTCAACTATTTTTAAAAGAAAACATGCGTAGAACGTCATGCATTTGCTCATCTAGTAGAACATTGCGTCTTCTTTCGATGTTAAGCTCAAAGGAAGGGTATAATTCGGTTTTCAAAAACTTTTCCAATTCCCGAATAATTTGGAACCCTACTTGACCTTACACTTACATTTAGGGTTCCCAAACTACAAACCATATCGTTTCCGCGTACAGAAAACCGAACATTTCTCTACAGTATTAAGAGGAGATCATATGGAGTTCATAAAATTTAGCGGCGAATATTAGTTTTATTGTTAACTTTACAAGCCACATTAGTAAATGCAGAGACATGAGGTTTTATGAACGGTCATCTCGCGGTAGTAAATGATCTCACAATTAGAAACAATCGTGAAGCTGAATTATACTCTTCTTTCGAGTATAAACTTGGAAGGTGTGATTTTCTACAATAGGGGCAAAGTATTGAATATTTTAATGCACGTTTTCTAAGAAATATAAATGAATTTTCGAGGGCAGCGAAAAGCTATGAGAAAAGTGCATGCCATATATGTAGTCATTTTTTACAGAGTATAGTTTTCGCATGCAGCCGTAAATTTCCTTTGAAGGCCAGCTTCCTGCGGTAACTGAATTATTTCATGAGTTAGCCTGCCTACTATACAGCCACGGGGAGGAGCCGAGAAGCATATTTCCCTACCTGCGTGGGTAAGAATTATGTGCTTTTGACGGATGATGGTGTTGGGAGGTGCGGATGGTCTTACTGACAACGCACGTGCTAACCATAGGTCCAGACACAGTACCTAGCTGAACTTGTGCAGCCGTACGACGCAACGACCCCTCAGTGGGCCTTTCAGCATTCTTCATTTATATTCTGGTATAAAAACCCGAGGTTCTTCAAGTTTACATGGAAGTTAGTGCGTGAACGTGGAGTAAATACTTCGAAACAAAACTTTTACGGCTCGGTACGACGATTGCTGTTCAACATTTGATCTATAATCCGCAAGTTACTGCGGAATAAACGCGTAATTTTCACGATCTGTTAACAAGCGGTCAGTGGTATACAACAACTGAAGGATATACCGAACAATGTGTAGTTATGGTTATACTCATATCATCTTTCGAATCAGGCTTCAAATGCTTTTTTTCCGAAGGACGCACTTTGTACTTGCGCATTAATTAACCAAAAAATATCGCAGTTTTTTCAAACGAGAAAGCTGATGTGCGCTTATTGCCTTAGGTTTTGCAGTCATGGTGCACTTCGACTGGAAGAGAGGCTAGAAATAGCCGAGGAAAAATCACTGATGTATCTGTCAGTTTTTGAGCAAATCCATAGGCCGTCTCACTGATTCAATGCCGACTCGGAACCACATTTGAAATTTTATTCTCAGAGAAGAACGGCATTTAGCCAGTACAAACGGGTGTTTTGGTGTCGTTAAGAAGGCGGTGATGAAAACAAAGGAAGAACATGCCGCAGCAGCTCCCAAAATTATTCGATCCACACATCTAGTTTATGAGGGAAATGCAAAGTGTTCGAGAGCCGCCATTCGCTGCTGAGTTCTTTATATACAAAATTGGGAACATGGTTTACAGGAAAGCAAAGCACGCTGGGTTCATACGGACAGTTCGAACATCGTGCCCGACGATATCAATCGTGTCCTCCACAGCAAGATAAGACGGACACGGTAACTTGCGCATGAACTGCTTCAGTGTCGGTAGACTTGCACAGCGTCTACCTCACTCGCTCCTTCCTACCTGAGCCCGGCGTTCAGGTATAATCAAGAAGACCGGAGGTGATGGAGGGCATAGTTTGTTGGCCCCACTGGACCCACACTTAGGCGTACCACCACACCCTCTGGTCCATAACAAACACCTGGCCAGGATTTTAATCAAAAACCGATCACTATTTACCAATGCACCATTGGATGAAACAATAGATGCTATATACGCTCATGCATCCGAAACTCGACTGTCTCCCGAAATACTACGCGATCTGCTGGTACTTTATACCGAAGATGTTGAATTTCTGTTTAATGGGAAACTTTACGTGCAAACTGACGGAGTTGCAATGGCTAGTCCACTCGGGTCAACCCTCGCCGACGTTTTTATGGGTTACTTAGAAGAAAAGGTGTCATGAAAATTAAACATGACAGCATTATACAGGAGATACGTCGATGATATATTCTCGATTGCTAACAACATGAAAGACGCTGCCAACCTACTTTTCTGATAAATAATTTGCATCTGGAAATCAACTTTACGATGGAAATGGAGCAGTGTAACAAGTTACCCTTCCTATACGTCCTCAAGTTTAAAGAGGATGATGGTTCAATAAGGCGCCCCGCCTTCCATTAGAGTAAGTGGAAAGGGCGATACTTACATTTTAAAAGTTTTGCGCTAATACAATGGAAACGAAATCTAGTATATACTCTTTTTCAAAGAGCGAGAAATATTTTCTTTAGGGAGACAATAGATACAAAAACTGCCCTCATAAAAGAAGCCTTACATAATCGGGGTTATCCGCCATGCTTCATTCAGAAGTACAGCAACGTTTTACGGCCAAAGTTGACGCAATAGTCCCTTCCGAAGAAGCCCATGATAATATGTTTAATTTAAGGGTGACAACACCTCAAACATAATCAAGCGACGCTTGCGTTTCGCCAAAGAAAGAACGTACAACGCAGCAGAAATTGTCTTCATCAGTTCCGCCAAAAGCCTTCCAATTAACTGGGCTAAGGAAGCGTTGCCAAATTGCGTGCATGAATTCACATGAACTTGGAGATGCAACTACATTGGGCGTACGCAAAAGCAAACCGCAATCAGGATCACTAAGCATTTGCCGAATTGGCTTTTTCAAAAGGAAAACAAAACCGTTCATCAGAAGAAGGGTGACTCGTGCACAGGAAGCTGCAGTATTTATAGGATGCAGTCGCTATGCTACCGCATACCTATAGCAGTTAAACGCGTTCCACTTCATGAAGGATCGTTGCCCACTGGTGCGCTAATTGCTTGCTGGCCGGCATGCAAGTTGTTAATTACCGAAATGTCATCACCCGTGTTGGATG
>CACRXP010000198.1:830068-889289 GCA_902702965.1 Spirometra erinaceieuropaei | reverse complement strand
CATCCAACACGGGTGATGACATTTCGGTAATTAACAACTTGCATGCCGGCCAGCAAGCAATTAGCGCACCAGTGGGCAACGATCCTTCATGAAGTGGAACGCGTTTAACTGCTATAGGTATGCGGTAGCATAGCGACTGCAAAATAGACGGGTCAGAAATACGACGAGAACGACTACTTAGTCATGCTTAAAGCCTGTATACCCAGGGGCAGCACAAGCGCAACCAGTGGCCAGAGAACTACTGTGAGAGCCATGGTTTGCTGATCCTGGCATAGCAGATACTTACAACTCTTGAGGATTCACACCAGCGACAGACAAACGATAAGCGATGTATGTCTTCCACGACGTGGTGAGCGCAGAACTGTGACATATGCTGAAGTTAGTTTTACTTGCGCAGCAGCTGGAAAAGCGTTCAGTCGCGGTGCCAAACAGCCCGTCTACACGTGCCACACACTGCCCCACATTCTGAGCAGAGCTTTAGTGGAAAAAGGGGAAGGGATTTGAACCGATCTAAATGGGACGTCATAGAGGCCACAATCGAAAGGAGCCATTACTGTCTGACTCTCCTTCCATAGAGCACAGTTTGCCTAGTCAGTTGTTAGCCTTCCAAAGCGCGACTTTAACGCGTCGTGATAACTTCGAAGCACCGTGGGTTTGAATCCCCATAGTCGGCCTTTTTCTCTGTTCCTTCACCTGCGTACCAATCTGCCGTCAGTCAGTGGATCAGTCACCGGATGCTGGAATTGGGTGCAATTGGGTAGTGCAGCGTGAAGCATGACGCCAAACCCGCATGCGTAGCAGCTTGGTTATCGTGTCCCACGTCAAGCGCATCGTTTACGGGGTCTGTTTTGAGAGCCAATCGCCCAAGGTGACAGTTCGACCGCCGTTGCCGACGATGTCCACCGTGTGTTCCACATCGAGGTGAGAGCAAGCCGGGTGACTTGTGCGTGAACCAGCTTACAGTGGTTTTGGACTTGCATAGTATCTTCCGCACTCAGTCCTCTTCCCCCTCCTGAACCCGGTGCCAAGACATAGTCAAGAAAACCGAAGACGTGAAGAAACGCACGGGGTTGGCACGGCCGGACCCGCATCTAGGGGTAACACCACACCTCCTGGGCCAAAACAAATATTTGACCAGGATTTTATTCAAAAAACAACGATGCGTCAGATAGAGGTGGATGACATAAGTTTCAGGCCAAACATACACACGGCCTGTATACCCAGCGGGAGAGCGAGCGCATTCAACGGCAGGGAATTAGGTGCCAGAGAATTGCCAGCGCAGACCAGGCTGCGAGGGCCACCGTTTGTTGAAGCGGAGAATGCCATACGCGCACAATCCTTGCAGCACAGAAGGTTGAGAGGCAGCCCTGCACTTATCCTAGGCCATCATGCTTCAGAGGCTGGATAAGCATTCAGTCGTCGACTGAGGTGCGCTACCCGTACGAACGACAGTTCGAGCGTCTCATCAGACGATGTCCACCCTGTGTCCTACGGCAAGGTAAGATAAGTTAAAAGTAGTTGACAAAAGCTACCTGTACTGTCAACGTGTAGCCTTCTATCGTTATCTAACGTCAGATAATTATTCAAAAATTTATGGTCCCCTATCGACTTCGCAAAACCGTTAAGAAAGAAGAAATTGAGATTGCCACTGATACTGGCGAGGCGCGTTTGCGGAATACGCCCCGTCTCATTGCATCGTGTCAACGTGATTTTTTTGACCTTAGTTTAGTTAAGCTTTATGGGATGCCCAAAACGGATGGTCAATCATCATTTATTTTAAAGTTTAAAAACAGCATTCAGAAGTGTAGCAAATGGCACGAAAGTACATCATTGCCAAATATTCCGGGTTGCTTCAACTACTGCCTCATTACAATTTATATACAAAATGGCCGATTCAATTTTGTTTTTTGTAAGTTTTCATGGAAAAATTAAGTTCTTCAGCTAAATGGGACTATCCGTCTGTGATTGGATAAGAGGATTGGAAGAAAAATTTATACGATATACTGGTAGCATACTTCATGCGCAATACGTCCTCCATAAAAATAACTCGCAATAACATCCGGCGCCGTCATTTGTTTAGAGCGCATTCTGTGTTGAAAAATATTGTGGAAAATTTATTAGCCGGTAGAAACCTTATCGTTAGGGAATAGCAACTATCACCTATTTTAGTTTTTTATGAAGGGTCATTCTCAGATCCAGTCTGAACGTTTCCACAACTGTTTGGCACCAACGGAAAGTCAAGACTCACTTTCTGCCGAGCCTCTACCACTGATAGATTTCGGGACACACCTGTACCAACTTTCGCCAAAGTCTAAGGAGTTTCGCGCAGAAATACTTTTTGCCAAATTTTCGCGTAAATTCCTGACATAATTGAAAATCCTAAAGCAGAAAACCTGGGCATATCCCGGAGAGAACATGGAAAATGCTGAGGAAGTACCTGATGAGTCAACTTATCAGCGAAGCGCGCATCTGAAAGCGCTGTAAATCTGTCACTACTGCCATCCAAAAGCGATACCTGTGTACGTGGTCGTTCCCGGAAAACCCTGCCGGAGACACTATTGATAAGATTATTTGCTCCGCCATGAATAACGGACATGTCAGAAGCGCCGGTGTGCACCACTGCAGAACTGGGCGTTGGAATTGCCCAAAGCCATCCCGTGCAGCAAGGTCATGCCAATGAAAGACCGATTAATCCCAAGGGAGAAGTCAGGCGGAGTATATCGTATTCCGTGCCCAAATTGTTCTTGTAATTACACAGGTCAGAATAGACGCACGCTCGGATCGCGCCTACACGTAGATAAACTGGCTGTGGATAGGGTGACGAATTATCGCAAATGGCCGCCCACGCTTCCGAAACGGGTCACGAGTTTAAGCTTGTGGCCACCAAGATAACTGCTCACACCGTTAACAGTGCAGAACGACAATTAATTAAATCATGGGCGTAAGATAAAGACACAATTAATTGGCATATTGACTTGGCTCCGGCGTGCAAAGCCCCGCGCAACCGCCTCATTTCCTGTGTCATTGACCTTTGATTAAAAAACCCTTCCTACAACCTTAGCCTGTTATGTCGCTGTTGTCATTGATTTTATACCTAAAGATGGACTCCTGCACAAGTTCGGAAGCTGAGACGAATATCTATATTGCTCCGCTGTTCAGGCCCCCTTGTACTTCCTTTATTCACTGCAGTTATAACTTTTATTTTTTTCTAGAATCACCTTCATGATAACGGCACCTCAGGTCAAAAATTCCTTTATATGAGTATGCGCGTTCCTCTAATATACGAAACAGTGAATACCGCACCAAGCTAGTGGAAATATTCTGCGCAAACACGAGGCATTGATTTAACCAGCATAAGCATCTTCAGAGGAGACGAAAAGGCTATTTTGTACCTAAGAATTTCCACCTGAAAGTTTAGCGAGGGCAATTTATGAAATGCCGTGGCCAAAAGTTTAGTAGGTAGCGTGGCTCACACTTGATGCCATTATTTTTGTTCTTTGGATTGAATTGAGAAGTAGGCAGCCCTTGCTAAAGAAAAAATTATTTAAAATCTGGGCGAGATTTGGTATTGCAACCCCACCTGAATGATACCACATGGCTAGCTTTCCAAAAAATTTTAATAGATGCGAGCACCTTGACTGCACAACTAACACGTAATTGCATCTTCCTTACCAGGGAATGAGCACTTATACGCCAGCCTCGGTTACTGCAGGTATCATTCCACACACACTTTTCCCTGTGCGTGCTTCAAGCCCTGCTTGCGTCCTCTTTACTACCCTAATCCAGTAAGTGGCCAGGTAGTCTTGCTAATGGGATTGTTCTGGCGATGTGGTACTCCGTCAGTTCCACCACAGCGGTCGTGCATTGCGAATTGCCATGCGGTTCCCTCCGTGGCCTTCCAGTTATGCTTGCGCCCTACTTATCCTCTTAATCCAGCTAATGGCTGTGTCGGGGGGAGAGTGTCTATACACCACCTTTACTTGCTTCCTCGAGCGTGCTTCGAACTCTGCTTGCGTTATACTTGCCTTTCTAATCCAACTAATGACTAAACTTGATAATTTCACTGGTAAGGGTCGGATGAAGGCCCCCAAGCATCTGTGGCATACAAAGAATACCTGCTATACTTATTTAAGTGGAATTTAGTTCGGCACGATTATTTCAGTTTGGTGTTTCATCGTACAAGGTTGGGTCATCTGTTGTAGATGGTCTGGTGCATTATCTACAATGACCTCAGCTCCGAGATTTGAAAAGCCGTCGTTGTAGACACTTAATGTTTATTTTTAAATTGTCCCGCTTAATTTCGTTTGCCATGTATCAATGGCCGAAAAACAAATTTATCAATTATCTATACTTATTTTGCCCTTTATCTATGCATTAAAAGACCCCTCCCGTAAAACTCGTATTACCATATTTTCCCGTAAAACAGGCACCTTTGGCTGGTCGTGTGTTTGGAGTCCTTCGCCCAATCGTTACCTTTTAAATGAAACTGTTTTAGTAAGCTAACCAAGTGGCATCGCTCAGGTGAGGCTGCAGAAGCATACTTCGCCAAAATCTGTTTCATGTCATGAAGATTTGACACTTTTAGGCAAACTCGGACATTGTCTTATATTCATGCACTTTTTTGCGCATTATGCGATAAAAGAGCATCAGAAGAAGTGAAAGATGCCTCAAAAAATCCGTTTTGTATCTGAAAACGGGAATTTACATTGATGTCAATAAAGTGAGTTTAAGCAAGAGAAAGCCCATAACTTTCAAGAAGAAGGTTGCGTATCCACCTCTCATCGTCTTTTTTGCGGTAAAATGAAGTTACACACCTGTTCGATGACGTCGTGTTTTGCCTCATGGAAAGTTAAAATGCAAAAAAATAAGCACTTGTGGCATGCAAGCGAGATATTGTACTTTTCTGTCATGCATTACGATAGAAATGCCAAGATGATGTTTATCTGCGGCCGGCTACAAAAGAATACGAAACACGGCAGCTAGCAGATTGCCAAATGGGATGTATGTCATCAGAAAGGCTATTCTGCAACAAATTATTAATGATAAAATACTGCCTAGAAATATCCGAGGGGGTAAAATCGATCCACGAGTATGCAAGTCTACGAAGTTATTGTGCAAACACCGGAGCAGAATCATTATTTCTCGATGTGTTCCCTGACAATAATTAAGAAGGAGATAAAAGAGCCCAAACTTTACCAACAAAAGAGCATGATCCAGCTTTTTAAGTAGGAAACTGGTCACAGAACGTCCGTTTTCTGGAAAAAAACCCTCACTCCGAAAGATTACTTGCGTTTGAGAGGGGGTCTCGTTTTTATATAGGCCATCGAAGGCTGCCCAAATGGTCATGAGTGACATAAACTTCCAAAGAGACGCACTGCGCCGGCTGCAACTCCCAAGAACTGCCGATAATTGACTGTTTTGAAACAGGTCAGCCTGTCGAGTGATGGCAGATATAATAAAAATTAAGATGTTAATCGACATTATAATGGATGTCATTGGCTGCCAGCACATTCACCGGCGCGATCAAAACGCCATAATTTTGAACGATAAAGCTTGTATTTGTTGTTCTGATTAATTGCAAATTTGATAATGCTTTCACATGTTAGACAAAATCCAGAGATTCCAACTGTGGCTTCTAGAATTTCTTATTTTCGACAGCAAACCGGATCACTGTCGTATCGAAAATTATTTCTCATTTATCAAAACAATCTGGCAGAGGGCAGACAAGAGAATCCTAGTGTCAAATGCTTAACTATTTGCCTAATAAACACACTTAAAAAACCACCACACATAATGTGGCTGTCTCCATGTCTGAAAGCTCTATCGTGTTTTGAATGTTAATGGACAGTTAAAAAAAGCACAGGTTTGACATGCGCGTGTAGGAAAGTAAGCCTAACTCATGTGCTTTTAAATTTACAGGGATTTCTCCTCGATCTTATAGGTTGCGTCTTAAAACCCCTACGGGAAGCAGAAATCCATGAAACAAAAATCGGATGTGATTACCGCATGTATTAACCAATTTCAAACATTTTGCACTCTCGTTAGCATTTTTTACAGCTTTACATTACTAAGGCTTTTTCGTATATTAAATGTTAGGTAAGGTTTTATGGGACCAACTGGGTAAATCAACCGCGGAAGCATGTACCATAGATAAAAAAAAACGTTGTCCGTGTAAATTCACGAACCAGCGAAAAATCATTGACATAAACAGTACGTGACCCATCTCATGAAACCTGATAATGGAAACTGATGCGACAATTTCTGGACTTTTTTAACGTTGAGCAAATGCATGCTCATCCGCTTCTTTCAATGAAATCTTCTTTTCTTATACAGAAATTGTGTTTGCACGATAACATCAAGCAAAATATTAATGAATTTTGGCGAAAATGAACCTCGCAAAATATCTGTGTAATTCCCTATGCTAATACATGTCCTAGACTCCGGTTGCTTATCTGAGCGCGTATTCATTGAAAGAAAAATAATTTAAGCGCAAACGTTTTAATAAACAGATTTAACCGGACTTGAAGATTTATTTTATATCCGATGCTAACCGTGGTAATCAACTTGCTAACACAAAGGCTACTTTAAAAATCCCAGATGGTTTTTCGATTCTCAAAAGTCATATCAGCAGATCTGTGCGATTTAATGTCCTGAAGTACAGTAATAACGCAGACTGGGATTCATTCGCTTAAATGGGCTGAAATTATTTTTCTGTTTGGAAAATTGTACGTCCTGTTACATAAATGACCACCATCGAATCCTTATTTACAGTGTTGTGCATATGAGACACTACTTGTCATTTAGTTTAGATTCTGCGCATAACTAATTCAGAAAAAGGACGAGCAGGACATAAATAGTTTCACTAAAATATCATTATTTATATTGGGCGCTCTGCTTAGCATTCGTAATCGTAAAACAGGGTCTAAAAGCTAGCAAATTGGTGCAAATGACAGCAATATATAGAAAAAGGCATGTTCTTACGCTTACGGTTAAAATATATTAGCATTGTCTAGGGACGTAAGAGAAGCGGCCAGAAATGCCAAATCATATTTTGGACTCACCGAGAAGAAATGCAAAATACCCAGAGATTTATCAGCGGAGTGCAGTATCAAAGCATTTCTTAAAGATGTAACTTATTAGGAAAAGTTTTCCTTATTGATCGAAGGAATATTCGTTGCTGCCTCTCGTTGTCGACAACTACTTTTTCCGAAAATGAAGTTTGATGTTTGGATGAGTATTCTCATGAGACCCGGACGGCCTTCTTGAAAGGGAGCGCCCGAACACTCACTAATTCGGTAAGTGCTTTCAAGAATTATCTTCTTTTAAAGTTCTCAACAGACAGGTAATTCGGACTCTGTCTTTATGGACGATCGGGGGAAAACACTGAAAATCATAAGTATTGAGTAACATTTTGAGGCCGATCTGAAACTCAACGCAGTCAAAAACGAACAAAAAGTGTAAATCAATTGAACGGTTGAAAAGTTTTCTCTGCAAACAAAAAACGGTATGTTTACGATCATGCCTTTCAGTTCTATTTAAATTTATTAGACACCGATCTGCCTGGCTGCAGGCCACCTTATGAAAACCTTTGTTCTTACGACGTTCCCACCGGTTAACTCGAACAAAATCCCGTTTTTCTTGTTGAACTCTATCTCATTCAATTCAAACGAGTCAGGAATACCACAAATCCCTGGAAAACCGTTTTGGAATCTATATTCAGAATGTAGGCTGCTGCCGAACCGCCATATATGAAATCGCACTAATTCGTTAATGTTATTTAGACGTGAACTTCACCGAAACACAATTGCTAAGCGTTTTTTATTTGTACTTTTATATTTACTATGTTTTTATTATGATAATACATTCTTTACATCTAAAAACGAAGTTTACTTAATTACAATCATTTATGGCGTTTTCCGTATATTGCGTCTTTCTAAAAAATGTACATTTCTACGAAACGCAAGAGTGTTTTTAATATTTCATTTATGTTCTTAATCCAATCAAACTTGTACTTAATTAATATAGATATTGGACTCATGAAATGGTATCGGTTTGCGAGTGATAGGCAATTAAGCTTAAATTCCGACACCCTTCATGGGTTAGGCGGCCTCCTCTATATTAATATATGCTTAACACAATACCCGCTATTGGAGGAGACTGCAAATTTCGGACTGCAATGTAGAAGATATTGCTGTAGTTGTCCTTCAAAATTCAAGCCTTCAATGAAAATTCTTTCCTTTAAGTCAGTAGATATTCATTTAAAAACCAAACACAGCCTCATTTTAAAAAACGTCATCTCTTGGAAGGATGACATTGGGGATAGATTTTGCGCTGAATGAGTTTCGCTACGAAATTCATGACATTTAATTAGTGCCGTGAAGCAAAGTGCGTATCGTCAGGCCCACAGTATAATTAAGAAACAGGACTTCAAATACGGCGGCACATCGCTCGGACAAAAAGCCTTTCTTGGTCCCAGCAAGAGATAGGTATCAAATTAAGTTCTATATTGGCCCTCATGGTAGGACATTCAACATCAGACAAAAGGCCGAAAATTAAGTTGAAAAAAAGACGTCATTACGCACAACTGTGGAGCTGAATGTGATTGCCAAGTGAGTTCAGTCCCAGTTATAAATGTTTAAACGGCTGTCAAGTAAAGGAGCCCATAATTGGGGCAGCGGACATCTTTTTGACTTAACAAAGCAGCTTTGCCGATAGAAATGAACTTATTCAAGTTACATTACTGCTGGCCAAATACGCGCACAGTAAATAAAAATCGTCTTTCAGTCCCATGATGGCTTAAACTGATTTATTAAAATATCCACAATTTGCAGCACTTTTGCCAGGGAAATACGGTTAGTTTACGATAGAAGTAAGTTCCGCAGGCTTGCCATACTTCCGAACCTCAAACATATAAGGAAAATACTTTTTTTATGATTCCTTGGCACCGCGCTAGGAAAAGGCGCCTTTATTTAACGCTCGTTGGCGCAAGCACGCAAGAGCGGGTCGGTTTAAAATTAGTCGAGGTAAAGCAAGGTGGGACAAATAGCCTATATTTCATGGTTTATCGAATAACTTGAATAATCAAATTCAAATTGGTAGAGTATGATAGCACAGTACTTTCTCAAGCCAAGTTATGGAACTGCAAACGCGATCTCTTTGATTATATGTCGCACAGGCAACTAACTAACTTTTGTAGTTTTTTTTAAAAAATGCATAGACTGTCTCTAAATGGTCGTCGTTATTTCCTCCAAAAAATCTCAGTCAGTAAAATCGGTGGTCACGCGCTGGCAGCTCGATTTGTTGTTTTTCTTAGTTTCTTTATGAGAACGGGCAATTTCCTAAAATTGTTACTGCGATATACATCGACCAGTTAACACCCCATTCACTATGGGGAGCTAGTTTTTAAACGACCTTTTTCCAACCGCTTGCGAAAACTACACTATGCAAAAAAGACTACTTAGGAAACGTAAAGTTTTTCTTCCACTTTCGATGTCTTTATTAATTTAAATATATTTCGTAGAAAGCATGCAGACTGATATCCAGTGTTTTACAAACTGGAAAGAGAATTACGTCTTCTCTGATTTAAGATAAGTTTCTTTTAATGAGATGTTTTAAATTAGTAAAAAGCCTGCTCAGGAAACGTCGTTAAAAATTTACAATATGGCTCAAATCCACTGCAAAATTTTATGAACCCCATACGGTCTACCCGTAACAAAGTATAATATTGTATGATTTCCCGTGTATGAAGAATATGCAGCTTGTTGCTTAAAAACCCAGAATGCAAACGTAACGGTAGGACGGCTCCAAAGTTATTTCAAACTTGGAAAAGTTTTTAAAACCGAACTATATCCTTACTTCTAGCATAATATTTGAAGAGGACGTAATGTTTTTACAAATTAGTCAAAGAATGAATACTTTTGCGCATTTTTTATATGAAATGTATTTGAATCTATAAAGGCAGCGAAAATAAGTGATAAAAATGCATGCCACAAAGTCAGTCATTTTTACAGTGTGTAGTGCTTACAGGTGGTCGGAACCAAATTTTTTCGACAGCCGGCATCTCGAAGTAACTGATACATCTTGGGAGTAAGTTGAGGTTCACAATTTATTATCAAGCAGGATAATAAAAAGCTAGTTTGACGTATCAGGGTACTGGCTTCTAAATGCGCTTCATTGCGGTCGGCTATGAAAATTACACTCGGTAGTAGACTATCACTCATCACTTATCTTGTTTTTCCATACATTTAAAAAATTCAGATGGATTTCATAAAAGGTGCGTAAAAGGTTTCTCTGAAGAAGTTATTTGGTAATGAATCCCGTTTCTTAAACTTTCAACCAGGAGAAAATATTATTCTTGTTATAAAGAAGCTCGTAACAAGGAGATGTTTTGAGCAGTGGTATGTCTATTTTCATAGCATTTTGTCTGTTGTTCTTTGTTTCTCATGAGGTGGGCAACATGGTTCACGACCATTGCGAAATTTCAAAGAACCTACACAGTATCCTCTCAATGACAAGTAAAATAATTTACTTTAAGTCTAATAGCATATAATCCTTCTTAAACATAAACATTATTCCCCTCTTAATTATGAACTTTGGACAATAGGTAATTTACTACCATAAAAGTACGAAAAAGGCTATTTATACTTGCATTTTCTATAAAATGGGGAATATCTCGAATCTGTCGCCGTAAATAAAATAATATTATAGATGTTTTGACATATTTTGAAATAATATTACCTTTGGGCGAGTCAGCAGTGCGTGGACAAACACAATTGAGCAGATGGCGTAAACTCGGTGTTCGTGCGGCACATTAATTTACTAACGTTATACGGTCTGTAAGTGTAAAATTTTCTTTAACGTCTCGTAAGGTACTTCAGGTTATTGCCTACAATAAATTACTACCGCCGAGTTCTGCGACCGCGTGAAAGAGAGTTACTTGAAAACGCGTCCACCTAAACGTACTGAAGACGATTTTTCGGCTTTTAATGAAGGCATGGTGACAAAATTTCGCTGAGGCTTTGTTGAAGACCCAAAAGGCTAAAAAATACTTAAAACATTTCAGAATTGTACTTGCTTCACCAGCCCCACAGGAGATGAATCAGTTGTAGATACAGCGTTCGAAATTTTGGCCGAAATTACAAATTGTTTTCTGATTGGTGAAAATTGCCTAGGTGGGGCTATAATATTAATTATTGTGTAGCCTAATCTCCAGAAATTTCAATCAAACGAAGGTGCCAGCTTTTAAACGAGCCTTGACCCACTATTTGCAAAAATTACTTTCAATAACAAAATGATTTCCTGGGCAGTTTGAATTTCCCCATTTGACTTTGGATGCCGTCATAAATTCATACGTATTCTATAGAACGCATGAAAAGTTATGTTTTTAAGTGTCTCGCTTGCAGAAATTGCATCTGTCGACTTAAAACGTTTGCAGTCATGAGAATATTTGACCCTGACATATCCATGCATTCAAGATCGCATCTGTAGATTTACTGATGCTGCTTGTGTGGCATACCACATAATCAAAATTTATCGTTAAGTCATATGAGCCCCCTATGTGTTTTTTAATGGCGTCAATCAATATAGGGTTTTTTTTCTACAGAAATTACACAGCATAGAGTTTAAAAACCCTCAGCGTAAAGATTTAAAAATTATTCGCGAACTGGAATTTTTAAACCGAAAGTTATCCTTTCTCAAGTATGCCATTTGAAGAAGATATAAACTACTGCTCAGAAAGTACAAAAACTGTTTTTATAAAATACCATTAAATACATAAAGGCATCAAAAATAAATGATAAAACTGGTACCGCCTATATAATCATTCTTTTATTTAATGGGGTTTTGCAATTGGCTGGATTGAAGCCCATTTAAAAGTCGGCATCCTGTCGCGACTGGAATGTTAGGGATTTTGTCGCACGATAGTCGATATCACAACTCCACCTAAAAGGTCCTTTCTAATAGAGAACACGTTTTGGATTTATAAGTGACATTACACGTGATAAGGAGGACTAAATATTAACTATTTTCGGCGAGGTTTGATTCTGCAGCCCCTGCTGATTGATACCATATGGTTACCTTAATATAAAAATTTTAATCAAAATGTATAACGTGAGCCCGTCGCTGGATGAGGGAGGGAAAGGGAGCGCAAGCAGAGCTTTAAGCATGCGCAGGAAAGCGAGTGAAGGTTGCGTGCACACACTCCCCCCGACACATCCACTCGCTGGATGTAGAGTATTAGGAGAACATAATCACAACTGGAAGGCCACTGTGGGAACTGCGTGGTGTTTTTAAAATCAGCTTATTCACTTCTACCAAACATTTTCTAAAATACTCAGGTGGGACTGTAGGACCAAACCTCCTCCTATTTTCTCCTAAAGTTTGAAAATATTACCATTTAAAGTAAGTGAATCCTTGAACAGAAAATTTTCTCTACATCATTAAGGCCTGACAGTAGACAACAAAAAGTTCGGTTAAATTTATCAGAAGCAAATGAAACCCTTGACAGGCCCACATAACTGAGGCCTGACAGTAAGCAACAAAGACATTCGTTTGAATTAATCAGAAGCAAACGAGAACACCATGCAGGCCCCATTTTCATCACAGTCATAGCCTCCATGCGGGAGCAAACCTATAACATTTGATCTGTGTTGTTTATTACCGGTAGGCACTTATCGCGTGTGATCTACGCAGCTGTTTAAGATTAAAGTACAAGTCCTTTACTCTGCTCAGGGCTTGCATAAACTGAACGTCCCTACATTGGTGGCAAATCACGCTAACCCGCATAAACCCCTAGATCCACTCCGCTATGGGTCAAACGTTGATTGTCCTTGTTACTATAGCATTTCGGCAATGCCATTTCAAGAGTAATATGGAGAGTTGGACAAAATTTGGCAATTTCACGCATGTAGGGAGTGGTTCCCTGACATCTGGTAGATGTGCTTAAGCTCGTGCTGAGTATACAGGTCGTGAACATGGCTGTCTAGTCATCATCGTCGTTCTATTGACCCCTGTTAGTGTCAGTCGGCGAACATAGGTTTTCGGTAACTCATCAGGCCTGTACATTTACATGGGTAATGATCAGTCTATTTGTAGACAGCTCTCGCGAATGCCTCCCCCGCGCCTCCCCTCTACTACGGTTGGGGGGCAAAGACCGGCTGCCGTTACAGGCCACATCCATATGTTTTTATTCATTCACATGCCCCTGTGGACCGGAATATATTAGCCGTGCAACCAGGCGTCTGGAAAAGAGAATACGCGAACACATGCCTGCCTGGCTAGGTAGAGGTGAAAATCGATAAATTTCGAGTTCAATTCTCGCACATCTAATCGATACGAAACATCAAGCCGAAGCAAAAGAAGCCTTTAAAGTTACTAAACAGCATCGACACACTGCTCTAAAGGCCTGCGCAAACGGGTGCTAGCCACAGTCGAAGCAGTGACCATTCAACTGGCGAACCCAGCACTCTGTTATCAGAAGACGTTGACACAAGCAGTCTATCTGCCCTGCCGACTCCAGATGATGATCGCACGCCGTCCCGACGCCCTGCGAGCAGTCACACGCACTTACGCCGCTTACAATCTAACCGGAACCCCTCTCCTTCCCCCTCTCACCCCAAATCCACCGCCCCCGACACGCTGACTCCGTCATGCGGGCGGCGTGGGAACATGGAGTCCGATTAACCCTGCCCCTGAGACGCATTTATATCCTGTCTACAATTAGACTGATCATTACCCATGTAAATGTACCGACGCGATGATGAGTTACCGAAAACATATGTTCGTCAACTGACTCTTCAATCGTATTATGGGAATTTTCGCAGAACTGAGACACCCTGTTGGGGTGTTGCTGTTGTCCGTTGAAATCCAGGTCAATTGTTGTGTAGACCAGGGGGTGTGGAGTGAAACCCCCCGGTAGGTATACAGGTCGTGTGCATGGTTGCCCAGCCACCATCGTTTTTCGGACGCATTGTTGTGTTACTGTTAGCTAAAATCCTGACCAAATGTATGTTCTGGACCAGGGAGTGTGGTGGTACGCCTAGGTGCAGGCTCGACCATGCCGTCCACCTGCGCCCTCCCCCGCCTCCGGTCTTCTTGACTCTGTCTTGACACGGGGCCCAGTTGGGGGAGGAGGAAACAGGGCGGGAGATGTTCAGTAAGTCTACTACCATTATAAACTTAATAATATGCAAGTCACCATTCCGGCTTCACCTGACTGTCTTGCCCGACGATGGACATCATCGGGCACGACAGCCGAACTACCAGGATCATTTCAACAATTCCATCTCACGAGAAATGTGGAGAGTTGAACAAAAATTCTTCGGATAGTATATTTGAACAGCTCCTTCTACTGCTTCATAATATCCGGTATCATTATTCGTTACAAAATATATCTGGATGATGAGGTGAAGGTTGCCTGCTGTCCTTACCTTGAACTGATTGGACAGAAGTTAGACTGTGTTTTGAGATGTCGGTTTAATGTTTTTGGCAGCCGCCTGAGACGGCCTACTCTGTTAAAGTCAGAAAAAAATGAAGGAGACGGTGGTGTTGATTTTGCTTTGCCTTTTAAACAACAATTCCCATAGCAGTCTAATTTTTTAAAATAGCCCCCAACACCCTAAGGTATACCGCACATGTATAAGGCTGTGATCAAGGAAAACAAACTGCTGGACATTAATCGAACATAGATCTAGGTATGAGTTGGAATTTCGCTGAACGCCAGCACAGCTTGTCAGCATAACAAACATTTGAACTTCTTCAGGCTTTCTTGCCTTCAAACTTAGTTTTGCACACAGGGCTTGTTCGATTTTGGACGTCCAAAGAGACAATTGAGAAAAACTTTGGATTAATGAAGGTAGCTTCAGAACAGAGCGTGAACGTTGGTGCTGAAGCCAAATATGCCTAGCGTTTTTCACGAACGAGTAAAGGATAACGCAGAGAAATCATGCAAATCCAGTGACTTTCAGGACGGAGGGAGTGCTAAAAAATAACGGGATTGTAGCACTGCGGAAAAAAGCATTTCAGAATGTTCAATTTGAAGTACCGCGGTTATCGGAAATATCAGGGCAATTATGCGACATTATTTTCTCCAGGCATTGGACTACAGTAACTGGCCCATCATCAAAACTTCTAACCGAACGCCTGAAATGTGTTTTGGATGAAAAAACGATTATCTAAACAGGGTTTCAATATTAACTAGCACGCAACGTAATCCCAAGGTGTTTCGATCCTCACAGAATGCAGCCTTTAAAAGGACGTATTTTAGACAGGCTAAAGAACTGTTGGTAAAAAATTTAAGTACTTTGACATTTTCCATTTATTTCTGATGCTTTGAGAAATTTGAATATGTCTAGTATAAAACATGAGCAAATATATTTTTCTTGTATCCATTTGACAGAAAATCGAGCAATCTTCAAATTATATTTTTCAAAAGAACTCACTTTTCCGCTTTAATAACTATTTAATTGCAGACTAATTTGGAAACCGACTTTCAGTTACACCAGCGCCAAGGGTTTCCAACCTACATGCTGCATGCATTCCGCTTAAGGGGAATCATACATCCTCGATATAATGAAAAATAGAAGGGGTTCTTCGGAAAAGTCGAGTTGTTCTCGTGAATTTTCGAGCTGGTGACACCAAACCGTTGTCAGACAAAATGGAAAGCAAGGGCGAAAGTTAGGTTGTCACAGTAGACCAGTTGGTGTGATAGGACAGAAAGACCACTGACGTGTGAGGTGGGGGGAGGAGCTCCCGAGGTCATGGTAGGTCGCTGACTGAGGGGGGGGGAAGGGAGAGGAGGCGGAACAACTACGGCACACTGTGCTGGAGGGGGAGGGCGGGTGGTGAATCATTTGGAATGTGGGCGGCTGTATTCGCGGTCGTTGGTGCGTGATTAGGGCAGGGGGCAGTCAGTCGTGAGCGTAGACCCTCGTAATGGGCATCTAACTTAACGTGGCGGTTGATACTACCCGCATTGGGTACCCAGCCTCGAGAAATTCACTTGCTCGCTTTTTGTTAGTCATTGCGACGACCTCAGTGCCATCCCAATTGAATCGGTGGTCGTACTCGAGTGCATGGGCAAAGACGAGGGACAGGGGATCTCGCCGACGGATAGCTAGTTTGTGCTCATTGATACGGGTGTCCAGGCGTCGATCCGTATGGCCAACATACACGCAAGAGCAATTAGCGCACGGGATGCGATAAATTACATTCGTTTGTTGCTCTTTGGGGATGGGATCCTTCACGCGAGATAGTGCTGCGCGTAGTGAAGATGCCGGTTTGTGTTCAACGTGAATACCCAAACGGTTGAACTGCCGGGCGATTAGTTCAGAAGTTCCACGCATATATGTCAAGGAGTAGAATTTTCGTGTCACAATCTCTCTGTTGGGGATGGGATCCTGCGACTGTGTCTGGTGCCTGAGGCAGTTATTTACAAAACTGATCGGATATCCTTTAGAGCGGAATAACCGATAAAGGTGAGAAAGCTCCTTGTTCAGGAGATCGTTGCTCTTGCAATAACGGTAGGCCCGGTCTAACAGAGTTCGGACGCAGCTTCTCTTGTGAGCTGCAGGGTGGTTGCTTCCATAGTTGAGGATAAACTCCGAATTAGAGTCTTTCCCATGGACGCTCGTTGCTAGGCTACCATCGCTCAACTTCTGTATCCTCACGTCCAGAAATGGCAAGCTGTCTCCAACTGCCTCTTCGCGGGTAAACTGTATGGCTGGGAGGACGTCATTAAGCCTCTGGTGAAGCCGTTCGACTTCGCAGTTCTTTATTATAACAAAGGTGTCATCAACGTAGCGAAGCCATAGTTTTGGTTTGATAGTTTGGAAAACTATCTATTCTAGTCGCTGCAACACTAGTTCGGCGAGCAGTCCTGATATTGTTGAGCCCATCGGAGTTCCCTTTACCTGTTGGTAGTACCTATTATCGAATCGACAATAGTTCCTAAGGCAAAGATTTGGCAGTTCTATAACATGCTGCGTTGGGATCTCAGTAGGGTTGTTCTGTAGGCGTTGGATTACGCATTCAATTGCCAAATCGTGTTGTATGGAAGAAAACAAGGCAACGACGTCAAAGGACAGGAAGCATTCATCAGTACTTACTTTGAGGCCTTGTATCCTGCGGAGGAATGCTTGAGAGTTGTTGATGCTGTAGTCCGATCCATGAGTGAGCCGCTTCAGATGACCGTATAACCACTTAGCTACATTGTAAGTGGGTGATCCGATGAGTGGCACTATAATCCTCAGCGGGACATCCACTTTGTGCACTTTTGGAAGGCCATACGCGTGTGCGATGTGGGGATCACTGAGGGTCATCAACTTGGCGCCATCTGGATATTATTAGGAACATAGCCCATAGGGCTTATTGAATTTTGCAGTAAATTCAGACCATTTCATTTGTTTTATAGGGACAAAAACTAAATGAACAGACGTAATGTTATACAAAAAAAGCTTTTATGGCCTTAAAAGATTTTGTGATTTGAAACGGTTAAATCCAGAAAATACCCTCTCATTTGGCGAACGGTTTAGAGAAGAAATAACTCGCAACTCAGTGACTACAATCAATAACATTTTTGCATAAGTTGTCTACAAAATACATTCGGATCAATAAGCGCCTTGAAATTCGGTGGTAAAAATCATTTCTAACGAATGTGGTTTATTCAGGCGGCCGAAAAAAAGCTCGTTGAAAAGCCGGCATCTTAACTTGACTGAAATATCCTAGAACAACAATGAACGATAAGTTGTACTACAACCTCACCCAAGTAGTCTTTTCTGATTGAAACCTTACTTCACGACTGCGGCTAGTATTTCGTGAGTAAGGTCAGCTACTGCAGGTGACAGAAGGTAGGCAATATTTAAAAGTCACCTGGCGGCTTCTTGGGTTCCCTTCACGTGCTAATAACAGAGAGCTCTGATGCCCTCTATTGTATTTCCAGTCCAAAATATGTGACTGGAAACATAGTCAATGAGGCAGGTGTGTGAATAAGGGGAAAAAGAACGTACATTATTTTGAAGATGGTAAGCTCGTTTTTTCCTTTAACATTCGCCTATCAATGGCGCTCTTCCGTTTTCGAGCAAGCTCTCAGAGAGAGAGGGAGAATCACCTTTTGGCTGCAATATTAATTGACATGAAAACTCACTGTAGCGGCCGATTACAACGACACAGCTTGTGAATGTTTTACGCGATGATGGAGCATTACGTTGAAAACGTTAATTTTTAGTATTTTTTTGTCCTTTGCGCTTTCTCTCAAACTTAATTTTTCTTTCGAGTTGGCGTGATATTTTACAGGTATTTGTGGCATTTCTTTCATTTTAGAGGGCAGTTCAAAAATATGGAGAGGCGAGGAGAGAGTGACGAGCGAGGTGGTAACTTGTGCCAAAGATTTTAAATCATGACGCAAAATGAAAGGGTTGAGGTCGACTGTCACGCAAATTCACACAGGTCATACGAAAACACGGCTTGCTGAGAGCACTTTGACGCAATTGGCACCGCGCTCTCACCAGCTATGAGTCTTTTTAAAAAAAACTATTTAGAAGACTCCGAAAATAGTTGTACGGAACGCGCAGTTTTGTCCTCTACAGCGACTTTAATAATAAAGATCACATTTAAGCCGCAAAAAATTATTGCATTAGGTTTTAAACGGCGTGGTACTTACTATGGATTCGCTCAAAATCATTTTCCGGCACAACGGATTGCGTAAGGCTGCTTGGATAGGCATAGGCTTGTGATTACTGCAAATTATTCAATATGCGGCACCATAGTGGCCCATTAATTACTTCTTCAATCCCTGCTTAAGTTGACCTACAGATAAAAGTAAACAGAGTCCTTCTGATTTTCGATGTTTTTACTACCCTTATACTTCCTAGAAAGGAATCATGGCGATCTCAGTGGTCATGTTCCCTTTGTATAAATTGCAGTCGACAGATGCTTTCAAATGGGAATTTGTTAAAATACGGTTGTGCGCTCATCCGTGCAATTTAGGAGTCGCACACTGATTAAAGAATACCTAGGGTTATCCAGACGCACTGCAGCCATTCTAAAATGATATCTCGAGTTGCTTTTAAAAACTCTACACGATTATTCGGGGAAAATGCGAGAAAGAATGTCTCACGCGCGGATTTAAGGAATACGGCCTCATTTATTTAAGTACAACAAATGTCCAAGAAGGTAATGGAGATAAGCGGCAGAGTTTGCAAGTGAGATTTATCTACAGCCAAGTTCGAAATATGTCCCATGGGGGCTGACCTCGCAGTCACTTTCAAACAATCTTTTCCACCTCGAATGGTAGTGCTAGGGGTAATGCCAGTGGAGCCTTACAAGGAGAAGCGGAGGGCAAAGGAATGAAGTTCTAAAAAATAAAATACAATCGTGAAACTTTGTCTGCGATGCAATACTAAACGAAAATCAACTGCCAATTCGAAACAAATAAGTCAGAAAAACTGAGGCAATTGCACAGGCCTCCGTTAGCTAATCTGCATGGAGTCAGATTCCAAGGTAGTTCATAGCCAATAAGGTTTTAGGCTATTAGTGGCAGGTGGCGCCGACTCTTCGTGCCGGTCCTGGAGAGTAACGGCAAACTCATCGGCTTACAAGAAAATAATCAATCTCAAGGCATGGAGCAAGAAGGAAGAAAACATTTTTCGATTATTAAAAAATACAAGGACCTTTGGTTACTAAGATTACAGGCGTTTTAACACTCCTGTTCTACCTGCAGACGGATGTATTTTGTCTGTCAGTAGTTTTGGTATTTTTTACTTCCTGAGTGCTCTCCATACCCTAAAGGCTCTGCTAAAAGTGACTTTTCAGGGGTATATGCCATTTTCTAGTCATGCACTGGTTTTCGTTAGTTCGATGTGAAGAAAATTCAGATGTATAGAGATAAAGGGATGGTAACGGCTTTTTACTGAAGAAAGGCGTGTGGGGGGCAGAACATTGATCCAGTGTAGGATATTCTGCAGCACCAATTCCTCGGTACAGCAGAGGTCAGCAAGTTTTCCACGCTATACTACGATGAAAGGAATGCACTTAAGACATAAAAATCATCATTCTACCTCCCGACAAAGGAGTCGCCACCACCCTTTTGAACAAAACAGGCTACACAGAGATAAACGATGTCACTCTTAAAAGATGATTCAACATACGAATCCCTAGCTGCCGACCCCACAAAATCACGGAACGTATGTATTTAAAAACCCTAAAATGCCTTACAGGAAGGAAAGTAATCACGGGAGTTCTTGCCAAGTCTTTGAAACAGGATGAAACAACAATTACCAGGATATATGGTCTTTCCCAAATTCACAAAACTGATATTCCGCTGCCACCGACGGTATCCCTACTCGATACACTAGTCTACAAGACCTCGAAGGGACTATTTAGCCAACTGCATCCACTTAGGAAGAACCCCGAGAACTCCATTCGGAATTCAGAAGAGTTTCTAGACAGATTAAAAGGAGTCGGCGTTACAAGTGAAGAGATAATGGTATTATTCGATGTGGTCTCACTCCTTTCCTTGATTCCACCAGATTTACCGAGGAGCTGCATCGAAGAATTATTCCAAACATACACTTCTGAGGTGCCTGCGCACGCTTTACTCCAATTCCTTGATCTAAGTCTGGAAACAAATTTTCCACAGGAATCAGGTTTAGAAGCAAAACTGAGGTTGATGGATCACTCCCATTCCTGGATGTCCTTGTAAGTCGAAAAACCGATGAATCGCTTCACACACCAGTTTATCGCAAAGAGTCATTATCAGAGGTCATCCTTCATTCTGAGATTAACCGCCTGTGCTGTAAGCTTGAAATCCCCTTAACCTAAAATAATCACCCTGTCTCTCATTGACGGAATGCAGTCTACAGCCTTCTGAATCGAGCCAAACTCACTGCTCTGATGAAACAAGTTATCAAGCAGAAATGAACTACTCCACAAACTATTGTCTACAGAGGGCTACCCGCATGGCCTTATACATCAATGCATGAAGCACCAGCAATTCAAGGGAAACGGTATTTCCCGTGCAAAGGCTGGTCTCGCATCAAAACCAACCACCTGAAGATCTCTCTCCTGCGTAAAAAATGTGCCTGAGCCAGTTGCAAGACAACTAAAAAAAGATACCAGATACATATGGCATATTAGTCTCCAAATACCTTAAAAACACAGCCTGTACACCCTAAGGACAGGGTTTGCTACCTTGAACGAAAAGGTGTTGTAATGGAAGATGGGCATCCCAAGAAACATAATTCGAAGAAAAATGAGTCCATATTAAAAAGGCCAGAATTCCTAGAGGCCATTCACTCTGATGATTTGTGCATCAATCGGCGCATCGATCTGGACATTACGTATAAAAAATTTCAAAGAAATATGGGAAAGTTAATGGTCAGTTAAAAAGTGACATTAGACCACAGCATTCACCCAACCTCAGCACTGAAAAAGTAATATCTTTTTTCGGGCATGTTTACGTTTGACCTGTTTTTCACACTTTCTAAACGTCTGAAAGCGACCTAAGAAATCAGCGTCCAAAATTTACGAAATAAAGGTTGTTTAATTTCTCAAAGGACTCATTTTTCTTCGAAAAATGCGTTGTCTACGAAAAAACCACTTTTCAGCTGTGATGCCGTCTGTTGTGGCTAAACTGAGAAATCTGTCTCAACTCGTGTACATGAACATCAGTTAATGGCGAAGTGACGCGGCCATCTATCCCAGGAGGCCATGCGTACAATAGACACTGGGGCACAAATTTGCATGGGAGAACACTCGCATGGTTGGTGCGGCAACGGTATGCAGAAGGACCCTACCTAACTGTCAGTAGACTATGGATCGTGCCATACGTGATTTATGGTAAAGGGAGTTTTATGGGTGGGGCTGCACGCTAGACAGTAAGATAACAAAGTAAGAGAAAACGCAAACATTTCCTAGACTTATACGGAAAGTCTTATCCAACGCTATTGCAAGAAAACGGGAATGCGAGTAGTAATTAAAAAATAAACAAATAGTAAATTTCACAAAATAACGAATTTTGAGTTAAGTTGTGGGGTCATGGGAAGTAATCGTGGTTGGCAGTGTAATTTCTGCAACAGACTGTGAATGTATGCCAAGGTAAAACCTTATATGACACGATCCACAGTTTACTGACAGGTAAGCGGGGTCCTTCTCTATACCGTTGCCTGTTGGCGCCTGCCGAATAAGGAAGGGCCGCGAGTTCCTGGAGGCAACGCACTCAGATTAGGCATGCATCAATCAGCATATCGTTCTAGATGTCACATACAAAATCGTCAAGCACAAATTCAAACTGACACAAACAATCCCGAGGGGGTGGCAAAATTGCAATTAACACGCATTGGCACATATTTTAATCAATCATGGAATCCTTTGTTAGATTCAGTTTCAAAGTTAATTGTCTTTGCACACTCATATTCTGAAGACGAGCTAGCACACCAGTATCGAAAATCACCACAATAAAATTTACAGTCTCCCAAAGAATTCCACTTTCCCAATTAAATTCCCTGGCATGCCTTCTTTTTCAATTAGTAATCAGCAAATGTCATCCAATCGACTAAGGGCCGACAATACAATCTACCAAATATTATCTATTTGGAAAAGTCTAACAGTTAGTTCTTCGTAGTTTTTTCCTTGCCCTGAGCATATACTTAATTCTTACCTAAATTCCCGCAAATGTTTGTGAGCGTAAATGTTCCTGCTTAATCATTCCTCGCACGCTCATGCAAATTTAAATGCGGCACTTCTACTACCCTTCTTGTAGAGGAAATTCGGCCCAAATTCAACCATTATAAGGGTCTGGAAGACCTGACGGAAAAAGGACCATTTAAGTTTATCTTTTATGACCAGGCTGATTGAACTGGAAGGTATTTCTGTCCTAAAATTCTAAGTTTTACCATTGTCTGCTTTTCTTAATTGGAAGGCAGGTAACTCATTAACAGAATAAATACCTTAAATTACTGGTTTCTAGACGCTTATTAAATTGACGGTTACACTAAGTCACCCCAGCGATCAAGGTACTGCCTCGTTGCCCGAAAAAAGAGCAGAACAATATGATCGCGGCAAACTTCAGAAAAGTTACCGACAAAAAAAGGTTGCCTGACGAGGAAGTAAGGCAGGCATCGTAACTAACAGCCCTAAAAACTCAATCCCCCTCCGTTAAGATAACGAATAGGAAGTCAACTTGTCCTGAAATCCACGTAAAATGCTAGGCCAACGTAAATCAGTCCAGAACCGACTAGCAGGGCAGCTCATCCGAACATCTGTTCGACTTTTGCGCATAAAGGAAGTTTGCAAGGTGAGTCTTACCCATTTAATCGAAACTTCAACAAAAGAGAGAGTCTACTTTAGTGTCTCTAAAAGTATCATTTGAAAACGTGAGTAAATTAAAATCCCAATAACTGCCAGTTTTGGATAAATTATGAAATTTAAACTGCGGTTAATTGGACTTCATTGCTTTTCGTTCTTCTCTTGCCACATAAATGTACTTTGACCTTTTAAAAAACGAAGAACAGAACCGATAGAATAGCGGTTTAAAAGTTGGTTTTTGCCTTATGCATTCGTATTTTGGTCACGTCACCGCGACGTCTTCTGCGCGACGTTTCTTAAATCTCCTCTTCCAGAAAAATACTTTGAGGAAACCATAACTCTGAACTGATGCACATGTGGCGTGCAGACGTCGCCTTGGCAACTGCATCACCTATCTCCCACACCAGCGCACAAACCAGGCCGTTCGGGACCCACGCCAGATGTGCACAAGTTCACCCACTTAAGAAAACATTGAAACTTTTTTTTGAAAAAAAACTTGCTAGCCTCACCTGCCAGTTCACATGCACCAGCGCACATGCGAGTTCGTGGAATTTTGGCAGATGGAAACTGGGTTAATTAAAAGAATCAGGTGATATTTATGCTTCAAGACGCCAAGAGCACTTAAGGACATAGGAGGTCATTTGGAACCAACTACTGCCATAAATCACAAAGGATTGATATTTACAGAGCTACTTGCATTGCAGAATTTAAGTGGTCACACTCGTTCTGCTCCGGAAATCCAAGTGAGAAGTCACACGTGCATAGCAGAGAGCAGACAGTGAACAGAAAGCGTTACTGACGAATTATGTGGAGCCGAACTAACTACTTCGAACTTAAATCTCCGCGTCAGATGGCCGCAGCTGAAAAGGACGCAAAGGGACTTGGCATTTCGAACGAGGCACAAGGGGACAAGTGAGTTCCGTAAGAAGGATCGGTGAGCGCCACTCTACAATGGTATAGTCCCGATCGAAACTGACAGCACAACGGGCTCGTGGCCCAGTGGTTAGGGGCGTTGGACTTTAAACTAATAGGTTGCGAGTTCGAGCCCAAGGTGTTCTACACTTTTGGGCTGATATGACTGGCTGACGACGGCTGATATGCCAGAAACGGCCACTCCAGTTTCCCTTGTCTTTGTCGGTAATACCATTCTGCCATCTGAGTATCAGACATCTAACACATTCCGTCACGTGCCTGCAAAAATCAGCAAATACACGTGGCACTGACGTGTGAGATTGCATATTAGGTATTTCGTTTTGCCTTCAGTGTCCGACGTGGAACTCGCGCGGGCTGTCGGTAACTGACAGAGTAGTAGAGGAGCGCTCATTGATCGTTTTTACGGAACTCGCTCGTTCCGTTGTGTCTTACGGGCTCTCTCTCGAGCCCAACCAGCAGCCGCACGGCGGCGCATGATGTAGGCAGAATGGCATTACCAGCAAAGACAAGAGAGACTGGACTGGCCATTTCTGGCTTATTAGCCGTCGCCAACCAGTTCTATCCAACCCCGAAGTGTGGAACAGCCAAAGTGTCACTATACAGCAATACCTTTGCATCGTTAACATAAAGACTATTTTAATAAATAGATTTTCCTTCAGAATTGTCCTCTTAACGGCGACACGTCAATACGCGTCTTCCCAATCTAACAGAAAGTAATCAACTTGCTGATCATGACTCTACCTAAAATTCCCGATCACGGGTTTTCGAAATGAGACTCGGAAACAATACTATCGCTGGCGAGTTTCCTAAATAAAGCTGCGACCGCATGGATTCCCAAAAGATCGGTTTGCTAAAAACGTACTAATCGTCTAGATGAAAAGCGAATTATGAAAATCTCGTCGACATCGGATTTAATAAAATTGCCTAACCAAACTAGAACCCACTAAATAATTACAGACTTAAACTATTGGCCAAGGAAAAAGTGACTGTTTTGATAGAATCAGTGCATTCTATAAGCTGCAGGTGATAAGGCTTGTAAATCACTAAAACTACGAATGCACCTCCAACCTAAGTTTATATTCTCGATCTAAACCGTGAGTACAACGGGTGCGCGAATCAATTTGTAGACCGTTGGACTTAACAACACTTGATGGCCCAGGAACGCGACTTAAAGACTCATGAGCAACAAAACGAGGGTTTAGGCTGACGACGGCTAATGAGTCAGAATTGACCCTTCCAGTCCCCGTCGTCTTTCTTGGGATTCTTTACAACATACCTTCCTGGTCGCCTACGGATGCCTGCACAACACAATGAGAATGGCCCGTAACCTGATCGGTAAATGCCTTTCTGGCATGAGTTTGAACTCCATCAAGGCAACAGGGATATTTAAAATTCGGCACTCAGTTGAACCGTTCAAGTCTGCTGAGGGACCGATTAATTATCTCTCAAACATTTGATGAGCACCGAAGGGATATACTGCCAATCTTGCTGATAATAATAAATGAGTGACTTGCAATCAATTTCAGATTTCAGAAGTTTATGAAATGAAAAGAAATTCTCAGTTCGCCTGGTCCCAAATCATCAGAATTTATGAATCGATTTTTTCACAAAACCGCTATGTTTAAATCTAGCTAAAAACTATCATAGCTTGTAGCTTGTTTAACCTTGCTCCTCAAAGCCCTTTGGATTAAATCAACTGCACATCATCACAATAAATTAATCTGCTTATGCCAATTATTTTAGATTTCGTTAAGGTCGTAATCAGCTGATTCTACTAAGGCAGTAAATTCTCAGTTTGGAAAAAGCAATTAGAACTCACAAAGTGTTGTTCAAAATGCTGAAATGTTTTTTCGACTCGAAGACATCACTTAAGCAGTGTTGTAACGCTCACTCCCAAGCTATTTTACTGACTTCGAGATGCCGACTTTTAAACGAACTTCTTTCCGGCCGGCTGCAAAAACTTCACCCTGTAAAAAGTGACAATTCAATTGGTATTAATTGCTTTCATTGATGTTCGATACTCTTATAAATACAAGTATATTTCGTAGAAAAAATGCACGAAAATATTCACTCTTTTACTCATTTCGTAGAACATTACCTCTCTTTCAAATGTTATACTTGATGCAAGGATAATATCCGGTTTTAAAAGGGTTTCTTATTATGAGATTTTAAAGACCGCAAAGCGCCCGTTTACAAAACATCGTGTCTCTACACTCACTAATATTGCACGTTAACACTATGGCTCAAATCCACTACTAACTTTTTTTGAGCCCCATATGGTCTTCTCCTTATAGTGTTTAGAAATGTACGATTCGCCGTACATGGAAAATATACAGCTTGTAGTTCAGAAACCTAAATGCATTGCAGACGTTTTATTGAAGCCAAATTATACCCTTTTGTCAAGTCTTAAATTTAAAGAAGACGTAAGTTTCTACCATCTGAGTAAAAGAATAAACATTTTCCTGCGTATGTTCTACGAAATATATTTGTATTCATAACAGCATCGCAAATCAAAGAAGAAAATTCATATTACATGTGTTGTTATCTCTACAGTGTAGCTTATGCAACTGACCGGAACGAAGTTTGTTAAAAGGTCAACATTTTGAAGTAATCGAAATATTTTTGAATTATTTGTACGATAATTGATATTTTAACCTAACACAAATGATCTTTTCAAGCTAAAAACACATTTCAGAATTTTGGCCAACAATTCGTGGGTTAGCTCATCTATTGTACGTCCAAAAGTTATGTTTTTGCGGATTACATACCCGTTCATTCTTTTATAACGTTCCCTATCCCGAATTTCGAGTAACTACAATTTGAAACTGCAATTTTTTGGAAATTAATTCGAACGCTCTATAATTGAGCCACGGACCCGTTAGGTTGTCGGTTTTGATCGGAAATGCTCATTATTATAGAGTGGCGCTTACCGATTAAGTTAAATTCCATACTCGACCTGTTGTGTCTTAGGACTCAGTTTAAAGGCCTCGCAAGTGGTCACGGTTTTCCACCGTATAAATGCAACTTCAATTGTATATATTCAAAATGGGTGTTTTGGCAGATTCTGAATAATTAATTCTTAACCAGTGAAAAGCTCGGAGCCTCGGTGGGATTCGAACCCACGACAACAAGTGAAGGCTTCAGTAGTGTCAACGTTCTAGTCACCTGGGCCACAATATCTCACCGGGAGACGTGGGTTTAATCACATTTGTGAGCCTTTAGTTTCTGCTTTGAAACTGCGAGAATTTCAATGTGTAATTTGTGCTCAAAACGCTTTCATAAAAAGAATTAAGTCAGCCAATTTCATCCACTTGCCCTTCTGTTAACTCGTTGGTCTACTGTTGGGACTCTTCAGCTAGTCATTCGCTGGCATATATCGTCTGTCTTTTTACTGCTTTAACTGTAAAGCACACATGAACAGATCTTTTTTCCTATCATTTATGAAACGTTGGTTATTTAGTATTCGATAGGCAACACCGCAAGATTCTGTTGTACATCCTATCCGTAATTCCCTGTGTAGTTCTGGTTTAAACTCCCACAAGGATAATCCAGATTGATCACAGAGTTCGTTTTCCGCGTATGTATGTCCTGTTTAAACCTCATTCTGTGAACTATGTTCCATTGATTTCATATCAGGCTTTGGCATTCAAGTACTTTCAGATGCGAAAGTCCTTGCAAAAATTTACTTCGTCTTGTCTGACTAAATACTTTAGTTATCATGCACTGTACAGCATTAGGAAGACGATTAGATACAATAACCCATACCGAATACTAATTACTTTTAAAGATAGGAAAATTAAAGTGAGTAGCTTAGTAAAATTGCGTGTACGTCAGCAGAGCGCTTGTTAAATCCCCAGAACGAAGATCATTTAGACCTTTTTAGTGCAGGCCTCGTAAATTGCAAAGTATACCGTGATTTTTGGGAAATAACTTTGCGCTACATTTGCATTGGGACTTCTAAGATGCAATGGACTTGCCAAGAGAGTTTGTTTACGAAGCACCTTCCCCTTCCGGATTCACTTTTGCCTTATCCGATTTTCCGCAAATGGTTTGCTTTCATTTTTCTGGCTAATCTAAATTAATGCTTGTGCTGAGTCTAGTCAGTTAAAGTTACTCATTTAATGCGACTAATTCTGGTTTTGAGGTGCGCTTGCCAAAAAATGGGTGCGGCACCTTTGGAAAATAACCAAAAGTTGTTTTTTCAATCTTCGACCCAGAACAAGAAAGATGCGAAGTATTTTTAGCTTTTCGCACCGTTAATGTTTTGCGGCTTCATGCTGGAGAGATTTTTTCTGTAACTGACGTCACGCAAAACCATAAAAATTAATTTCTAGAGTGGAACATCGCTGCAAAGACTGTTAACAGGAAGATCACAGTCACGTATCGAATATATATACATATATCTAAGTATTCAAGGTTTCACTTTCGGGGGTGATTAGATTGATACAGTTTCTGTTACACTTCTGTATCAATTTTTCTCATTTTTACAGCTACGTCCCTCTTTGAGTTCGGTACGGCAGGTGGCTGTCTGTTCGTCATCTTCGCCGCGCACTTAGAGCTTGTTCGTTTTGCGAAGGTAATGTATCCATGCAAACTCGTTACTGCACACAAATATGGTTATAATCATCCTGACTTTTCGGCCATCGGTTGATGCTGGAACCTACAAATTTAAGGAGAGCATCCGATCTTCTAGAGATAATAGCCATATAAATCTTTAATAAGATCGATCCCTTATGATGGTGTGATTTATGGTCTCCGATAGTTGTTCCAGTTCGTAAAAAGATATAATCATTTAAAAAATTCTGAAGGAGTCCGGATAAATATTTGGGTAATCCGCGACTTATATCCGGGAAAAGTAGTCACAAGGTCAATTTGATATTCAAGAGAGTCAGCCATACTGAGATTTCTTAAGACCGCGCAATGTCCATGCATATAGCATCGTACCTGTCCGTTTGCCTTTTTTCCACATGAAGTGTACAACATAGTACGCACCCATTACAAAATTTCATGGTTTTTATATGATATTTTTCAAAGTCATAAAGAATATGGGGTTTTCTTTGCGCTGAACGCATGCACCTTGTAGATTGAAATCAAGCTCCAAATTATTCGGCAATTAGAAAACTTTTTAAAACCTAATTATACTCCTTTTTTGAGTATAAAATATAAAATTTACTTGATTCTCTATCAAATGACTGAAGAAAAACATATTTTTTCGTGATTTCTATAAAATATATTGAATTTGCTAGACCATCGATCATCAACGAGAAAAAATGTATGCTGCGTAGGTAGTCATTTTCTACCGAGTTAGGATTCTACAGGAGATTAAAATGCAGTGTATTCAAAAGTTTACACCCCGCCAAGTCCAAAATATTATAGGATTGTGCCGCAAGATAGTCAGTATTACAACCGTGCTTCAGTAATCCTTCCTAATTGAAAACACATTTCAGAATTTCAGCCAACATTTCATGAGATCGGTCACTCAATGTATGCCTTGACACCGGGTCCGATTGGGGGAGGAGAGAGTGCGGTAATTACTGCGGAAGTCCACATTCAGAAGGCTTCCATGAATCTGTGTAAACTACAGTCAGCTGCGGACACTACATTTATTGTGTGCGTCCTTTCAGGGGATTTTCGGCGTCCAATCATGTTCACAAGAACGACTGCAAAATCACTTGATTTTTTATACAGATAATATGAGACATCACCTGCTATTCAGAGCTGAATATCGGGAGAGAGGATAATTTTATTTTAACTGCTTTCCATCATTTAAGTGTTTGAGATGCAGAGAGAATTAGTCGTATAGTATACCATCATCACGAACACCAATTCGATCCACAAAGTGTACAGGGGGCTTTGCGGAGTGTTAATCGAAATGCAGGAATGCGTTTGCAACTAGAAAGGGTTGCTTAAGTTGGGTTGTAAAATTAATTATTAAACAGCATAATCATAAAATAATTCAGTTACTTCGGGATGTCGACTTTCGACCGAACTTCTTTTCGGCCGCCTACAAAAACTGAACTTTGCAAAAATGACTAATCAATTAGTATGAACTTTTCACAGTTATATTCGATGCCCTTATAAATTCAAATCAATTTCATTAAAAAACATGCATACAGATATTCATTCTTTAATATATTTGGCAGGTAACTACGTCTTATTCGACTTTCAGACTGGGAAAAAGGGCTAACTTGATCCTAAAAAGTTTTCAATTATGAAATTTTCTGAGACCGTAAAATGTCCGTTCACAAAACATTGTGTCTGCGCATTTACTACCGTTGCTCGTAAGGTGTGCACTACGGCCCAAATCCACTGCTAAATTTTATAAACCCCATATGATCTACTTTTAGTAGAATATAGAAATCTGTGATTTTCCGCACACGAAAACACTGCTGCTCTTAGTTTGGAGATCATGAAGGCAGGTGCAACTGCAGGTCAGGTTCAGAATTATTTGGGAATTGAGAAAGATTTTAAACCGAATCATACCCTTCCTTCAGGTCTAAAATTTTAAGACAATGTAAGTTTCTACGAGACGAATAAAAGCATAACTATTTTCGTGAGTGTTTTCCATGAAATATACTTGAATTTATAAGGCCATCGACAATCAATGAGGAAAATATATGCTATTGAGTAGCCATTTTTACGGAGTGTAGTTTTTACAGGCCATTGGAAAGAAGTTCATTCAAAAGTCGGCATCTCGAAGTAACTGAATCATCATAGGATTATGCTACATGTTGGTTGATATTTAGGTTAACCTATCACTGGTTAGCACATCTGCTGTATGTGAAGCCGGAAGGCCATTTCCGAAGTATTAGCCGCCGTCTGACAAACTTGCCCAAATCTGACTTTGCAGCTGCCGGATGTCGATCTGCGTTATAAAGTCTAAAGCTTCATCAACTTAGCCACGCGTTCGTTGTCCCGCCGACGGGTAGAAACCCATTGCAGCAGGCCAGCCGTCAAACTGGATGAGATAAAGCTCCTCCGAGAACTTTTCAGAGCCAATGGCTATCCGCGGGCATTCACTGAACGAAGCCGGAAGCAGCCAAAGAAACGGAACGAGGAGTATAGTCAGCCAAACTCATGGCGGGGCATTCCGTACATTAAAGGGGTCTCCGAAGTCGTGGCTCGATCACTCGCGCCACTCGGAATAGGTGTTGCCAACAGGCCTGACTCAACAATCCGCCGGCAAGTGATGCGGCCGAAAGATCCGATCCCTAAGCAGGAGATGTCGGCCGTTGTCTACCGACTTCAATGCAGCTGCGGAAGTTGCAACTACGTTGGGGAAACCGGCCGACGGCTGCAAACGCGAATGCACGAGCATAAGTTGGCCGTGCAAAGGTTGGACCCAAAGTCGGAGGTAGCAACCCATGCCGCGCAAATGGGACACATCTTCAACTTTGACGCCGTTGAGAGTGTGGGCCGGGGCAGCGATCACACAGCAAGGCAAGTGCAAGAAGCCTGGATGTCCACCGACCGCTCTGTCAACCGCCACATCAATTTGCCTCCCCCTTATCTGACTTTACGAACCTTCTTAGCGGGGGACAGTCACGGCGCGGGACAATCGGGGCCGTCAGTCATCACCGCGGCCGACGGGGGCGATTCAGGTCACGGTGACATGCGGGTTGGATGCAGCCACACAGGCGGCATTGGCGGATCACGCATTGGACAAAGGGCGCCATAATAAGGAGTGCTGTGCACAGGACCTCCCAGTCCCTGAGGATGGGTAAACGAATAAACTACCCGAAACGTCGGATCTCAAATAAACCCCTCCCGGTGAACGCCCCCTCTTCTTTTAAAAGTCTAAAGCTTCATCAACTTAGCCACGCGTTCGTTGTCCCGCCAGTGGCGATCGTAGATATCAACGATCTCGGAAGTTCATTAACGCATCAAATTCCGGGGTGTGTTTGTCATGTTGTGCACGGGAGATCGGCCTAGGTTCCCACAGGCAATCGCGCAAAAGTGAGTAGGAAGTGCAGGACGAGATTACCGAGGGACGAGAGTGTCTACTTGTGACATAAGAACCGTCGTTAGTCGTCTTTACTCAACCCCAGGCACGAATGATCACGGATTCGGACTCATTTATGGAAGTACAGTAGGTGGGCTAAATCATGAGATGTCAACCGAAATTCCGAAATGCGTTTCCGTCTCAAAAAGACCCATTATGTGGGCTTGTAAAACTTATCATTTTGCAGCATAATTCTATAATACTTCAGTTACCGCAAGATGTCGGCTTTTGAATGAGTTTCTTTACAGTTGCGTGTAAAAAATATACTCTGCAAAAAAATGGCCGTTTAAGTAGCACTCATTCTTCTCATTGCTTTTCGTGTCCCTAAATGTCCAAATATATTTAATGAAAACATGCATAATAATATTCATTCTTTTGCTCATTTTGTAGAAAATTAGGTCTTTTTTAATTTTACACTCGGAGTGACAAAATTTGGTTGGAAAAAAAGTTTTACAAGTCCCGAATAATTTTAACCCGCTCTACCGTCACACTTACATTCAGGATTTTCAAACTACGAGCCGTATATTTTCGGCGTATGGAAAACCACATATTTCTCTACGGTACTAAAGGGGAATCATAAAGGTTTTATAAGATTTAGCAGTGGATTTGATTCACATTGTTAACTTTACAAGCCACATTGGTAAATGCAGAGACATGACGACTTATGAACAGCCATTTCACGGAATTATATATATTGTATATATTTTCCTAAAGAAAATATATATAAATAATTATTCTTTTGCTCATTCAATTACGTCTACTTCCAATTTTATACTCGAAGGAATGGTATAATTCGGTTTTAAAAAACTTCTTCAATTCCCGAATAAGTGTGAACCCGACTTGCCATTACACTTGCATTCAGGGTTTGGAGACTCCAGACCGTATATTTTCCGCGTATAGAAGACCATGCGTTTCTCTACGGCATTTAGGGAAAACCATATGATGTTTATAAAATTTAGCAGTAAATTTGAGTCATATAGTTAACTTTACAGGTCACATTGGTAAAGGAAGAGACATGAAGTTTTATGAAAGACAATTTTACGGTTTTTAGAAATCTCACAATAAATTTTTTTAAAAACCCAATTATACCATTCCTTTGAAAATAAAATTCAAAGAAGACGATATGATTTACCGAATGAGCAAAAAATGAGTGTTTGTATATATTTGTTTTATTGCAATATAATAAAGGTTTTAAGGGCATCGAAAATCAATAAACAAAAATGCCTGCTACCTTAGTCATTTATTTTTTACAGAGCATAGTTTTTACACGCAACCGAAGAGAAGTTCTTTTCGAAAACCGGCATCCTGAGGTAACTGATTTATTGTAGAATTATGTTACACAAGAATTGGTTTTACAACCCTACTGAATTAGTCTTTTCGAAACGAAAACGCATTTCGGAATTTCGGTTGACATCTCATGAGTTACCACATCTACTGTATATTAAGTCCAGAGCCTGCCATCTAGACCTCGGTTATGTATGGCTGGCCAGAAATTGCAATCCCAACCTAACATGTCTTTGTCGCTACTCACCGTCTGCCGGACGACTGGCAACGATCACTCTAAGTTTCAACTTAAGGCACAGCGGATCGAGCATTTCACGCAACCTGTCCGGTGGATATCCAACCTCTATTAAAATGGAGTTCCTTCAAGCACAGGAGACCTTGAGATGGTCATCTCAGATCTGTTAGCAGTCGTTGACCAGTCAAACCGAAACCCCGGTTTTGGCAACCAGCGGTTAGAAAGCGAACTCACAGGCCACTGGCTTCCATCTGGGCGTCCAACAAAATCCCCTTTCAAGCATAAAGGGATTCAGCAATTTTTCTAGCCAGACTACTTGAATATAGTTTTGAAACCCTCGTGCACATTGAGAGTACAAGGTGCAGTAGGTGGTCAAACTCATGAAATGTCAACCGAAATTCCGATGTGTCTTTTCGCTTCGAAAAGATTAATTAGGTAGGGTTGTAAAGCTAGTCATCGTGCAGAATAATTCTCTTATAATCCAGTTACCACAATATGCCGGCTTTTGAATGAATTTCTTTGCGGCTACATGAAAAAACCATATTCTGTAAAAACTAACTTCTTATGGAGCTTGCATTCTTCCCGTTGATTTTCATTGCCCTTAAAAATTCAATGATATTTCATAAAAACATGCATAAAAATATTCATCCATTTGCTCATTCGGTAGAACTTGACGTCTTCTTTCAATTTTATTTTCGAAAGAAGGCTGTAATTCGGTTTTTGTAAACGTTTCCAATTCCCGAATAATTTTGAATCCGACCTGCCATTACACGTACATTACCAAAATGCCATCCGAATATTTTCCGTGTGCGGAAAACCATACATTTCTCTACGCTGTTAAGAAGAGACTATATGCGGTTCATAAAATTTAGCAGTACATTAACGCTATATCGTTAACTTTACAAGCCATATTGGTAAAGGAAAAAACATGACGTTTTATGAGCGGGCATTTCAGGGTATTAAAAAGTCTCACAATTAGACACTTTTAAAACCGACTTACACTCTTCGTTCGAGTATAAAATTGGAAGAAGATGTCATTTTCTATTAAATGAGTAAAAGAATAATTTCATGCATGTTTTTCATGAATTATAATTAAATTTTTAAGGAAATCGAAGAGCAATGAGAAAATGCGTGCTACCTAACTAGTCGTTTTTGCAAAGTAGGCTTTTCGCATGCAACCGAAAAGAAGTTCGTTCCGAAGCCGGTATCCTGAGGCAGCTGAATTATTATAGAATTATGCTGTATGATGATTGATTTTACAACCCCACATAAATGATCTTTTCAAAACGAAAGCGCATTTCGGAATTTCGGTTTACATTTCATGAATTAGCTGGACAATTTTAAGCCACCATTAAGTCTTTATAAGATTGAAATGTTAACTTTCTTGTTCGCAATTGCATAACGAATTCGTGCCTTCTTTCAAAGTTAAAAATGATGAGACTTTGGGTAAGTTTTGTGGTCTGTATTTGGAGTTTCTGAGATCTCTGAACTGCCCCAAAAAGCTATGCATGCCTACTCCACACATGCCACCGGAAAAACCTTCAATCCTGAACGGTACATCATTGTGAGCTTTCTTGTTGTGTCCTACAACATGTTTAGTCTCTCACTAGGTAGCACATTGACTTATATCTGCCCTTACAATTTATACTCACAAAAACAACCTCGAATGAGCGAAGAATGACATACGAATGTGGCTGAGAAAACGCACACAAAGGGTATTTGAATTTCCTAAGGAAAACTGACCATTTTGTATACGTTTCATCACATACATGTAACAGTGAACATTTATACCATAGAAAGGCTGTTTCAGAAAATACACGTTTTGCTTGGTTCGTTATTGTTTGAAGGGGGCCGTTTTAAACTCGTTTTCATCCATACTTTCCGGAAAGCGTCGGTCAATGTACCCAAGTATTGAAAGTCCACTGAAAACTGCAGGCTACTAAATTAACGGGGATTTAGGAATGCCGCTTACCCGTATAGATTGCAAAGAGGCCCAATCGAAAAATTGCATGCTGTCGCACTGATTTTTGCCGAAACTGTACCTCGGTAAACTCCTCTTTGCTATGGCCTCCAAAGGCCTTCCTATTCCTGTTCTATTAACGTTCTATAAAACGAGTGCTAAATAAATGCCCACTTTGGTCCGAAATGTGCTGAAACTGCTCTCGGTGTGCCTAGGTTAGAAGGCCCCTACCAGATACCTGAGATAATCTTTTGTCGTCAACTGTAATCGAGGGTTTGGTAGCGAGTGGACGACCTCCTCCTTGCAATCACATGCACTTTCTTTTATTTTTAGGTCGGTGCAGAATGAAATGAAGGATTGTTGCCTACGCAAAACCACACTGATCAGAGGAAGAAGCACAAAACAGTTCATCATTCACCTGCTCCCCCCCTCAACTCCACAGCACGGTAGCGTCCAAAAGAAACCACGCCCCCAGGTGTTCATATAAACGCCACGGTTTTCACACTTACAAGTGCAGGGAAAACTAGAACGCATGCTCAGAGACGGCAGGGCTTATCATCAGACTAGCAGACAATATTTGTTGCAAAATTCGGCTGGATAGGGGCATAAGGACCCCTGTCATACGCTCTCCGTTCAATTTCGGGAAGGTGCTTATTCCCGCCTTTTAAACTTGATACTAACCCTAGCAATAACCCTCATTACCCTAACCCTAATCTCCCAACCATCAATTGGCTCCACAGCAGGGAGGGAGCAGGGCCGGTGATTTAGTTTTTAGTGAATGTAGACTTTCGCTGCATCTACTGTATATTCCCGTCCTCCGGCTCAGACAGAGTCAGAAAGACCAGGCGGCAGGGTATGCATGCAATGCCAGTTTGCGATGAAACAATTGGGTGAAATGCTTTGTCGACTGAATCCCAGGCTAGCGTCCTGTTAGATACATTCGGAATTCGCCAAAAACTCAGGGACGCCGCGCCTACGGACCCCACCCTGACAACAGGGAGGCATTAGGGCCAGGTCTGCTTTGCTCAAAGCTTTAGTTTAGAGTCCTCATTGTCGGCCACAAAGTAACGTCAAATGGGGAACTGTTATCGAGCACGAAATGGTCACTGGAAAGATCAATCATGACCTATCTGTCGGCCACCCGGCAGCCTCTCCGAGAGAGGGCGGATCTGTCATCCAGGAGTTAGGATGTCAGAGCTACCTTCCTAGCAGACAGCCTAGTCAGAAGTTGATCTCGGTTCTTCAGCGGTGGTTACTTCAGTAATGCTTCTACTCTATGTGTGACCGTATGCGGCATCTGTGGCCCGGATGGCAGAGGCTGTATTTCGATCTGCGAAGCAACAGGATCATGCGACGGCGAATACTGAATCCATGATTTCAGGACAACCACCATTAATGCTTTAGTGTACAAAATTATTTTTTTCCTTGAATTTACGAATACAAGGTACATGTTGTGTTAAACGTTGCGGTTCGTATTTTTCCAGCCTTCTGTCACGCTGAGTGGATCGGCATGAGTGCAGATCAAAGAACATCCGATGTCTTAGTTCCAACCTACTGGCGCAACTGTTTTTTCACAAGGTAAGAAAAAAAAACCTTTTAATCTCCCCCGACCTGCAAATTGATGGCGGTACTTTCAGGTTATTGCGCCGCAGCTGCTGGCTTTCAGTCCAAATTTTCATTAAAAGGCGTAAAAATGTTGGTACTGAAGGATTCACTCGGAAGCAAAATTCAGAGATGACTTGTGCACATGAAAGAACATGGGGATGCTGGGAGCTCCCCTGATGCGCCGAAACCCTGGCAGCTGCGTCATCCAATGGCGCAAAATCAGGGAAACAGGTGTTTGGGCATTTGCCCGGATGTTTTGCCTGAGGCATGGTTGGTCAGTAAAAATTTGCCGGCTAATATCTGTCTGTGGTTAAGTTGTAATTACTACGCTGTTAGTCTACGGAAGTCGCTGAGTATCAGTTCAGGTAGTTACATAAACCTTCGACCAGAACTTGATAGGATCTGTGCCAAGGAATTTACCCGACCTGCACGCATTACCTTCTCAGGAAAGACGTGCGAATAAAAACAAAGGATATTTGAGATGATAATTTCTGGCTTAGTCCACGGCGTCAACCAACCATTCTTCACACTACGCTTGGATAACGTGAAATGCAAAGCCGCACGATTTGATCATTGAGGGCTAGGTTCAGCTCTCCACCGCAGAGTTAAATAACGATCAGTAAGTGTTTGTGGTAAATTTTATTAACTTATTTGAGATTATGCAATTATTTACCATATTGACAACATAGGTATTAGCTACAAGCCCAGACACGCTTGTTTTGCCCGATCATGCGCCTCTGCCTGACGCAGCTGCGAGGGATTCGGTGCTCGAATCTTCTTCTTTACTTTTGCAGCTGTTGTTTCAAGGGGGGGGGGATTAAGGGATTCCCTGAGTCACGCATGCAGACCTTCGATGAGAAAGAACAGGTCGACATGGCAGTTACTGTTGCCTACCATTAAACACGAAGCCCCGAGGAATTCTCGCATATGTGTCATGTTGGCCACTGCAGTCGCTTCACGAACGGACGGTCGCACATGGATCTCCTTGTTTCCAGAGGCAAACAAGTACCGGATGGCTGGTGAAGGCCACGAACGTGGAACCGCCTGCCAGATCAAACTCGCAAAGCTGTGATGGTGGAGAAGTGGAGCGACAGAGAATAAGGATGGATTTATACAGAGCTGTCCCTAGTTTGGTTTGTTTCCGTGTGGCTAATTGCATCTCTGACCACTACCTAGGTCCCAAACTCAGGTAACCCCTTGCTGTTGGGGGATTCGAATCCCACCGAGGCACCGAGTTTTGTACAAATGGGTCAAAGTGAATTATTTGAAATCTGCCTTAATACATATGAGTTTTAGAAGCCTCAGAGCTGTCGGTCATCAAGGCTTTTAATTCCCGTCGCCGAGTACATCGATCGTGTTTTCACTTCTGATCAGGTGCTGCCACATCTAGCGATAATTCGAAATTGTCCATTTGTTGCTGGTTTTCCTTTTTCATGTCATTTTCACACACATAAACCAAGGCTCGGAGATGTCGCCTTCGCTTCTTTCGGTGAATGAACCTGGGATTCATGTCATTGTCATGTCTTCCAAGCTTAAACGTCTTTGTTTGAAAGTCGAGTTTTGATTTAAAGAACCTCAACACATGTGGTTAGTCTCCTCACTTGGTGCATTTTTAAATTTTTTCTTAGAAGGTGAGATTTAAAGCGTCAAACTTAGTTTTCAAATGGTTTTAAAATTACAAAATCACTGCTGTCTGAAAAGTTTCAGGGCGACGTCATCTTGCAGTGGTCACAGTCGCACATTGGTCTGTAGGTTACCAACAGCAAACAAGCTCCGGATTGAAGCCACGAACGTTGACCCAACTGCCAGACCGAACTCAGCAGAGCAATGATAGCGGAGAAGTGTGGCGGCAGAGAATAGAGGTTTATTTTGTCTCCGGGCGGTTACTTGAACTCCTGACCATTACCTAGGTCCCAAGATCAGATAACAAATCCAGAATTCACATATTAACCTGTTATCAAAGCTTCCAGTTCTCACTGCCAAGTACCCTGATTGTGTTTTCAGTTTAGTCGGAGCGTTTTCGCATCGGAAAATCATTAAGAATTATTCATTTGTTGCTGCCGCTCCTTTCCTATGTTGTTCTTGAAGACGTATGCAAAGGTTCAGAGACACCGCTTTCTCTTCTCTCTGTGAATGATCCCGGCATATTACTTTCTTGTCTACGGTGCGGAAATGCGTCGTTTGAACTTTCACTTGTAATTCAAAATGACTTAGATCATGTGGTTTAGCTTCCGATGCAGTGCAACTGCAAAATTTGTTTTATAAGATGAATCCTAAAATGTCAAACTCGGATTTAAAATCGCTTCGATGATGCAAGGTCATTGCTGTCTGGCAAGTTTTTGGGCAATTTCATCTTGCAGTGCTCTGGATGACTGCACACAGGGCTGCTTCTGCGTGTGTAGACTTCATCTTGAGTGAAGCAACCCGTACATGTCTCAAAAAGGTCGCAAAAACACCGAAGGCCAAGGAAGAATGGAATCTGAGGAAATTAGCGTCCTCTACCGACCAACTGACTGCTGCTTCCGCCCTATTTGACATCGCTGCTTCAGTGAAGCAGATGTCATGGAGGCCCGCTTGATGTCAGGGCGTGGAGATGTTCCGATGACCTACAGTGTTCAAACTTCGCTCCTGGAAGATGGGCTGCAGATTGTCGTTCACGGGGTGATATTAAATCAGGCCTAGTCGCGACCGTACTTAGTACACACAATCTAAAGTAGACATTTTAGCAAGAAAACGAAAGATAGGGCTGTTTAATTGGAAATTAAGATTTGTCTCCGAAATCCGGATAGCTTGGGTCATTGTCGGTCGCCCATGATTGATCGCTAAAGCGATCTTCATTTCTGTCAGCCAATATGGTCATTTTTCTTAGTTTCTTACTTTGTTGATTAACTGTTATATCGTGAAAAAGGTCAGATGTGGTTTGTTAGCCCCACCTGAATTAAACAAGCCTCAGTCGGCAAATGCGCAGGCGACGAAATCAAATGGACGTGGGCAAAAGAAAAGCTATTGGAAGTCCGTGGTTGTACTTTCAATGTTTGAGAAATAAGTGCACCAACTCCTAGCCATAACCCCTAACCATAACCCCTTATCCTAAACCCCAACCGTTGGCCCTAAACTTTAACCCTAATCACTAACCATAACCCTTAACCTTAAACCTTATTCCTAACTCAAACAATATTGTGTCTATCAGGTGGAGCCACCAAACCCCATCTTACCGTAAAATATTCATCATATTTCTCAAATATATTTCCTATTAGAAAAGAATTTTTGGGTAACATTGCAAAGGTGATTATTGGTAAATGTTAATCGAAATTCTGAAACGCGGTTTTGACTTGAAATGATTAATAAATAGGGTTTGTAATAGAAATCATCATGTGACATAAACGCAAGACATTTCAATTAATTGAGGACGTCAGCTATGAAAACTAAGCTCTCTAAAAAATATCCATTGAAGTTTGAGGAATTTTTCCCATTAATTTTCGGTGGCCTTATATATTCAAATATTTCATAGAAAGCGTGCACAAAAATGTTTATTATTTTACAAATTTGGTGGAAAAATACGTCCTCTTCAAATGCTACAGTTGAAGGAAGGGTATAGTTGGCTCTAAAAATTTTTGCTCATGAGATTTTTCAAGACTGAGGTACGTCCGTTCGTACAACCTCGTGGCGCTGCATTTACTGACGTTGCTTGTTAAATTTACAATATGGCTCAAATTCACCGCAAAATTTTATCTACTTCATATGACCCCTTATAAGCGCATATAAATATATGATTTTCCGTGCAAAAACACTGAGCAAAAGATTGAATGCATTTATGCATGGCATCTGTAACATCCCGGAGTAAATGAAATATCTTGATGTTATGCCGCAATGTGATCAATATAACAACCCTACTGAATTAAGCCTTCCGAGTCGAAAACGCATTTCAGAGTTTCGGTCAACATTTCATGGGTTAGTGCATAAACTGTAATAATCAGATATTTCAGTCACGTCAGGATGCGGAATATTGAATGAGCCTCGTTTTGCAGCTTCCATTAATCAAGCTCGGTAGAGGATGGCCACATAAATAGTATGAAATTTTTGCTTTGGTTTTTACTTATTTTACATATGCAAACATGTGCAATACCTTGGGCCACTGTCAGTCTCCTGTGGCCGGTCGTTTAAACAACCTGCACTTCTATTATCCCATATCGCCGCCTTTCATAAGGTCTGGCTTCGATAACTACTTATTATAGTCCAAACCTCTATGTACCATATTCTTTCCTTTGACGCCGTCAGAAATCTGTAGTTTCTTTTGCCGCGTTTCACTACGAAAACTGACGGTCTTCTCCAGTTCTGACTAATAGTACTTTATCCCTCCATCCTTCATGATATACTCCTTGTCGACTTATCATGCTCAAGCAAAATTTTTTTCTTTCGGGAGATGCCACATACAAGAAAGGGATATAAAACATCTGCCTTCTGCTCTACTGAGGCTCTTTTGAAGCAGTTCAGAAGACCTCTTCGTCATGTACGTGTTCAGACCAAATCAGTCAAGCCGCTGATAGAAAATCGCGTGTACCGCTGAAAGTTGAACTTGCACTTTTAGCAGTCTGGCAGCGATGGGTGGAAGCACTACAAAAACGTGCTTTTTGACTGAGAAGAGGCTTGTTCTTGGTGTTCTTGAGTGAAAGCCTTTCAGTCCAATCAAATATTATTCGCAATGTATGCACCTACAATTTGCACCCTTACGCTGCAGAGGTATATTTCCGACCGCGATTTATTTCTGTCCCCTTGCAGATATGGTGGATTCACTTTGAAAACGTACAATTTGATGTATTGACTCGAGCTGTATACGCCGACCAGCTTCGAAGCGAAGGGATACAGTTTTGCAATTAGCACGGTGTGTTTGAGCATTGACGTACTTATGGAAAAATCGATGAGCACAAACGAACGCTAGTTGCCGGTATTTCTATGAGTGGAGGGCGCTTAAAATTTGACACCTGTTCAAGGACAGACGCTATTCTGTGTTATTTCAGCTGCTATAATATTTTTTGTTTCCGAAGCTGTAAAAACTTGCTACGCTTCAACAAATGCAAGTTCTGCACTGACCGGGGCACTGTTTGGGTCTTTTGCCGTGCGCGATGTTGAAGACCAGCACGCAATTACATGAAGTTTACATCGAGATGGAGAGGTCCGTTGCGATTTCTTATTCATGCATTAGAGTTATCGTACTTCATAAAAAGCAGGTCGGAATGGAACGCTAGTATATCTACGAATAAACAAGGTCTAAACCTATGTTTAAAGTCCCCCTGAATGCCACGTCCTCTCGTTGCACCCATCCAAGGGGTTTAGCTTGCGTGTTTCGAGCGTTAGCTTCTAAGTAACATTTACTAATACATTTTAAGTAGGCTGTATTTCTTGTAACTGCCTGTTATGACGATGGTGTAATAACCTCTTCTGCGCGAGGGCCATGCCGCCAATTATATGCCTTCGGCTGGGTTGCACTTTCATAACTCTGGAAGCGCCTGTTACTGAGGAACATAAGCTACCTCCGATGTAACCTAATCTTCCCAAGAAGGCTTTACTTTGTCATGTACATCATTTAGGCCGTGGAGTCGGATGTGGATATTTAACACCACATCCACTGGGGAAATTTCTTCCCAACACTTCTGACCGAACCAGTTACTGACTAAAGATGGGACTGAAATATGAACTTCCAAAACATGTTAGTTGGCCTGACCCATTGAAAGCCACTTCACGTGCCCTCCCGGTCAGCCTAAAGGGTCGGTCGCGCCTGGGTGAGGTCCTCCTACAGTGAATGACCATGGCAGAAATTCTTAAATGCGTTGCCGATTAGGAGGACTACCTGGGTGTGATTACAATATTTACTATCACGCGACATAATCCCATAATATTTCGGACTGACCAGAGTGTTGGCTTTCGAACCCTGTTCTTTTCGACTTCCTGTAAGAGCCTCACTCTGTACAAATGACCACCAAATTAGCATGCATTTTCTACATAGCTTATTAATCGCCGACAAATTTAAACATATTCCAGAGAAAACACGCAAGAAGATATGACTTCTTTCATTTACTTAGTAGAAAATCAGGCGGCCGTAGCATGTTATACTCGAAGGAAGGGCATATCTAGGTTTTAAAAAAGTTCCCTAAATTTAAGCCAGACTAGTCACTGGATAGGCGTTTAGCGGCTTCAATATCTAATGTGTATACTTTACGCGAAACGAAAATATATATTCAGGAAAATACCATGAAGAGTTCATAAAATTTCGCGATAGATGTGGACTGTTTCGCATGCATCATGAGGAGCATTAATAAACTTACAGGTACGATACTGTATGAATGAGCATTGCACGATCTTCAAATACCTCGTAATTAGGAACTTTTAAAATCAAAATTTACTGTGTTTTCAAGTATAAAATGTGACAACAGCCTGATTTTCTACCAAGTGAGGGAAAGAAAGATCCTTGAGTTAAATACGCTTTCCTGAACACATTGGTTTTTAGTTCACCACAATATTTGCGGCATACAAGGACATCCAAGAAGGCCAGCTGGTTGTTCTCTTCCTCCTCCATCGTTAATTGAATGACCGGGAAGACGGCGTTAAGATGTTATTGGAATGTCAACACCGGATCAGGTGGAAGAGAACAGCCAGCTGGCCTTCCTGGATGCCCTCGTATGCCGCAAAGATTATGGTGGACTAAAAACCAAAGTGTTCAGGAAAGCGACAAACACGATGCAAGTACTGAACTTCAACAGTAACCACCCAATCAGCCACAAACGCAGTTGTGTAAGGACGCTCTATCGGCGTGTCGAAACGCACTGCAGTGAGCCGGAAGACAAAATTGCCGAACTGCAATACCTCCGACAATTCTTCAAAGCCAATGGCCACCCGCACAACTTTGTCAACCGGTGCATACGCAAAAGGGACGAAAGGCCTAACCGCACGGACACCAAATCTTGGCGGGCACTTCCGTATGTCAAGAACGTTTCGGAAGCTGTCGGTCGCCTTCTCGTTCCACTTGGGGTTGGAGTGGCACACAGACCGGAGGCAACCATCAGGCGTCTGATCATGAAACTGAAAGACCCACTGCCACAGCTAGAAACGTCTGGAGTCGTTTATCGGATCTGGTGCAGTTGCGGACAAAGCAACTACGTCGGAGAAACCGGACGACTGCTCCGAACAAGAATGGCCGAACACGCGGCAGCGTTGCGCAGAAATGACGCCAGCTCTCAAGTTGCAGCTCATTCGACGAGATCCGGCCACACATTTAAATTCGATGAGGCCAAAATTCTCGCAAGAGGTGACAACCGCGTGAGCCGGGAGCTGCTTGAGTCATGGTTTACTGGCCCTCAGTTCATCAACAAGTGCAACGATCTTCCCACTCCATACTGCGTGCAAAAATTTCGCCTAGGCGGAGTAACAAGCCATGCTGGGAGCGCAGAGGTGAACACTTTTCCCAACACCGGGGTCGGTGCGTCAGATGGTCGAGCAATCATCACGCCAACATCCAACGCATGTGATGAAATCGTAGCAATTAACGACGCGCATGTCGGCCCTCACGCCACGTGCAACTAGCCCTGATGAAGAGGAGGGAGCCGTGAATATTCATAGGTATGCGGTAGCATGGCTACTGCATCCTATAAATACCGCAGCCCCTTGTGCAACAACCACCCGTCTCTGCTTTTTTGTCTCTGATGATGGATTCGAGTAGGAATCCGAAACGTCAGGCTAATAGCGCTCTTGTCCCGGCGGTCGTTTCTCCTTCTTCCAGATTACTTCCTGGGACTCGTCTCTTCGCTTCTATTGGCAATATTGTCACGCTTATAAGGAAGGGATATAAAAACTGGCTTTTTCGAGACGGAATGTCTACTCTTATGTGTGTACGCGCATGAACCAGTTCTCTCTGGCTGAGTTTAGCCCCTATGCATGCAGCTCCTACTCCACCAGTTTTGACAACTCTCGTCCGAAAACCCTGAGGCTCCTAAATTGGAATTTTTCAAATTGACGCCGCAACAGCCTTGCTTTATTTGTTTATTTATGCAAAAGCGTTTTATTGGTGTCCTTCGACCCAATATAACAGGTATTCGATCACACTGCAAGAAAGAGGTATATTGAACCTTGGTCATTCTGCCTACGTTGGATCAACATCTTGTTGACGGATAAGGTATTTGAGTGAAGTATCCAGAGTTTCATTGGTTTCATTTACTATCTACTTTCTAAATGACTGAGCGTCTTCCCTGACGTTTCCCCTTCTGGTATATCCTTCGGCGTACCTTCATCAGTACCCATTTTCATTGTGCCATACCTTACTCTCTTAGCAAGCTTGTTGTCGAACCTCGGCATGCCTCTTTCCTTGTCAGCTGACGACGGGCATTGAACCACGACATTCTTATTTTGCAAAGTAGGTCAACTTTACGAAGTGATGTAGCACGCTTTCTCACCATCACGGTTGCGTACGGGTGAGTGGCATGATAAGACGGTCTGACCAACCGACGCTAGCTTGGGCCAATCAGCGAACAGTAGATCGTCGATATGCGTCGAATTTGTTGATCCCAAACCTGCCGCCAAACTGTTCCGCCGGGTGTGCTCGTCTTCCCCAACGCACTGTCATACCAGCTCTAGGCGTGCGTGGACCAACCAGTCACGCTTTCGGTAAGCAGACTGAATCTGAAAATCCAGGCCATCCTCTCAGCCTTGCTCTGCCAGCTCCGATCCTAGACGATCACCCACCCGTTTATGCATTGGGCTTGTCTTAGTACTGCACGCAAGCTCCTACTTATGTTGTTTCAGTAGGTTGAATTAAGTTCCTAGAAAACCTATATGTTTGCATTTCGGTTACACGCATTTTCCGTAGCAAAAGTCATTCAGGCTCAGCTTTGTAGTTACCGCATAAGCCACGCCGGTTCTGCTCTCCTCCGTTTGGTCCAACTGTGAGTCTGACATAAGTAACCAGACAAAACTGTTGATTTGATAGATGTGAGCACTCCGTTTTTCTGTGATTGGTCGTCGGCGGTTGCTGCGGTGTCGACCGAAATTCTTTAAAAAAAGGCTACGTCTGATGCAATTAATGGAGGAGTTCTGAGCAATCATTGCAGCAAGACCTTCTGGTGTGATTGGACCGCTTCTCCGCAATCGTCTCAAGTGCATGCGGTCCTGTCTTATAGTTGCGTCGCCTGACTCAGCCTTTGGCACTGATCCACTGACGTGCGTTCCCCTCGCCCTCTTACGATGGAGAGCCGTTAACAGAGGGCTACCTCAATGCCGCGTCTTCGCACACCCATTTTCCCTGCCAGTAGGTGCGCGGCTGATAGGGACGGGACGCAACCAGTGAAGACGACATTGTGTATCAGCGACAAGGCCTTCCTGAAGCGTACGCGTGAATCGACCGTGGCAACGCAGAACACACTCCCTGCCCAAGAAGCCGGCGCTGTAAACTTAATCTCCGCTTTGTACGTCTTAACGAATCGGCACTGTACTCACGAGTTTGCAAGGCCTAAGCCTGAGAGACGCACAGCTCATATGCATGACCATCCCTGACTGTGCTCACAGTCAACAGTCTATCTCGTCCCCTCTCTCTGCTGAAGCCTAGCGATTGCAATGGAAGAAAGACAGGCCTACTGAACTGGAGTACGCGGTAGCATTAAGAACCCAAGTTTGAGCCATCAAAAACGCTCCACAGTTTCGTAGTTTTGTGTATATTAAAGATGTACGGTGCGTCTATGGCTTGTGGTGCAAAAAGGTAGCAGCTAGTGATATGTGAGAAAGACAAACTTTACAGAATGGCGGAAGCAAGGCAAAATCATGTGAAAATATAGTATCTGCTTAAGTAATTTCAGTAGGCAGTATAGCGTCTTAAGGTCCGCTGTTTGCGGAGGAACGCTTGGCCTCCTCGGCGGCCTGTGCAGCAACCTCGATGGCAAGTGGAATCCAGTGAGCCGGAACCCATTGTGGCTTCCGATCTAGATTCAGAGCGATCTTGCGGAGCTCCTGCAGGGCCGACTGAAAGTCCTGTGGAACCACAACAAAGTCAAAGAAGTGTCCATAATGCATCTCTATCTTCTTGCTTTGCTCGATGCAGGCTGCCAGTTCGTCATCCTGGAAAGCAAAGAAAACACAGAAAAGTAAAATGTAGGCAAAATAACTTAGGACGAACGTAGCCAAGTGGATGTGCCCCCATTTTCCGCATGAATTCTCAACTTAGAATAGACCAATGATAGGGGGTGCTCACCGATCGTTCTAACGGAACTCACTCGTTCCGTTGTGCCTTACGGGCTCTCTCTCTCTCGAGCCCAACCAGCAGCCGCACAGCGGCGCATGATATAGGCAGTATGTTATTACTGAAAAAGACAAGGGAGACTGGAATGGGCCATTGCTGGCTTGCTACCCGTCATCAGCCAGTCATGTCCATCCGCTCGGGGTGTTTGCAAACAGCCCCCTTTGCCCATTGTTTGGATTACAGCTGTCCATATCATGCGTCGCTATGTGGCTGCTGGTTGGGCTAAGGAGATAGCCCGTAAGGCACAACGGAACGAGCGAGTTCCGTAAGAACGATCGGTGTGCGCTCCCTACCATTGTATATTCCCGATCAAAACCGACAGGGCTACGGGCTCGTGGCCAAGTGGTTAGAGGCTTTGGACTTCTAATTAACAGGTCGCGAGTTCGAGCCTCGCGTGTTCCACACTTCGGGGTTGGGTATAACTGGCTGACGATGGCTAAGAAGCCAGAAATGACCATTCCAGTCTCCCTTGTCTTTGTCGGTAATGCCATTCTGCTTGGAATAGACCGTCCTTCGATCAGACACTAGTTGCAGTTTCGAAAGAGAAGTTTAAGTCAGTAACGGAGTATGTCAAAGAAGAGTATAGTATACTGCATATACGTATTAATGAAAGATTTTAAAACGTCAAAAACCTGCGAGTTGAAAAAGGCAGAAGCCCTCATTGAGTGAGATTAATTCAGCGTTTTCTCGTGCACACAGTCTGCTCAAATGTCTAACAGAAGGGGGCAAGCTGAGGACTGGTCTCCACTGTCGGCAGTCGGCCGGAAAGGTTCGCAGTGCAGTTGGGACGCAAAGCACTTCTGAACAACGAGACCACGCTCCGAGAATGTCCCCTGAGAGAAAACGACTTGGCAACTACTAGCCAAGCCACTTGTAGTCGGTAAGTAGAAACCTGGCTCCCTACCTCCACACGAGAATGTACAATTAGCCTCCAAACAGTCACTAGAAAGCAGCACTCACTAGAAATTCCCCAACGTCACAGCCTCCCAGTCCGAGGAATAACTCTCAGCGACAAGCAGACCAAGCCGACAAGTCTACCCAAGAGGTGTCAACGGCGACCGCGACATAGTGAGTTCGTGGACGTAGTGTCGCTCTAATTAACTGCATTGACGCGCCATCGACAGCAACCACGGCCGATGGATCTCCTCTTGAACTAACCCCCACGCCCGAAGGCAGCTGTAGCAACTACTAACCAACACAATTTCTCGGTTCAGAATCGTACAGGAAGCGGAGGCGTTTATTCTGTACAGACATCTGACGTTGGTCCCAGGCATTGAGGCCCGCGTGCGCGTCCCACAGTGACAGTTCGACCATCGGTTTCGATGATGTCCACCGTGTGCCCCACAGTTGCAGCAGCAATGGGAGCAGGGACGGTGACTTACGCAGGTGTTTATATTGCCGGTAGACTTGCGTAGCATCTACCTACACTCTCTCCTCCTCCCTCGCCCGAGCCCGGTGTCAAGACAGTGTCAAGAAGACCGGAGACGAGAGAGGCCGCAGGTGGATGGCTCGGACGGATCCTCACCTTGGCGTTCCACCACACCCCCTGGCCCACACAACAAATAACCAGGATTTCAACCAACACAAGAGAGATTTGGAGGCTGGCACGACCGAAGCCGCACCTGGGCGTGCCGCCAACGCCTGGCTCGGATCCCACACTGTGATGGGAGTGCCATAAAGGCCACATTAAAAAGGAGCCATTGCAGCCTGACTCTCACACCGCCTCCGGTCAAGGAGGAGGTCCAAGTTACCCCGTCAGTTGGCAACCTTCCAAGCCACGGCTTTTAGCGCACCGTGATAGCTTCAAGCGCGTCAGATTGTTTATAGTTGACGTGGACGGCATGTCTAAGTGTAAATGTCACGTGAGAGTCAGTCAGTGGCGTGACGGCTTAGTGAACTGATTGGATGGCTCCGAGTTGGTGGATGCCTGCGATTGGCTGCCCTCGATTACCCGCCCCAATATCAGTAACGGAAAAAAGTGTGAGTCCTGTATTCAACACGACGACTATTTTGATGACTGCGAAACGCTGAAAACAAGCCGAGAATTGATTAAAGACTGGGCCTTGGATGAGAACTCAGTCAAATGATTTATCGATCCGGCGCCTGAGCAGTCACCTCCAATCTTCCACCGTCAGTCGATGATTGGCCTAAATGCCCTGTAATTATCTGACGATGGAGTCCTGCACGAGTTCGGAGGTTCAAAACAAAGTGTCCCGGTGCTCGACCATCCTTCTTCTTTACTTATACATACACCTGGGACTCGAACTTTCGCCTTCATTCGTGCTAATTATAGAATAAAGATAAAAGAGGGTGGATGGCGGATATTAAAAGCAACCTACCGAGCACATAGTGGGTGAAAAAATGGCCGCCGTAAGTTGACGAAGATGTTCCAGCCTTTCTGGCGGGGAAATGAATACCACACAGGGCAGGAAGGGTGTCCTGCGAATAGAGCGTATCGACTGAAACAGAAAATGCAGGCCAAATAATACTGCGCTCGCAGGCAGTAGCGGCGGCGGAGGAGGAGGGAGTCGGCCCTTCTCCCCAGAACAAAAGCGTGGCGATATAAAATAGACAGAAGAGACTGCATGAGACGCGTTTACTGTCCGGAGGCCTTTGTCTGCTATGCCAATAAAACCTGGGTTTGGCAGACCTGCGCCTGATGCGACTGGGTGTTCAGACCACCATCAACAGTCAATGGCTAAACAGATAATAAAGAGGATGGCCGACGGGGAGCATCCGCATTTATGACGTGAAAGCCTCCAGTCAGACTTGAGTGGAAGTGATGGTAGGAGTAGTAGCAGTGGAAACGGTAGTGGTAATAGTAGTAGTAGTAGTAGTACTAGTAGTAATAGTAGTAGTAGTAGTAGTAGTAGTAGTGACGGTATTAGTAGTGACGGTAGTAGTAGTAGTAGTAGTAGTAGTAGTAGTAGTAGTAGTAGTAGTAGTAGTAGTAGTAGTAGTAGTAGTAGTAGTAGTAGTAGTAGTAGTAGTAGTAGTAGTAGTAGTAGTAGTAGTAGTAGTAGTGGCGATTCCATCCAACTTTTCCCTCTTACGTCCTTTGTGGGTATGCAACGAAGACGCAAAAAGTGGGCGTACACGCCCTGAGTGAAAATAAACGAAAATTTGGTGAGGTCGAGCTCCACGAAGCAAACCTCTCATGTGGTCGTTTTTAAATATTCTGTAGACAACAGGCCCCCTACTACACGACTGCACAACGGATGTGGCGTCCGAAGGTCACGGTTCAAATAATGCCTCCCACTTGTCATGTAGACAAAAAATGTCGGTAGGATGATCTTCAAGACCACCTACAATACATGAGACCGTAACAACTTTCGAAATTACTGTGAGCAAGCCCACAGTCCCGACCCCCCCCCCCCGCCGGAATTGCGTAGTCGGAAAGTAAACATACCTAACTGCCTACGTTGGCACAGGGATAGCAAAGAACGTGAAAACATGCACAGAACTTGTCACACAAAGTGAAACTCTCGTTATATAGGTGGTAAAAGAATCCTCCCCCCAGGGGTATGAGTAAACGGTTAGTTACGCCAAAACTTCGCACTTACGTCTGGCCGAAGCGAGAGAACGCAGGTTTTGCCCGCTCTAATGAGTTTTTCCAGGCTCGCCTTAGTAGTTCCGTAGTACTGCTGATTGAAGACGCCCCACTCAATAAGCTTGTGCTCGCGTTGCATCTGCTGAAAGGCCTCCTTGGTGACGCACTCGTAAGTTTGGTGATTGGTTGACTTGGCATCCGGGTTGGTGGTGTCTTCAAAGAACAAAAAAATTGGCAAGGTGATCAGGGCGTAAATACTGAGAGCAAAATCCTAAGCAAGAGGTCATCCAAAACACCAAGGTGAGGTCCGGAGTTTCCAGGAAAAGTTTACACCGAAATTCGACATCGGTTATTTAGACCGTTTAGATCGTCCCCGATGATTGCCCTCCCGACGAAGTCTAGTCCGCTTACATTTCCTGTCAAGCATACCGTAGAGGGAGAAAACAGAGGCGCCCTCGAGGTCTGCTGTTTGAGGCATTCCGTATTTCGTCTCTGTCGTGGAAGGTGTGAGGTCGAGCTCTCCAGACCCGCCGTCCCAGATTGTTACACGTGGAGAGGTATGATCCGCGATGAAACCGACTTCGGCGAGGTCAGCCATGATCACAGCCGTATCAGGCACCAGTAGGTAGACGTCAATTTTCACCACGCCCACCAATGTATCCAGTTAGCCACCCCCCTTCTGTCGCTCGGTTGGCCAGGTGTCTGTACGATATAACATAGCGGATAGTTTGCCTCGTATACATTCCGGGGAGATTAATGCGCGAATTCGCCCTGTTTAATTTTTGAGGAAATTAATGAGCGAACTTGAAGTAAATCCTTTGGAACAGATCTGTTCAGGCACGGTCCGAAATCTGATATGAATATTTGAACTGAAATCCATCAGCCATTGTGGAATAACCGCGTAATATTCACAAACCGCCAACAGGCAGTCAGTAGTATAAAATTGTGTAATTATCTACCGAACTGACAGCACAGGTACAAACGGACAGTTTTGTCTGAACGACTTAGGTCGGTTAAAATGGAAGTTGATGGGAAGTGGCTGTGTTCCCGGCCGACTTACACTCATTCGCTGGTAGCACGGCGCATCAGCATCAACCACCAACTATGCTCGACTGGGTTTGGTACGCAGTCATGACAAAAAGCAATCTTTTTTGCTCCTTCGATGCAGTATACAGAATTCGCAAGGACATAAAAGTTTACGCTCACACAGGGACTCAACTCGTAGACCTTCCGAATTCGCGTCATGTGTGGACTACCGGACGCAAAGTCTTCTGGTCGTGTGAGTTCCGTACATCCACAGTCTACAGCAATTTAGAAAGGCCCGCCATTTACAAACAGTCCTGAACGGCATCCGTCGAACAGGATAAAGATCCCTATGACCTTGGTGAGAAGCGTTGAACGACTGAAATAGACTATAGTGGGACGGACTTGGGCAGCATCTGCCTTAATCGCTCTCCCTTTCCGTACCCGTTCTGTCGAAATGATGATACTGGATATGTACATGGACGTAGCCGCTGAAATAACACAGATTATACCCCTACGCGTGCCACACACGTGCCTCCACGCCAAATTAGACAGACTTTACTCATGTCGACATCATATAAATGGTGGCCGCTTAAAGCTGCCGTTACGAAGGAACGCTTGTCGTCCAGCCTATTCTCCCAGTGTGCGACCTCAAGGTCGCGACTTTTAGGACACTGTGATAACTCAAGGTGCTCTGGACTCCTGCCAGACAGGAAAAAGGACGTGCAAGAGTGTCCTTGGTCCTCTCCCCTCTCATCGCTCTCACAGCGCATACCAGTGGCGAGACTGAGCTGCCCGATTGTCCAAGCCAGTCGCCTCAGTCTCCAGCATGTAGAACAACTTAGTTAGCTGCACTTTAAAATCGAAGAAACAGCACTCTTGTACATTTGTTTGACACCAGTGCGATGGGAGACTCCGAATCAGCATTTCTAGGCATGCAGTACCACCAGACGTCAGTGTGTTGCAGAACACGATCTACAATTCCATTGCAGCACCAAAGGATTTCCGTGTAATAAATAGCAATAAGTCCATTCTTCGTGAGCGACGTGAGAAAAGGGGACAGTGGTAAGAAAACTCAAATTTCCTCTTTGCGCACGCCGCGCCACGACCACCGTGTTCTGATGTCAAGACAGTCAGATCGACCGGCGTGACCGCAGCAACTAACGAAGCCGAGCAGCCCGTCTACGCGTGCCACGCACGACCCACCCCGTAACTTTCTTGCCTCCAGTCACATAGGGCAGGAAAAGAGGGACTTTGGGGGGAGGGGGGAACTTACGAATGACGGGCAGCGCAAAGCGCTTCGAGTCCGAATCGACTAAACCCTCCACTAGACGTTGACGTCCTGCGTGAGCCGGTCCGACGAAGATAAGCGGACGACGTCGTTGAGGCTGCGGATAGTAGAGCTCCACAGGTTCGTAGGTGAGCAGACTGGGCCGGCGAACGGAGCTCTTGATGGCCTCCTGTTCCAACCAATGCAACTGATCCTCGTCACTTTGACCTATCTGTGCCAGGGCTAAAACCGAGAGGTGGGGGGGGGGTTATGTTACTTTTTGCGGACATGGGCAATTGTATTGGCGGGCAAAAAGACCTGATAAAGGTGTTGGGTCGCATTCAGTTAGTCAGTCAGTCACTCCAGCTCTCATCCAACGCGGACAGGGAGCTGACAGTGTTGCCAGCAAGCAAAGTATGGGATTTTAAGAATAAATATTTAAGCATAGGAAAACTTTACTCTGCATACTAGATATGCGTGACGGACAAAGACGACACTACAAAGGTTATGGTAGATGGGCGCTCGCCGATCAGGTTACGATACATACCTGTCACGTTGTGCCTAGGGGCTCAAAGTAGGACTCTCGCAGGCAGTCGCATAGTGACTAGTGGTATATGTAGATAGAGTGATACCGACGAAGACAAGGGAGACCGGAATGACCATTTCTGGCCTATTAGCCATCATCGGCCAGTCATACCCAACCCCAAGTGTGGATCACTTCAGATCCAGACCCGGGGTCTTCGGTCATTGAGTCGAATGCTCTACCAATGAGCCGCAGGCTCGTTATCCTGTCGGTTGTGATCAAGAATATTAATCACGGTCGGTGTCAGCTTATCTACTACAAAGGTTATTTGATGAAGCGAACCCAACGTGTTTCGACGTGTGGGCCAAAACCTATGAAGGAAATGGGGGGGGACGAACAAAGTATCACCCTGCCCATTGATAAGGGACGACCAACTGTCGTAATGAGTAGGGAAGACAACAGTGATAAATCCTAGACTCTACTTGATGACAGAGAATTTTACAGACCAGCATAGGACTCACAAGCCAGAGCAGTAGCAGGTCGGTTGAACAAACTACTTAGAGAGTTTAAGCGTCAAAATGCGATCACCGAGAACAAAAGGTGCTCTGGCTCAATTTTATGGCGTACCCATGTGTTCCCCTGTGGCCAATCGTTGCTCTAAAAGTCAGCCCCACCTACAACTTGGCAAAGTATCATTCTGATCAACTGTCGTAATGAACAGAAACGACTACAGCGGAAACATCCGGGCTCTACTTGATGACAGAAAATTTTACAGACCAACACAGGACTCAAAACCCAAAGCACTAACAGGTTGGTTGAATATACGCCAAAATGTGATCACGGAGAACGAATGTCACCAAATGAGGCCAACGCACACTACTCTGACTCGATTTTATGACGCACCCAAGATCCACAAACCAAATGCTCCCCTGCGGCCAATCGTTGCCTTATAAGGCAGTACCATCTATAATTTGGCAGGGTAGATGTACTCAAAACTGAAGTTCTTCCAAAGAAATCCTACTACCTAAATCCGTCCAACCTCGAAAATCTCAAAGGTCGGAAGATTCAATCGGACGAAATCATGAGCTATTTGATCGTGACGTCGTTATTCGCATCCATCCCATGGAATTTGACGCAAGAGGTCTTCTGCTGGAAACATGCGGAATCATAAGACGAAACTAAGGGCTCGCTCAAAACTCGCCTCCCACCTCATCTTGGTGGGAGGGGTCTACGAGTAATTCAAGGAAACTTCAATGAGCTCCACAGTCTTCGGTTTAGTCGCGCTGTCACTTTCTGCAGACATGAGCAACTGTAGTCGGGCAAAAAGACCTAGTTAAGGTGTTGGGTCACATTCAGTCAGTCAGTCGCCCCAGCTCTCATCCGACGCCGACGGAGAGCTGCTAGTGTTGCGAGCAAGCCACGCAAGTTTCGGTCAGTGTGGAATTTTCAGGATAAATATTTAAGCCTTCGGCAGCGCATAGCGCCACGCGGGGTAAGGCGTGTTCGCCAGGTTCAGTTGCAGCAAAAAACTGGTTGTATTTTGGAGTTAGAGGTGAGAGTTTGCAGTATGGAACCTTTGCATTGGCCTTAAACCGAATCCATTATTTCTAAACCTAACCACCTGAGGTTTTCTTCCTGTCGATAAACCGGATTATGAATAGATATGCAAGTTAATTGAGCTACTTAATAAATTTAAGTAGGCAAGATAGTGTGGTTTTATTATGAAGTGCTCTTAATGAGAAAACTACAGCAGCAAGCCATACACCCTAATGTAGCTAGAAACGATATGGCTGTCGGAATAGAACCTAAAGAATTTAATTAATAACGGTATATAACCGTAGCGAGTGTTGCCTTTTGAGACTACTCACGGGCTGAAAGTGCATAATTCCAAGGGGTGGGGGCACACACACACACACACTTACACATCGAGGGATAGTACTCCCTGCGGCTCTTTGCGCCCGTCTTCCTGGACTTCGAGGAGAGCATGCCCTTCAGTTTGGCCATCCTCAATTTCCTGCTGCGCTCAAACCGACGAATCTGCTTTGGACCATAACCGTGCGGACTCCATACGGGGTCGGCAGCTGAGGCGATAAGTGAAAAAGAGGATAAGGACAGCGGAACGGCGAGAAAACAGGAAACAAAAAGAAAAATCAACAGCACTGGCAATTCAACGAAAAATGAGGAGACCGAGTTGGTGAAAAAGACGTCCTCTGCGTAGACCGTAAAAAAATGGTTGAGGCCTGTCGACAAGAAAGAACGCACCGGAGTCAAGGAGAAAATTAGCAGGTTTGACTACGGGGGGTGAGGGGGAATCAGACATGGGCGTCTCATAGGATAATAAAAAAAACGCAAGAGGATTCTGTGGGGCAGAATACAAATGCACTAGAGCATTCAGGCGGCTCTCAATCTAGGACGAAAGCACACCGTCGCCTTTATCACGACGGTGATTAGAAGAGTCGAAGTAAGACAGTGAGGTAGGTTATTAAGGCATTTCAGAAGACGTAGATGTGATCACTGGAAGAAGAAATTTATTGGCCTGCCGTTTCGGATTCTCACTCGGACTCATCATCAGAGACAGTCCCAGACTAGGGTAACGGTGGCACAAGGAGTGCAGTATTCATAGTACGTGGCTGCGTGGGCACAGGAATCCGGTCTGGAACTGACTATCAGAGGCGTTAAAGTCCTATTTAGCCTGGCTCAAGGACGCTACGGAAGTCACTGCAGCCATCCGCAGATATGTCAAGCCGGGCTGTTTGATGGGTTCTTACCGCAACATAAGACGCACTATGACGGAGCTATGCTCTTACCAGGACGAAGACGAGGCCTGTCAGTTGGTCAAACTGCAGCCTACTGGCAGCATCGATGTTCAGCGAAAGCTAGCCGTGGAATGGGCAGGTCCTCATCTTCCTGCCAAACAAGAGCAGCAAAAGCAAGAAATCCGGTGGGGTAACGCGCTTGCCTTTAGGAAAGCCAAATCGGCAGACAAAATGGCAGGAGTAGCGCGCCGCCCGCAAACCACCAGTCACCCCTTCAACAAAAAAAACCTTCCGAGGACAGTTGGCAGTCAAACAAGCCCTATGGTGGAGAACAACGCCACTTCCTGCGTCAGCCGGTGCTGGTGTGTGTTGTGCCTTCCAAAGGGGCCACGTGTTAGATGCGCTGGATCAACACTGGGCCATATCGGACTCTGGCAGGCGCTACCTGTTCGCAATAGCAAATGCCAACATGAAGGGCGTGCGCTGGCAGTCGACAGCCGTCGCACAACTGGGATCACTCCCACGCCCTCCGTTGTTGTGGTGCTAAAAGTTCTGGTCATTTGGTTGGATACCAGGGGATGCGGAGTGGAGCGCCAAGGGGAGGATCCGTCCAGGTCATTCCCTGCGGCCTCCCTCGTCTCCGGTCTTCTTGACTCTGTCTTGACACCGGACTCAGACGGGGGAGGAGGAAGGAGTGTAGGTAGATGCAGCGCAAGTCTACTGGCAGTATAAACCTCTGCGCAAGTCATCGTCCCTGCCCCTACCTATGCTATGAAGCACACGGTGGACATCATCGAAATCGATGGTCGAACTATTATGTGTGTATGTGTCGGTCAAAAGGTCTGAAAGCGTGTGCTATGTCATACTTCAGCAAACCATGGCCCTTGCAGCCTGGTGTGCGCTGGCGGTTCCCTGACACCTGGTTCCCTGCCGGTGGATGAGCTTGCTCTCCCGCTGGGTACACGGGTGATGGGCATGACCGCCCAGTTATCCTCGTCCTTCTGACCCCTGTTGGGGTGTTGTGGTTGTTGTAGCTGCTCTTGTTGGTCAGAAACCTGGTCATTTGCTGTGTGGACGCAGAGATGCGGGCTCAACCTTGCCATCTACCTGCGCCCTTTCCCGCCTCCGATCTTCTTGACTCTGTCCTGACGCCGGATCCAGATGGGGAGTGGGGAAGAGAGAGTGTGGTAGATGTTGCGCAAGTCCACCATCACTATAAACTGACTCACGCGCATGCCACCGGGCCTGCTGCACCTTTCTGTGAAGCAGACGGTGGACAACGTCGGTCACAACGGCCCCACTGTCGTGTGTGCGTCGGCCTTTGAAGGGTAAGTGCAGGGCTGCCTGCCACTCTTCTGGGCCTTAAGGATTGTAAGGGTCTGCTATGACGTGATCAGCAACCCATGGCCCTCGCAGCCTGGTGTGCGCTGGCAGTCCTCTGACACCCGGTTCCCCGCCGGTAGATGCGCATGCGCCACCAGTGGGTACACAGGTCGTGAGCATGGTTGCTCAGCCACCCTCCTCCTTTTTTACCCGTTTGTTTTGATGTTGGTTAAAACCCCCCCCCCCGTCAGGTGTTTGCTGTGGACCAGGGAGTGTGAAGTGGCACACCTAGGTGCGGGTCCGGCCGCGCCAGCCACCTGTGCCCTCTCCTGCCTCCGGCCTTCTTGACTTCGTCTGGGGCCAGGAGGGAGGAGGAGAGGGTGCGCGAGACGCTGCGCAAGTCCCCTGCCCGACGGTTAACATCGTCGGGTACGACGGTCGAACTGACGTGTGTGCATAGGTGCATGCGAGAGGACGGAAGGGGGGAGGAAACGGGCGACACAGACACTAACCTGGCAGACTGCTCACGGACCCGTTCATGTCGGGAGACTGATGGAGGCAGGAGAGTTGGCTGGCGTAGAGGCTGCCAGCTGTGCCGGAGACACGCAGACTCATGGGACTATTCAGCATGGCGTCAGTGGAATCACACTCGGTCTCATAGTCCGACGCGTCCGACTCGTACTCACTCAGGTCGTCTGAGCCCCCGCCGCTACCCATCTTCTCCAGTCGCAGAAGAGAGCGCTGACGCTGGAAGAAGGGACTGGGAATGAGACCCGCGAGGTTTTCCACCGCGCCTACGGCACCTTCGTCGTCGAGGCTAGGAGGGCGGCGGCGGGAAGAAAATGATAATCGAGGGCTTAATGGGCAAGTTTGTTGGTGTCTCGGAGAAATCCAAAGTTAAAGAATTGGCAAGATTTGATCAATTTACTACTTTTTAAGTAATTAATCGCGTGACGGCGAAAGAGGTAGTGAAAAGCGGGAGAACGAAATCTCACCGAAGGGCCTGCCACCAATTGGGATCCCGCGTAGTGAGGACGCGCAAAATGTCGCCCTTGTCAAACTCAAGACCGGCCTCGGGACAGGGGTTGTAGAGGTCGTTGGCCGGCTCGTAGGAGAAGAGAGCTCGAATGTTTGCCTTGATTTCGGCGTAGGAAGGAGGGAGGAGGTGGTGGTGGTGGTG
>CACRXP010000198.1:817008-828459 GCA_902702965.1 Spirometra erinaceieuropaei | reverse complement strand
TGGATGGGGAGAGAGAAGAAGCAGGAGAGGGTGATTAAATAATTAGGACGGAATAGCAGTCAATAGCAGAAAGACATGACAAAGCGTCTGACCGACGTAGCATTAAATACGCTATAGAAGGCGCCTGAGCGCTCTCACTGTATGAGTTGTTGGTGCCTAAGTTATCTCACTTTTGCTGCAATTTATTGTTGATTGAGAACTAAGCCGTTATTTGTACGTTCCCTTCTGATACCGGTATTTTTTAATTCTTATATGGCCTATACCAAAACTTGACAGTATTTTATCGAGGCCGGCAATTCGCTGATCGATGTGGCTTCATGATGTGAATGACCGGACCCCGATATCAACCTACACTCCCAATTATTCGACCGCCGCCAGCGAAGAAACCCACTGCGTGCTCCACAGAGTGAGTCCAGCATCGGTGACTTATGCGTGAACCAGTTGACAGTGAATCCGACTTTCGCAGCACCCACGGCACTAGCTTTCTCCCTCACTCACCTAGTTCCGATAGTAAAGACAGTGTCGGGCCAACCTAAGGTGGGTCGTCTGCGCACCCTACACATGACTTGGTTTGCACTGCGTCTGGCAGACGTACGCTGGGGGCGCCAGGGATCCCACCTTGAGTGGGAGTGCTATAAAGGTCACATTAGGGAGTCACTACAGCCTGATGCGTAGTCCTAAGAAGGATCAAGTTACCCGGGCTGGGGCGACCCTCCAAGCTCCACCCCTTAGCGTGCCGTGGTAGATTCAAGAGCACCCGATTGATGCCAGTCCGGGAAACGCTGGTTTTCCGTGAAGATGGATTCTTCAATGTCGGCCCTGCTCACTCTCACCCCTCTGGCCTGCACCAGTCGACTGTTCGGGCCTCTCAACCAGCCGGTGATGAGATTGGACGCAGAGGCTGACGCGCCTTGAACACCTGCGTCGAGGGCGTGCTACACGCGGGTGGACGGCAGTAGTTGTGGGCCCGCGCGAACCCAACACAGCCCGGTAAACCCGCGCCGCGAGCCAGTCTGACCCCCTACGTCGACCCCCAACCATTGGCGTAACAACAACCCTACTCTGTCCCCACTGTCGCCGGACGGGCGAGTTCCAGGTAGCAGTTCAGAAGGCGAAGATGCGATCACTGGAACAAGAAATTTATTGGCCTGACGTTTCGGATTCTCACTCGAATCCATCATCAGAGACATTCGCAGATAAAGGTGATGGTGGCACAAGGAGTGCAGTATTTATAACACGTGGCTGTCGTGGGACCATATGCGCGCTGTAATCAACAGCTATCGCAATCACCGATGGAGTCGTAATTGATGCGGTGGTGGCTTATCAGTCCGATTCCAAGTCGTTAATGGCCGTGATTTTGTCATCTGTGCTGGATGCTGATGTGACGATTGCTCGGCAAATTGGCTCACTGTCACTGGGATAATTGTTCGCCCGCCCCCCCCCCGCGAATGTCTCTGATGATGGATTCGAGTGAGAATCCGAAACGTCAGGCCAATAAATTTCTTGTTCCAGTGATCGCATCTTCGTCTTCTGAATGGATTCTTAAGTGTTTTTAACCAGACTAAGATCCGGATTCCTACTTCAACAGCATGACGTTTACCCCAGTTTTGCTTCTAGCACTCTTGCCCTGACCTTCTTCGCTTGTCTGTGGGCCACAGTGTCTAGAGCATACTTATCTAGAACTGATGAACCTTAAAACAACATCTTGCCCTCTTTCGCTGTCTCTTGTGAGTGGATCCCGCAGAAGAAAAAACCTGCACCACAGCAGACGCACATGTGCACGTGACTGCTGGTTCGGGCGCAAGATTAATGCGACTGGAATTAAGGAGAACTTGGTGACAAAACGCGTTATAGTGGCGGCTTTCCGAGGAAGGACGGCAACCAATTCATGTTTTAGACGTCTGTGAACGCGTTTGATAAGAAGCCGCTATTAGAATCGAACAGGCGAGTACCAAGAAGCAGTTGAGAAGAGAAAGATGTAACCACTGTAACACGAAGTTTATCGGCCCTACGTTTTGGAGTCTCAGTCGAACCCATCATCAGAGTGGGTCGTTGATAAGGGTGGCGGAGGCACAAAGACTGCAGTATTTATGGTACGTGGGGCCACATACGTACTATAATTGACAGCTCTTGTGATCACCGCTGGGGGTCGTAATTAAGGCGAGTCGTTAATTGCCGAAATTTTATTATCCGTGTTAAACGTTGACGTGATGGTTACTGGGCCATTCGATCCCCTGTCACCAGGATAGTTGAGCGTCCGTGCCTTCCCCACGTGACTGACTCTCCTGCTCAGGTGATGTCTCAGCACTGAATATGGTACCGGGAGTTCATTGCGCTTGTTGATGGATTGCAGTATTTATGGGACACAGTGGCCAGGCAACCACAGGCCTACAATAAATAACAACATTTGCGTCTATTGTTTCGTCTCTGGGCAGAAACCGGGTTGAATCCGAAGGGACAGCTAGAACGAGCAACATGAGGGAGGATATATCGGTGACAACGGAGCGCATTGACGGCTTCACGGCTGCTTTACGTTGCTCCGTAAAATGAAGGCAGAATGAAAGGCGCAGCAGTATTCAACTGTTTTCAGGCCAACAGCCAGTTGCGGTTGCCTTCACACTCGCTTCACAGCAAGGCCAGCGATCGTGAAAATCAAGGTTTTCAAACAGCCTGAAAAATCATTGTCAGTGAAGTTTTTTCAGACAGTCAAATAAAAGGCAGCTGAACAGACGTGCCACGGTTTTCGCGAATTCGATAAAAATTCGCCGATAGAAGCGAGCAGGCGAGTTCCTGGACGCATTTCAGAAGACGAGGATGCGACGCTGGAATGGCAAGTTTATCGATCCGACGGTTCGGATTCGCACTCGAACCCATCATCAGAGACAGTCGCAGACACGAGTAGTGGAGGCATAAGGAGTATATAGGAAGTAGCCGGCGTGGCACCAAATGCTAATATAATTAATAGTCCTCGCTATTACTTCTGGGGATCGTAATTGAGACGATGATGGCTTGTCAGTCCACCTCAGAGTCGTGAATTGTCGCGATTTCATCATCCGTGCTAGATGTTGGCGTGATGACTACTCGGTAATTTGGCTCGCAGTTACTGGAATTGCTGCTCGCCCGCATCCTCCCACGTGACCGATTCTGGTGCCCAGTGACGGGAGGTCATTGTGCGTGGCTGAGAATCATGACTTGATAAACTTCTTGTTCCAGTGATTGCACCTTCTTCGCCTGAAGTAGCCGTTGCGATGACTAGCTGCGGAAGCATTTGAACAATAAGTCCTGTTGATTCAGCACATATGCAGCATATGGTAAGATGTGGTTATGTAGCCCCACCTGATGGACACAATACTGTTGGGGTTAGGGTTTAGGGTTAGGGGGTTAGGGCAACTATTTCTCGACCACTTAAAGTACAACCGTGCATTCCCAATATCTTTTCGTTTGCATACAATTACTTGACCTCGTCGCCTGTGCGTTCCCCTGTCCCACATGTAAAAACCCCTATTACCACAGGTCCCGTAATACAGGTGGCTAGGGGTTGTTTACTTCAGGTGGGGCTACACAAACACATCTGACCGAAAATATAGGATGGAAGTATGACTTGCTGGAGGTCTTCGTCTCAGGCCAAATATGCTCACGGAAATTATCCGGCCCCGGTGAGGCGCATACTGCATGGCCTGGACAAAAGAAATGCGGTCTCGTCTCTAGGCATCCTGATGATGACATAAAAAGCTGAAGCGGTGGGAGGGAGACTGTTTTCGTGTGATCTTTAGTCAGTCATACCCGCTACTAACAGCGGGTGCACACGGTGCAGGGGTGAGGTCAGAGCGATGCGCCGGCAGCACCACCAACCCCCCATCAGAAAGGTCTCGTAGGAGTGGATCGGATTCCTCCTAGTGAATGTACATGACTATGAGGAGAGGAGGAATACTGGGTGAATAGGCGCTGTACTGGCTAAGATCAGTTGCGCCTTCAAAGGGCTACAGGGACTATGCGCATGGGGCCTCCGCCCCTCTCCTCCAATCCAGGAAAGAGGTGTAACTGGTAAAACTAAGACTTCTTCATATGTTCGTTTTTAAAGTCTGCGGCAGGTGACTCTCGTGGAGGGAGGCTAACAACGAAGACCTGAACAGAGGGACCGCCAAAGCAACTCAGTAGAGAAAACTGATATTTGTGTTGCGTTGGCCTCATCTTGTGAGACAGAAATGAGGGAGTGGCGAGGAATTCGCATTGCTTGCAGCCCCCTTCCCCCATAAAAGACTCGATCGGAACTCAAAAGGTTGGCAGGCCACCAACGTCCCTGACTTTTTGACTCCAGTAGTCAGCAACATTAAAAGGCCACTGCTATTTGAAAGCATTCCCCCGGGTTCAAACAAACCAATGCACAAGGTAAGCTCATGGACGAACAATACCTACCAGGGGCTCGTGGCTGTAGGTCACTGATTCCGTGATAGGCAAAGCAGGTGCAACCAGCAGGACGATTCGACCACTAAGGCCCATCTAAAAAAAACAGTCGCCAAGAGGGAATGCTATTCAGAAATGTAAGCAGTGCGGAAAAAAAATTGCTAGGTCGGAGGGACGAGGAACAGTTACCGCATGCAAAAAATCGTGCGAGCAAAAGGCAGCAATTTGTCTTTCTACGTTGGACTACCTACTGTGACTGATTATCGACAGAACCTTTCATGAGTAGTAAACTTGCAGACATGGCAGCGATTTGGGCCCTATACAAGAAAACCTTGTGGAAGATGACGAAGGAGAGGAAGGGGAAGAAGGAGAAGAAGGAGATGAAGAAGAAGAAGAAAGAAAAAGAAGAGGAAGGCGAAGAAGGCGAAGAAGAGGAAGGGGAAGAAGAAAAAGAAGAGGAAGAAGAAGAAGAAGAAGAAGAAGAAGAAGAAGAAGAAGAAGAAGGAGAAGAAGAAGAAGAAAAAGAAAAAGAAGAAGAAGAAGAAGAAGAAGATGATGATGATGATGATGATGATGATGATGATGATGATGATGATGATGATGATGATGATGATGATGATGATGATGATGATGATGATGATGATGATGATGATGATGATGATGATGATGATGATGATGATGATGATGATGATGAAGTGGAAAATAGTGGTAAGATTTGCCGACTTAAGTAGCTCTACGTCAGTATCACTTGTCAGACCGCCTTCGATCGTAGCGACGTCGACCGCAAAAGGTCTTCCTCCACAGAAGGCACTACTTAGTTTGGGAAGCTGTTATCGTCTAAACAGCAGGAAAAGGGAAAAACTCGCAGAGCTTGCGTTGTCCATCTGAGAAGAACCGCTGATCGGTCGATTTATCGCCAGATGAATGCAAATTCCCCCCTGTGTCCTCTGGGTTGAACTGAGAAATTGAATACCTACTTAATGAAATTACCCAGCAAAAGGGTTTTTTCATCTTTGTTGAAAAATTAGGGCGTCGCATCGATATCCTTTAGCTCGATACGGGCGTCTCAGCGGTTCCTCACTAACCTTCTATTCTAAAATACGACGGGAGGTTGTTTGGTCGAGCTGCTTTTCGTAAAACAGAAAAAAGGAGAACGTCACAGTAAAAAAAAACTACGTGAAAAGGCATCCGAATTAACAAGGGGGCAGTAGCGCATGCTCTTCAAACAGGACATCCAACGGGGGCAGGCTGAAAGGCAACAAACATCAAGCGAGGCAGAAATAAAACAGCAAGACGACCTACCGCAGACTAAAAATGGACTGAAATGATGGAGAAGCTTGGTGAAGGAGTCTGATGTTATCTTTATACAAAAAGAAACGTGTAATTGTTTAAGAAGCACCTATCTAGTAAAAGAACACAACAGTTAATCGATGCCAGTTCGGCATATATACACAACGGAACAAGCAAGTTCCGTAACTTGATCGGTGAGCACCCATTTGTCATAATTGATATTTCTGATCACAACCGACAGGAAAACGGGCCCGTGGCTCAATAGTAGTGTCCAACTCCATGACCATCGATCCCGGGTTCGAATATCAAGTGATCCACACTTGGGGTTGGGTATGACTGGCTGATGACGGCTAATAAGCCGGAATAGCATTACCGACAAAGACAAGGGAGATCGGAATGGCCATTTCTGGCTTATTAGCCATCGTCAGCCAGTCATACCAAACCCCGAAGTGTGGAACACCTGGGACTCGAACTCGCGACCTGTTAGTTAGAAGTCCAAAGCCTCTAACCACCGGGCCACGGGCCCGTTTTCCTGTGGGTTTCGATAGGGAATATACAATGGTCGGGTATGACTGGCTGACGACGGCTAATAAGTCAGAAATGGCCATTCCGGTCGCCCTTGCCTTTGTCGGTAATGCTATTCTGCCTATATCATGCGCCGCTGTGTGGCTGCTGGTTGGACTGGAGAGGCAGCCCGTAAGGAACAACGGGACGAGTGAGTTCCGTAGAAACGATCGGTGAGCGCCCCCACCACCATTATATATATGCATATGCATTGAAAAAGGAGGTTTACCAGAAACAAAACTCGAATTCTTTTCGAAGAACCTGTTTTTCATTATATCGGCTCGGAATGTATACGATCCCTGTCATATGTGTATATGCGTGCAGTAAAACAAAGGTAGAATGCGTTCAGAGCGGAAATAATTAAGAGGTTCACGAAAAAGACCCAGTTATACCTGAGAATTTTAGAGTGACACCAAAACCTCGGTAGACGAAGTAAAAACAAGGAGAAGAGCGAGATTGCCAGACGACAGGCGAGACAGGAGGAGGAGGAGGAGGAGGAGGAGGAGGAGGGTAGATGTCAGATCAGCGGGAATGTGGGTGGCTGGACTAATGGCCGTCTATATGGGACAGAGACAGGGGTCGGTGAGTCGCGATCGCATACCCTCGTAGTACACGTCTAGGCTAACATGGCGGTTGACATAGCGTTCAAATAAAGATTCCAGGTCAGAATCCCAGGTGTTTCAAACCTAGAGTTAGGTATGGCTGGCTGATGACGAATAATAAGCCGAAAATGGTCACTCTATTCTCCCTCGTCTTTGTCAGTAATGTTATTCTGGACACACTACGACCCGCCGTGCAGCTATTGGCGGGGCTCGAGGTTGAGCCCCAGTCACAAGCGGGGAACGAGTATGTCCCGTAACGCGATCGGTGAACACCCATCTACCATCGTATGTAGCTGATCGGAACCGATAGAAAGAGTCCGTGGTTTAACGGTTAGGGCGTTGGGCTTCTAATCAACAGATCGCAGAATCGAGCTTCAGGGGTTGCAAAACCTGAGGTAGGGTGTGGCGGGCTGATGACGACCAATATGGTTTCAAACGTCGGTGCACGAAACAGCAAAAGCTAAAAGGAAAGGAACTAGATAGTTCCAATCAGGCGTCCACAGCAAATACTTGGTAAATCCACACATCAAGAACATGCTTGAACTCGCTGATAGGCAATTGCGAAAAGATAGAACACAAGTGGTGCACAAACCGACGACTACTTTACGCATTCAGCTTGTGTACACCCTAAACATAGGGTTGGTTATCTTGATACGGAGGAATTCGTCTTCAAGATCTCATGAGGTGCCCGAAATGACGTATATTAAGGCTAAACGGGAAAATCCGCCATTAAACGCATCCCCCCGCGTACCAACTGACAGTTAAGAGGCGAGACCATCTGTTGCAGATGAATTAAGCCACTTCTAAATTTTGTAGGTTTTGCCAACTTTAAGAAGTATATTTACTTTGGCAATTGTAGGTTCAACTCGTTTTAAGGATATTGCAAGAATTTCAGAAATTAATTTTTTTCCGCAAGGCGTTCTGGCGTTTTAAGCGTGTGAATTTTGCGATTTTAAAGGGTCAACATTCAGTATATATATATATATATATATATATATATATATGTGGAAGGTTGAAGGGCTTTCACCGACCAGGCTGCGGGACGTGCCAATCCCGTTGCGTCCTGAGGTATATACTTCTTTACATCGATATGCGTACATATATATTACTAGTCGCAACGAAACGAACATTCCCGTAACCTGATTGGTGGACGACCTTTCCATGATAATGTATGCGGTAAGCTAACTAGTTCGCAGATTATCATGGGTATATGATTTGACGCTATGGTGAAATAACTGCCAAATAACTGTGTCATAAATTCCAGGAGATTAAATTTAGTAACTAAACACTTCCTGGTGGCAGCCAAGCGGCTGGGTGAATGGAAAGACGCCGACGCATTCGAGAAATGGATTTACAGAAGACTTCTTGCTTGTAGTGGAGCGCTGGGATTGACAGTCGCATCCGCAACGAGTATTATTCGCAGGCCGTCAGAGTACCCACAGAGCATCACACAAAGTCAATGCACACGAGTGGGATTGTGGTCGACAACTGGACCTCGATCGCAGGGTCGAAAAGCACACACGCACACGCACGCGCATCGGTCGGGCGGCTGTGAAACGCCAGGGCGCAAACGCGAACCAGTGCAAAAACGACTGGACACTTATACGCACACACACACTCATCCACCATATGGCCTCACTAGCGCATTTGAATGCCAGCTCAGGTCAGAGAGAAAAAACGCGTACAAGGCGTACGCAAATGGTCAAAGTTTGAGGCATCATTTGAAAGACCGCAAGCCCGTAGTGAGACCCTAGATAACCAAACACAAAACCCGCCTTCTACGAAACCTCCCCAATTCTGGGAGTGTACGCGGTTTCCACCATCGGATACTAGCTAGACGTTAGTAAAAAAACAAGGTCTGCAAATCCTATTTTCGAGGAACATGTGCACACAGCTGGGTACATTAATTCTGTGACCTGGTTTGCTTATCTATCCTCGGCACATAGGTCTCCTGCTGATCGAACAAGCGCATATTTGCCGGTGGTGGTGGTGGTGGTGGTGGTGGTGGTGGTGGTGGTGGTGGTGATGGTGGTGGTGGTGGTAAGATGTGGATGATGATAACGCTAACAACGATTATGCTGGCTGCTCCTAGGTGTTAAACGGGGAACCATGAGCACAAGTGGCTAGGATCCGCAGTCAATGTCCCACTGGGCTAGCATGTTCAGCAGCGAGACTACAGTAGCAAGTACGGCGGCACAAGTGACTACAGTCCGCCTACTTCGTACTAAGTTGTAGCTGCAGACGACGCTGAAGTAGGCGAGCCGGCACTGGAGATGATTAAGTCAAAATTCTCATGAGCAAATGCGGTACAATTTAGAACCAACTGCTGCACCGGAGGCGTACTCTTCCCCTTCCCCCCCCCTCCCTTAAAAAGTACAATTCCTGAACTGCGCATGGCAACACCTTTGCGGCTTGCCAGCTGACTGCAGCTGTGCGTGCAGATGGTGCGCCCTTCTCTGCGTGTTTATTGAGCTAAGCACTGACAGACGTCTCATTTAAGATTCACGCTTGTTTGACCTTGAGGTGGGAGAGCGAGCAAGCAGCACTCACACAAACACAAGACGACGTCGGTGTTACGATGTCCGACACTGCGGGGACGGTGTGGGGATGTCGGACGAGGCAGTGACGCTGAGTCAAACGCATCCCGCCAGCTATGTTTTGTGTTTCTACGCGTACACCAGGCAGGTTCCTGGAAGACATCAAAATGATGACAGTCCCGAATGTATCAACACCAGGGGCTGTTATCCAAGCCGGGTAGAGGGCTTCAGTTCAGTAAGAGAGAAAAAACAGTTCTTACCAGTGTGTCACTGACATAATCGACGTCCTTGCCGGTGAGATCAATGCCGTTGACGGAAAGTAGTTCATCGCCCTCGTTTAGAAGTCCTGGCAGAAAGACGAGTTGTAGTCATTAGCATAACAATCAGGCGGAGACACAGCAGACTAAGCTGACAGCCCCACAAAGAACTGCTAGAGGCTAATTAGTCATAAGGTAAATAACTTGGAGACGGAATTAAATAAGGGACGAAGGAAGCAGCCTCGGTTTTTGATGAAGTCATACCACCAGCGAGTATCTGGGAGCTAGGCTGAATGAAAACGCGAAAACCATCGAAAGAGATATGGGGTCGAGAAGTGAGCGCAAGCAAACAGGCTGGAATCGATTTCAAAATTTTACCAGTCTGGGACCTCATGACAGGGGGTTAATTGAGGTAAAACGGAACAATCACCTGATCGTTCGATGAGGCCTCCGCTCATGATGCGACCAATCACAATAGCCGAGCCCTCAGCACGTACGGTGGCGCCCTGGAAAGAAGTTAGGCATTAGAGAACTATCCTCCACGCAGAATAAAAGTAAGGTGTGTGCAAATGCAAGAATAACCGATAACAGACCAAGATTTCGTCCAGTGTGCTATCAAAAGTGCTGACAACTCATATGGCCTGGCTGTCGTGGGTTTGAATCCCACCGAGGTGTCGAGTTTTTCAGTTGGTTCAACATGAATTACTCAAAAGCTGCCAAAGCATCTATGAATTACGTGAGCCTGGTAGTCATCTGGTGGATTCTAGGTGAATTACTTAGGAAATCCTGCTTGGGCAGTCAGCTTACTGTATCAGATTTGGTGGATTCCAGACGTTGCAGTAGGTTGGGCGGGTAACCTGATCCACATGTGATTAAACTCGCGTCGTCGGGCGGGGCCTCGTAGCTCAAGTGGTTAGAGCGTTGGCTGTACTAAAGCCTTCCCCTTACTGCGTGGGTTCGAATACCACCAAGGCGCCGGGTTTTTCACAGTCGGGTCAATATGAATAAAATAGGTCTTTCGCAGACGCCTTATGTATCTTTAAATGGACTTATATTAAACTTTGTTTTCTCCCATGTGTGTGCCTACTTTCTTCATGCCCCCGACGCATCGGAGATTGGGCTAATCCGGACAGAACAGGGAGGGGATAAAACTGGCAGCTTTCAATGACGTCATAAATTCTGCAACCTCTTGCTCAGCTGTGAACGGTTCGACAACATCCCCCACCCGCGAATAAATCAAACGGGATAGGCAATTTTAGTCAGATCCGGTTCCGATGAGCCCTCCTCATTTCTCAAGTTAACAGTCGCGGTCTTTTAACTTCGTGAAGTAGTCTTTTAGCTCAGGTGGTTAGAACACTGGCTGTACTAAAGCTGTCGTGGGTTCGATTCTCGGTTTCCACCGTTGGCGAAGAGAATGGGTTGGGCTGTCCAGATTTGCTGCCGCGGATCTTCACGCAGGGGGCGGTACAGTTCGCGACATCATCGAGGCCGGCTAGATCAGGCATGATGGCAGCCGTACCAACTACTAAAAACTACAGTGGCCATTGAGGAACTGTTGGTTTACTGGAGTGGTGGACAATTTCTGTTGCAATCCGACAGCAAACGCAGGTGTTGCATCAAACTCGTATTCTAAACACAATCCTGTCGAGTCAAAACTTGGAAACTCACGACTCAGACGGCTAACTAACATTAAACAGTCCTCTTTGGGACCATATTCCGGGCAGAACGTCAGAAGAGCAGGGGCAACAGCGACTTCAGTCGAAGAATAAGACAGGATAGGGTGGTGATGGTGATGGT
>CACRXP010000198.1:770734-794778 GCA_902702965.1 Spirometra erinaceieuropaei | reverse complement strand
GCTTTACTAAGATCAAAATAAATTACGACAACAGATAGGTGATCATTACGAAGAGAGGTAAGTAGATCGAGAAACGACAGATGACATGTTTCACAAGAGCGATCTGGTAAAAAACCATGTTGGGAAGGGCTAATAACTTGATTGGCTATGCAAAATTCGGTAATTTTTATGGCGATAATTTTTTCGAAGATTTTGGCGAGAGAGGGTGTTTTATGGACACCTCGATAGTTCTGTACGTCAGAACGACAGCCAGACTTAAATACTGGAATAATAATAGAAGTTTTCCAATAGTCAGGGAAGAAGCCATTTACGAGAAATACTGAAAAGATTTTGCTAAGCAGAGGAGGAAAATCTCTTAGTTGTTTTATCAAAGAGTTTGGGATATTGTCCGTACCTACTGAGTGAGAGTTAGGAAGATGACTTATCAGTTTTTGAATACATTCAGGAGAAAAATTAATGAAGCTAAGAGAAGCATCAGACAACGAGGGAATTAAAGGGATCGGATCAGTTTCAATGGTGAAATGCTTGGCAAAGAACGAATTTAAAATTTCTGCTTTGCCTGACTCCTCTCTAATGAAGGCATCACTTGCACTAAGCAAGGGCGGAATGACATGGTGGGACTTAGCAGATGATCTCTGACGGAAGATCTGATCAACTGATTTAGAAGCATTCATGTCATTATTAGCTAAAGACTCTCTACGCCTATCTCGCTCGAGCCTCATTTTCGAAGCTAGTTCAAATATTTCAACGATTCTTAGATGAACTGATAATGAACTCACAGAAGGATCTTTAAACTGCTTCCGTAACTTTTTAAGTCTGTTTTTAAGAAAGTGTGGGATAGCGGTGGAATTAGCACTCGGTTTGAACATCTTCCGAGGAATAAGGTCAAGAAGACCTTCTGTTACGCATTGTAATAAATTGTTGAAAAAATTTAGATCATTATTTGAAAAAATATTGTGCCAATCAAGAGTGCAGGTAAAGTTATTTACTAAATCCTTATAAACACTAGCAAAGTCAAAAATACTACGTTGAACTGTTGGCTTTGCGGAAATGGCAACTGGAAGGCGATAATGAATTAATGCATGATCACTTGCAAAGAGGTCATGATAAAAATCCATAGATAAAGGGAAGGTGCCATTAGTAAAAATTAAGTCTAAAACACTATCGTTTCTGGTCGAAGAGTGAACTAATTGAGTCAGGTTTGAAAAGTAAATTGTGTCAAGCAGCTTCTGGAATTTAGGAGGAGAAGTATGTGTGTGCCAGTCAATTTCTGGCAAATTAAAATCGCCTACGATTATCTTGACATCGAAAGAAGTTTCTGCAATTTTTTCAAAGAGTTCGCAAAGTTGGCTTTCATTACCAGAGGAACAAGGAGGATTATATACACATCCGACTAAGGCTTTCCTATTTTGCGGAAGGATTACCGAAGCAAAACATAAATTTCCAGATAAGGAGGAAATGTTCAAGTTATAAGGCGATTGTGCAAGTGATGCTCTTATGTAAAGAAGGCATCCACCGCCGCGTCTTTCGGCACGGTCCTGGCGGTATAAACTGAGGCTATCTATGTTAAGTGCCGAGTCTGAAATTAGAGAGTGGGCCCAAGATTCAGTAATGCACAATACGTCTATGTCAAACTCAACAGCTACACTTCTTAGGTGTGCCATCTTTTGCACGACAGATCTTGCGTTGAGAGAGACAATACTGAGCGTATTCCTAATATGTAGGTTCCGCTCATTGCTACTTAGAAAAAAGGAAGAGCCGGAGGTGGAAAATTAAGCTGAGGGAACGGAGCAATTGGTGGAGGACAAAGTTGCTGCGGTCTAAAATTTATGGGGTAATTACTAACTAGAGATGCAGCATTAGGTGGAAAAAACATTTGAGGAGGACCCGGGAAGAGGAAAACTATTTTGTTGGGCTGAAAAAATAGGAGGCAAGGAAATAGGATTTTGGGAATTGTTAGCATAATACGAGGGGTAGTTTATGTTAGGTGGCGGACGTAATGGTTTCGGGAAACAGTTAACATCAGGAAAGGGCTTTATTATTTGGGGTGTCAGGCTAGCAACGGGATTGGAATATTTATCAGCAATGCAATATACTTGCATTTTGCAGTCTGATGTGTAAGAGGGCTTCACAACTGTGGCGGTAAGTTGAGAATTTAGGATAGGAACAGGTAAAGACCTCCCTGAACTCTCATCTAGCTTATTAGACCTAACTGCAAGGTCAGACCTGAGTGGCCAGGCGTGGGAACGGGGTGGATTTGATGTCAGTTTATTAACCAAATCACTATTCTGAGTGCTGGGAGCCGGTTGTACTTCAAGGACTAGCTCATCTTTACTGCTAAGATCAAGCTCCCTCATAAATTTGGGAGCCGCATTTGAACAATCCTTGCTCCGTGGGGGAGTTTTAAAGAGGCTAGTTTTAACCGTCTCTGTGATAAGGTGATTAGTCGAAGAGCTAGATGGAACTGGGGCCGCTGTAGATAGAGGCGGGATTTGGTCGACACCAGATGGAGAAACTGCTTTAGAGGAAAAAGACATTTGGGTAGAATTCGGGGGTGGCTTTACGTTTGGTAATATGGGAGAAATTTTTCGTTGCAGTGGAGTCTGGTCTCGACTAATAAAAAGTTTATTTGCCCTGAGATATTGAGTTGATCTCTCCAAATGGGAGAAAATAAAATCCACTTCTATCGATGAAAAGAGTTTGACAAGAATGGGTGGATTCTTGCTCCTAGATGAAAGCCTTTTGGCTTCCGCGACCCTAAAGTTGAAGCCGCATGAAAAAAGAAATTGAAAGGCGACATCAATTGGCTGTCTACTCTTGGGAACGTTTTTTAATATAAAGTTGAAACTTCGTTTGTGCCTGTCTTCAGTCTCAGTCGCAACCAGGTTAATGAGAGGCATGAGCTTCTCACACTGCTGAGACGTAAGCGTTGGCAAATTTCCGTCAAGAAGGGCACCAAGGACAGAAAAAATTGATCCGCAACGAGACATAAAGTTGTTAAAATCATCAAGCGCCCCTAGATCAATTTTTTTCATATGAACAATGGGTTTCAGATGAAGTTTAGTTTCCTTCAGATTTCGACGAAGGGTTGCTTGAGGTTTCATGCCGAAAACGCAATACAAGACTTAAGTCCAAATATTTATATGGATGATAACTGCCGAAACTTCGAGGATATATGGATGAGGCTATGTATGATGAAACGATTTATGAAAGCTGCAAATATTGGTGGACCAGACAGCACAATTTATACTAAGCAAGTTTTACTCAATACCAGAATGCAAACTAGAAAAAAAACGGGCAAATGACAATTTCGTAGGTGGTAAAACAGAACTATGAATAAATCTGAATTGGATAATGTGGCTTTGTAGGATAAAATAGATAACAGTATAATTCTCAATAAACTGACGATGAAAGCCGTCAGTGGAGATGGTTTATCATTTAAAATATAATGTTAATCTATATTCTTACGAGGAAAACCTTTTGTTTATGCAGGTAAGTCTTGTTAGGATTGAGGCTATGTTGGGTGAAAAACTGCGACAATAGATTTCTGCTTTATGACAAATCGCAGAAATACGACAGGAAGCGAAGAAGACTTATGACAAAAAATAGAAAATTTCGTTAGGTCTACACTGGAAAACTGTGCAAGGGATTAAGAAATTGAATCCAAAAATATAACTTTCACTTATCTTTTCAAAATCGTGCTGCGCGCGCTGACCTTCGCTACTAGGAACTCAGATGATTATGGGCCGCGACTATGTCCATATTTTTCAGTCGACTACTAATATGTTGGGAGACAGTGTTGGGCTTTTGTTAAACTTACCGGATAATGTGAAGGAGACACGATCGCTGGGACAAAGGCTTTATTTGCCTGACGTTTCTAATTCCTGCTCGAGCCCATCATCACAGACAAAAGTAGATACGGATGGTTGGTGCACAGGGGACTGCAGAAGTAATAGGATGCAGTCGCCATGCTGCCGCTTACGTTTAAATATTTACGGCTCCCCCTTCACCAGGGACCGTTGCACTTGGTGCGATGACTGTTTGATGGCCGACATTCGCGTCGTTAATGTCTAGTATTTCATCACGTGTGTTGGATGTAGGTGTGATGATGGTCCGGTCACATGACCCTCCGATCCTGGTGTTGGGTGCAGTGTGCACCTGTGCGCTCCCCGTGTGGCTAATTACTGCGCCCAGGAGAAGTCTCTGCACCGGTTATGGAAGGGAAAGGTCGTTACACTTGTAAGTAGACTGGGGGCAGTGAACCATGACTCAAGCAGTTCGCGGCTCACGGGTTGTCACCTCTAGCAAGAATTTCGGCCTCGTTGAATTTGAATTTGTACCCGGATCTCGTCGAATGAGTCGCAACTTGAAAGCTAGCGTCACTTCTCCGCACTTCTGAAGCGTGTTCGGCCATTCGCGGACGGACCTGTCTTCCGGTTTTTCCAACGTGGTTGTTTTGTCCGCAACTGCATCGGATCCGATAAACGAATCCAGATTCTGTATTCCCAGTCCATCCTATCCTGACAGATCCATTTTGACCGTCTTTTGTGAACGATGAAACTCCTTGATTTGTGTTGGTGACTCAGTTTCCCTGAATATCTTCCATTTTGATTTTTCTCCCTTAACTGTCTATTCAAGTCTCTACCACAACTACCGCTAATAACAGCCCGTTAACTGATGGCATCCCAGCCAGCATTTAAAAGCGGACGCAAACGAGGTTGTCCCGTCTTTCCTGCACAAGTTATTTAGTCTCGCCCCCGAAAGTGAAACAAATCTCACTTTATGGGAGGATTTACACATTCTGCCTAAACCAAAACAAGGCCAATCTACGTCATTCGATGAGTTTCCTCCAGGAAATAACTTCCTAGCATTGTAGACAATCTATACGACATTGATCAAAGGCAAGATTTTGTCACTTAACAGAGAATAGCCTGCCATATGCTGCTCAGCCTAGATTTCTCAAACCTAGGTTTTGCGACACCTGTAAAACTTCTTGACCTCCACCGACGTAACAGTCACCGTGAGATTTTTTATTTTTTACTTTGACACGTGCCGTCAAGTGCCATCAGTTTTTTCCTGTGAACACAATTACAATCTGAAACAATTTACCCGGTAAATATGAAGATTCAGCAAAATTATGCTCTGTTTTAGAGAATAATTATTCGTCTTTTCGTCCAGAAAAACTCCCACAATCTTGAATGCTAAATCCATCAAATAAGTCTTCCGTAATGATGCTGTTCGTCGTCTCCAATCCCTCCGTCTGGTCTCATTTTGTGAGAAATGATGCCGGCCCTGCAGTCCGCAACACTACGGATAATTTCTTAAACCAACACCGAGCAACTGTTCTCCCGTTTATTCTGTTTGACGCAATCCCAAATGCATTACGAGGGACGGAGGCTGCAAAACAAACTATGTAATGCCACCCATTCATTTTCTGAACCGACGTGATGTCACAGGCTTCAGTTTTTCCCCAAAACTACCCAAAAGCATCATCACCTATATTTACTTCCTCAGGTGCTTTTTTACTGCCAACCCGATTAGCGCCAATAAATTTAAACTAAACACAATTATTATAACTATTTGTGCTGTTTCAACTGTTTTACTGCTTTTGCCTTACAATTTGACACTTGTACTTCTACCACTGTTGCTGATGCCGCTGCAGCTAATACGACCGCCACTAAAAAAACTACTCTGTGCCACTCGTAATGCCCATGTTTATACACTGCTTGAAGCCGATTGCGTTAATAATTCTGCTGCAACTAATAGTTCTTTATCAGCCGCTGCAACTATTGATGTCAATAATTCTGCTGCCGTTAAAACCACAGAAATATACTCTTCACTGACAATGTGAATGCTGATGCAATTGCCTCTACTACAATTATTAATTTTCCAACTTCTTTACTATTCCCAGAGCGGAAAATACAACCACTGAAAATAAAAGTACTATTCCCACTATCTGCCGCGATCATCACCACTAAGTCTACTTCCATCACCACCACCACCACCACCACCACCACTAGCGCCACTACTATTATTACAACTACTTCAACTATAAATGTCTGCTATCAGTAAAACTACCTCTTCTAGTACAACAGAAGACACTGAAACATTTTTGATGTCATTTTAGTACTGCCAATTCGTCTACTATTTCCACTTCTTTTGTGCATTCCCCGATAGTTCTAACATCGGAATGAGATACGGACTTAAGAACATAAATTATACTTGACGTCTTTCGTGATTCCGGGAAAAAACTGTTCGATCTATAACCTGAGAACTGATGACTAATAGAACTTGGAATCCTATCTGTTCCCGAGCAATGTGAGTTTTTCAAATGACTTGTGGGTTCCATTACTAGATCTGAGGAGACAACGATTGTTCTCGCTGTCATATCTGAAAGTAAACGAAAGTAAGGGACTAGGTCGGACTCAGTAGTAAGGTGTTTTGCAAAGAAAGCACTAAACAACTCCGCCTTATCAGTGGCGTCGATGCGGAAGCATCAGATAATTTTGCTCCTTCTAAAATTCGTTCAAAACATATGCTTTTGCTCCCTATGCTAGAACCCACAGGATAACTGAAAAAGATGATATTTCTATCGGGTACACTAGTTCTAACAGCATAGTTTAAAATTAACCCGCAGCCAAACATCCGCTCTAAAGCGAAACACCTACATTTTTAAACCCGTATACTATACACATTATTTCCTCTGTGTCTGATCGCAAGCCTGAGGTGCACGGGTAACTGGCACAACCTCACTGACCTTCACATAAACATTTCCAATAAGTGCAACTAATTCGCATGACAACTGCAATGCGCTTGCTAACTCCCGCATTGGGCGTTACCGTAACCGCCGCCCACATTAATAACAAGTTTCTTCAGTGCCAGTTTATAGGCATTGTCAAGGAAAACGTTAAACACAAATCCGACAAGCAGTGAACAAAACTCCTGTGGAAAAGGAATAAAAATATAGTTGATGGTGGTTTTATGGTTTGGAGGGCTCAGGAGAAAAAACTGCTAGCGGCAGACTTTCGGCCGTTAAGAACGGCGTGGGGGGGGGAGTTGCACGGTATCGGAAATTATCAGACACTAATTCCTTTCATGAAGCTGGGGATAGTCAAAGTGGAGGCGTTGAGGAACAGCTGTCGCTGTTGGCCAACGAAATTGTCCCTGGTGAGACAGGCCATAGTGTTCAGAGACCACGAACGCCATCGATACGGCAGAGTCGAGCAGTGGATTCAGCAACCCAAATTTGTGGGAGCTTTTCTGAATGCAAATAACGAGTAATAGATATCTTAAATAAAGGATAATTTTACAGAGTTTTCACACTCATGGATAGTTTATTCCAAATAGCAATTGCATTTACAGAAGAGAACCAACGATATTTAACATTACGTGCCAGAGGAAGAAATAAAAAGACCTCATGGTGACTGTTACGTCGTGGGTGGATATGATGTCTTAAAGAGGTGAGTGGGTTAAATATGGGATTGTATAACAGCTTAAATAGCAAAAATAGTCCCTTTTGCAATCTACGGAACCATGTAGGATCAACGCCTGTCAGCAGGCAACGTTCTTGGTAAGACAAATATCGCTGTTCCAGGGTTAACACCCACTTGGTAAGAAAGTGTTGAACGGATTCTATTTTCTTCCGCTCAGTAGCACACATGAGGCTAAATAAAATTGAACAGAATTGCAGGCCATGTATAACGTACATTTTGAAAAGGCGCATTCTAGTGTCTCTAGTTTTAAAGTTTCGAGGATAAACCCGGTCGTTCTACGTGCTTTGGAGACTATCAAGGCACAGTGCTCCGAGAGATTGAGACTCTTGGAGTATGATTCAGTATATATGAGGGATAGAGGCAGAGCCTTGGAAAACCCTATTTACAGATAGACGTATGAAAAAAAAACATGCAGATATTTACATAGCAGTTATACCAGTCATTGATATCATGTAAAAGTTTGACCATCAAGCATAAGTTTATCTAGTCTTCTTTTGAAGGTCTCGACGTTTTCCGCTAAGACAACGGACTTCGGCAATTTGTTCCATCCCTCAACCAGCCGGTGAGAGAAGAATTTGGCCCGCAAATCGAGTCTGGCATGTTTCATCTTCAATTTGTATGCGTGCCCTCGGAGATTTGTCGTCCGCGCCAGTTCGAAGAAGTCGTCAAACTGAAGAGCACAGTCTAGCCCTCGGACGATCCTGAAGGCCATGATCATGTCCCCTCTGTACTGTCTATAAGAGAGAGGAAATATTTTTAGTTTCTCCAGCCGTCTCTCATAAGGTAAACTACTTAATCCGCCGACTAGCCTGGTCGCTCTACGTTGTACGTTCTCCAGTAGGGTGTAATCTTTTTTCGTCCAGGGACACCATGCCTGGACACAATATTCCAACATTGGTCGAACGTATGCGCCAAATACTCGGCCGAAAAGTTCTTCATCAAAATTGACGAAAGATCTTCTAATCGCGCCTAAAATACCCATAGCTTTCTTTGATACCTTAGCGCAATGAGATGATGGTTTGAGAGTTGACGTCATCCACACACCGAGGTCTCTTAACTCGTTGACTGATTCGAGTTGGTGACTTCCTATAAAGTACTGAGATTCAAATCTCAACGGCTTCCTGTTGCTCGAACGTAATCGGATAAGTTGGCATTTGTTACGATTGAGGCTTAAACACCACTCATCACACCACTTTTGCAAGCGATTTAAATTGTCTTGTAATTGTACAGAATCTTCCGGCTTCTCTATTGATTGCCACAATTTGAGATCGTCGGCAAACATAACTCGCTCGCAGTTCAGACAGTCCAGGCAGTCGTTCACATATATAAGGAACAGAATTGGACCCAGAACGCTTCCCTGCGGAACGCCACTGTGTACGGATGCCCATTCCAATTTAGCGTTCCCGATACACACACGCTGAGATCTGCCCGTAAGAAAATCGGCTAGCCATTTCAGAAGATTTCCATTCACACCCACTTGACGTAGTTTACATATAAGTCATCTGTGTGGAACACTGTCAAAAGCCTTTTTGAAGTCGATGTACACGGCGTCGACTGATAAGCCCATGTCAATTGATTTCGTCCAGCTTTCCATGGATACTAGGAGGTTGGTGAGACAAGATCGACCGCTTCGGAATCCATGCTGGTGTAGACTGAGCAAGTTGTTTTCTTCGAGGTGCCGCATCAGCTCCGTTTTTATTACTCTTTCCATCAACTTGCAACAGATGCTAGTGAGACTCACTGGTCTGAAACTATTTGGGGCTGTTCTCTCGCCACCTTTATAAATGGGGCTTATATTTGCCTTCTTCCAGTCGGTAGGCAAAGCCCCGGTCTCCATCGATGTTTTGAAGATCTTGGATAACGGAGAGGCCAGTTGGTCTGAGAGCTCATTCAGAACTTTCGCGAACACGCCGTCCGGACCAGGGGATTTAGTGGGCTGTAGTTGCCTCAAAGTTTTCCTTACCGTGTCTGTTGTGAAGTCCACCGTGCTTATTGTACTGTTGGATTTGACATTTGGGGGGTAAACTCTTTCATCAAAAGCCGGCTCCTCAGTATACACAGACGTGAAGAAGTCGGATAACAGATTCGCCTTATCTGAGTTGTCAGACAACGTATTTCCCTGGCGATCTTTTAGGCAGGGAATGCAGTCCCGGTTGCGTTTTGCTTTATTCACGTATCCAAAGAATTTTTTTGAATTTTGCGGGATATGTTTTATAAGTTTTGACTCAAATTGTGCCCGTTGTCTCCTCAACAGATTCCGACATAAATTCCTCTGTTTTTTGAAGTCAGCCAAATGCTCTGGTTGTTGAAAACTTGCGTACTTTTTCCAAAGTCTCCTTTTCAATTTAAGATTCTTCTTTATTCCTGACGTCACCCACTCTGGTCGGGATGTGCGCGGCTTCCTCTTCAGTGGGCAACAGCTCTCTACTAAGTGCTGCATTATGTTCTTGAAGAAGAGCCAATCGCTTTCTGGGTCAGGTCCTTGTGCTGCATTCCAGTTCACCTTCTGTAACAGGTTTTTCATTCGGGTAAAATCCCCCTTCCATACGTCTCTTTCCTCAGCAGCTCGAATTTCGGGTACTGAAAAATGACTATACTCCCAAACCAGAACGCAGTGGTCACTTCGGCCAAGGGGAGGGTGCGATTCCAATCCGAGAAGGCAACTATCATCCCTGGTGATTATGAGGTCCAAACAACTGGACTGCTGTCCATCCCTGAATCGAGTGTTCACTTTAACGTGTTGGGTAAGGAACTCAGTTGTGATCAGTTGCATAAATTTCTGTTCAAAGGAGTTTTCTGATCGCGTGCAATACATCAAATGCCAATCTATGTCTGGACAGTTAAAGTCACCAAGTAGCATTATGTGTTTGCTTCGACAAATTTCTTTTATCTCAGTGATAAGTGCATCGTCCGCATCCGTTCGCTGGCTTGGCGGTCTGTAAACCAGGGCCAGATGGAGGCTTGGATGGTTTGACACCTTCAAGCAACAACTGAGTATTTCACAGTCAATGTGCCGAAATGGGGAAGACTCAACCCGGACGTAGTCGATGCCATCTCGTATAAATATCGCAATTCCCCCACCCCTTCGTTCGCTTCTGTCCATTCGGATAATCTGGAAACCATCTAGCATAACTTCCGCATCTTCTATCTGCGCATTTAACCATGTTTCTGTTAAAGCTATCAAGTCGGGTTGGAAATGGGCCACAGTGAGTTTTATTTCATCTAATTTGTTGAATAAACTTTGCACATTTGTGTACATCATTTTAATGTTATTCGGCTGTTTCGATCTCTGGAAATTGTTTGCTGGTGCTTTTGACTGATAGTTATTACTGCTTATTTCACATGGCGTACCATGTCCATTAGTCGATTGTGAATTTACTGCAGTTTGTCGGAATCGAGCGCCGGTGCTGTTACCGTCATCGTTACCGGATGATTCCACAGGAAGGAACGCTCTATTTTTACAATTTGAATGTTGGCTATTTTCAGATTCATTTCACCCTCGTTCTGACGTTTTCTCAGTTCCGCTACCAGCGTCCTCATTTTCATTCGTTCGATTGGGTGATAGTCCGGCTGAAAAAAACACTCCACGATGGTTGTTTCGGAGCCTGGACTTTCGCGACAAGATGAGATTTGCTTGCTGTTCGTTTCCCAATACGACTTTCAGTGGTCTCGGCCGCAGTTTGTCTGCGTTGTTTCTTACTAAGGGTCCCAAACGGAAGATCTTTTGGATTTCGACGACCACACCGGGTTCTTGCGTGTCATTGAGTAGGTTTTGGAATGTCTGCAGATCGTGTTTCACCCTATCGTTCGGGGTATCACCAGGTGCTTCAGGAACTCCTTGCACTACCACACAACGAGATCTGTCGGGGAAAAAACCGGTGCTTTTATCCTGCCCCCTTTTGCTGGCGGTAGATGGAGTCTCAGACTCTGGGACTGCCTTGGTGACTGAAGCCAGATCAGTTGTTAAGTTGCTCGCGTCCGTGATATATGCAGTAACGTCTTTATTTGGCTGCCTCACCTGACTTTTTGCATTATAGCCTGATAGACATGTGAAGGACAAGCTGCTAGCGCTCTTTTGGAGTATGATACGCCCAGATCCTTAAGAACCCCAGGTACATTTATGGCGTGACCCTCAATACTTAGCTGAGGTTGGCGGTTGTCGCCAACAATCATGACTAAGCACTTATGCCAAGAAAGAGAAAGGCGCCATGTGCGGCACCACTGGGCGAAAGCCTGTAGATCGCTCTTTAGGAGCTCAAGCACGATGTCATGATCTGCCGACTTATATCGCTATGCAACTTTTAGATCATCGGCATACATTAAAGGCTTACCATTCTGAAATAAATCGGGTGCATCATTAACTAAAAGGCAAAATAAAAGCGGGCCGAGTACACTACCCAGAATGACTCCACTCCTTACACGTGCGGGGTTGGAGATAGTATTGGAAATCTTAAATTGTTGTGTACGAGTGCCCAGGTAAGAGGATATATAATTCAGAAGTTTTCCACCTATTCCGAAAGAGGACACTTTCAAGAGAAGAGGAGCATGGTCAACACAATCAAAAGCCTTAGTGAAATCGAAATATTCAGTGTAAAGTGCAAAACCTTTGTTCCTAGATTGGAGAACATAGTCAAAGAAAGAGAGTTGACAGGTGTCACAAGATCGAGCTTTGAGAAATCCATGCCGAGCAGCGCTCAGTAAGTTACTCACTGTCAAGTGACACATCATCTTCTCTTTGATCAACGTCTCTAAGATCATCGAAACTGCGGGGAGGGTGTTTATTGGCCGAAAATCATCAAATGACGTGGATTTGCCGTGCTTAGGAATGAGCAAAATGTGTGATTCCTTCTACAATGTAGGATAAGTTTCATCTTCAAAAGCAAGATTAAATATCTTGCATAAGAGGGATGGGAAAATCGTGTTTTCATCGGCTTTTAAAATGCTTACTGGGACACCATCAGGTCCTAGACTATAAGATTGACGAAAACGCCGAATTGCAACAGTCACATCCCACAGAGTCAAAGTTATAGTTCTTAGGACTACCCCAGTCAGTGCCTGAATAGTCGGAAGCGGAGAGGTCGAGTCCTTAATAAAAGTTTTGGACAGGAAATCATTGAAGCTATCAGCGGTTAACTGGGTATCAACTACGGGATTTCCGAGATCGTCTCGGAGGATGGGATGCTGCGTTTTTCTATGAGTTTGTATTTTTCTAGAGAAAAGTTTCGAGACACTTAACTGGATCTCCTCGGCTAGCTGTTTTTCTTCAGACAATCTATTAGCCCGCTAAAAAATATCACAAATCAAGGGCAGGACAGAAACGTTGTTCTGAAGATAGAGTCGACGATAAAGTCTGCGCAACCTGCGACGACAGGGTAAGGGTAGGAAAACCTCATCCCCAACATTAATAATTTTCTTACGGAAGAAAAACGAGAAATAAGCGGATTCAAATTTTCTTACAGTTTTGCAGCTAAGGAAGAAATCAGTCCAGTCGTAGGAATTAAGGTATGTTAATAATCCGGTTGTGCGAGTTGATCGGAAATCGCGGAAAAAGTTATACTTTGGGGACAACGTTTTGTCAGCCTCGAATTCCAAAGTTGAAACAAATATGTCATGGTCTGAGCCACCGAGTGGGCCAAGAAATGACAAAGGCGAAGGTTTGCAGCCTCTACAGAAAATCAGGTCAAATATGCTTGATCCTCGGGTGTGAAAATCGACAAACTGTGTCAGCATTCAAACATCCACAGCCTCAAGAATGTCTTCGAAACTTCTGGGGCCTGAAGGCGGAGACCAGCGGACTTCAGGGAAGTTAAATTCACCCGTAACCAATTGATACTTAAAGCTTAAGTCGGTCGCAGCATGAAATGCCTGTGAGAGTAAACGATCGAAATTGTCGTTGGCGTTGGGAGGGCGATAAACACAGCCAAAGAGTAAGCAGAACTTATTTTTAGTGCAACCTGGAGCCAGCAGCTGCCTTTTACTGCGGAAAAGTGCGCGGGATCAAGCGGCAAAAATGTAAGTGTTTGCTTTACGTAGACGCAGCTGGCCCCCACCTCGGCTATCTTGGCGATCTTTTCGAATGCAATTATAGCCTAGAAGAGAGAGTTCGTAGTCAGCTACTGAGGCTGATGCCCATGTCTCATTTACTAAAGCAATATCCGGAAAATGGACGAACACCAAAGTCTGAAGCAAAGGCATCTTATTAAGCAGGGATCTGGCATTTAAAACAAAAAGTTGGAAGGGAAAGGCGGTATGTTTCTGGGGGAGGTGGGCTACATCGTCCAGTGCTGGTCTGCCCGCTGAGCAAACGGTCCGGATATAACCAAATGGTTCTGCAAAAGATTTTGTGGCATCAAAAAATTCTGACGTAAATAGAAAGGGGTAGGACTTGGGGGAGGGAATGACGGGCAGGTAAACTGCTAACCAGTGTTAGCTAACTTATTTTCGGCTGGAAGTCCGCGCGTCAGTTACTGTATGTGGAAACAAGTACTGTCCCTAAATATTAGATATAAGCTAAAACTCATCATAACGGTTTCGAGGTTTTTTTCAAAAAACATAAAATCATTTCCAGTCAGTGTTTATCTGCCTTATTTTCACGCAAATGCAGGCCTCATGACTGTCTTGAATATTGGAAGGCCGCCGAATACCGGTAATTTTTACTTTTTATAGATCTCCTTTTCTCGACAACTCTCTTTACAATTCTTTTTTGCTCTTTTCCGTTGTTGTTTGTATATTTTCCACCCAAATTTGCAAATAGCTCACGTAGATTTTTGCCCGCCTTCTGATGAAAAATTTTAGTTCTGAATTTCCAATTTTATACAACGATGCCACTGCTGATTATGTATTCACGGCGATGAATTTTTCCGTCTTCCTCTGTTCTTCAGTATAATTCAGTATATATGAGGGATAGAGGCAGAGCCTTGGAAAACCCTATTTACAGATAGACGTATGAAAAAAAAACATGCAGATATTTACATAGCAGTTATACCAGTCATTGATATCATGTAAAAGTTTGACCATCAAGCATAAGTTTATCTAGTCTTCTTTTGAAGGTCTCGACGTTTTCCGCTAAGACAACGGACTTCGGCAATTTGTTCCATCCCTCAACCAGCCGGTGAGAGAAGAATTTGGCCCGCAAATCGAGTCTGGCATGTTTCATCTTCAATTTGTATGCGTGCCCTCGGAGATTTGTCGTCCGCGCCAGTTCGAAGAAGTCGTCAAACTGAAGAGCACAGTCTAGCCCTCGGACGATCCTGAAGGCCATGATCATGTCCCCTCTGTACTGTCTATAAGAGAGAGGAAATATTTTTAGTTTCTCCAGCCGTCTCTCATAAGGTAAACTACTTAATCCGTCAACTAGCCTGGTCGCTCTACGTTGTACGTTCTCCAGTAGGCTGTAATCTTTTTTCCTCCAGGGACGCCATGCCTGGACACAATATTCCTTTGGGGAAAAACGACCTTTCCAAGTGACTGTATCCCGTCCTCTTTTTACACATCGTTCATGTACACTATTATGTTTAGTAAGCATTTCCTAGGTACGCGTTCTGCCGAGTGCACGACTGCGATTGCACGCTATCCCGCAGATGTACTCAGTCTTTGAGCTTATGAATAAAAATACGGTGGCAGTCGTTGTGAGATCTTAGTTCGTGGACAGGAACTCTGTAATTTGGCCGCGGTGTGACAAACAGCGCACAAGACTCTTAGAGAGGATCGAACGCCCACCACAGGGTAGTAAAGTCTATCCAGTGATGATTTTGAAAGAAAACCTCAGTCTGGAGAAGGCCCGCCGTGTGGCGCATAGGGCGGAAGACACAGACCACCTCTCCGATACAGAGCCCAAAAATGGAGGGAGACTTCAGGAGAAAGTAGGTGCAGCACAATATTTATGTTTTCCCGCTGGCTGCCATCTGACGACGTCGACGACGCAGACGACGGCGACGCCCACGATTGTTCAAGGTAGCCACACAGACGGCTAGCTGACTGGAACGCATCGCCACCTGTACTTCAGTAAAAATCACTACCTCTAGCAAGTTTTAGGTCCATAGATCACAAAAACATACCTCGTCCTTCGGACGCAGGCAGAAGACCTGTTGGGATTTCGATACTGACCGCACACGAGTATGCAAGTTCTATTAAATGTTTTTTTCAGATTGCCGATAAACGAAAAGGAGTCGTACAAACCTACGCAAGCTGGTTTGACTGCTATATGGTAAACCATTTCTCCTTCAAGTTGACCTTCATTTAGTAGGACAAAGGACTCCTTCGCCAAGCATATGGTGGAGTTGCTAAGTAAGATGCACCAACGGAAGGCGATCATTGTCGAAAATTTTAGCGTCCTTCAGCAGTCCGCGGTGCTTGTCCAACCCAAAGCATCACCAGTGCGTCTGCCTTTGTGCACCACTGAGGCGTATGAAGACTTCATCGCTAGACTGCATGATGAGCCACCGTTTCGAGAAGAAGTGATATGTACATAAGCAAATCATGTAACTTTTTCTGTCTAACAGGTTAAATAGCTTGCTATTGTGGGGGCCGCAGTGAGAAGGAGTTTGTCCGGCGTCTTCCGTGTACTCTCTTAGGACCGCCCCTGTGCCTCAACATCTGCTGAAGTGGTTCTACAGAAAAGGCTCGTTCTCCGTTGAACCCCATTCTTTGTCAAATGTCTATTTCTTCATAGGACTGCAGAGGCCATTCGGCAAATTACCTCATTTACTAACTGCTCGGAGGAGCTGGTTCGAAGAGGTACAATCGTTTGGTTTCATGGGTCAAGAGACTGATACGGCGGCAGAGGAAGGCGGCAGGACAGCATTTGAGAAGGTCATTAATCATATTCAGCTTGCTCTCGACAATACATTTAGGTGACATAAGGAATTAACGTTGCCGAACTCCATCGAAAAATTATCCCCGCCCGAGGACACCGTAAGTACGATTTTTAAACTGTACACTAATATTAACATTAACATCAAGTTCACGACTAATATAATATTATATTCAAAGGTATGTATTAAGTGACACGGTTGTATAGCGTAATGTCGTTACTTGCAATTGTTTAAGTAGTGTGATTTCCCTCACATTTTAAGGGTTTTATGCAATGTCCCGTTGATAACCATGTGGTTACCCATTAAATGACCATTTTTTAAACAATGTGGTCCTTTTCTTTACTTTCCCTGCTCCATAGATTTATACTGTGGTAGAAGTTAGGGTTTTTTAACTGAGGGATTAACCTTTATTGCAGCAAACCTTCTGCGGCGACACAGTTATAATAGCGAAACATTGTCATCAGTGAGCTCGATAACACACTTATTTATTGCGTATTTCGAATCATACACTATTTTATTTCTTACCTTTTCAGTTCAACAGTCTTATTTAACTCTCTCTTCATTTATTTATTGTTTCGACATATCATTTATTGCCCCCTTTTTTAGGGACGTGTTGGAGACTGAAAACACTTTTCTAGATATTAACTGATAACTTCTGCGATTGTACGCGCTTTACTTTTATTTTCTTATTTTGTTTACTATCACTAAAATATTTCTTCGTATTTAATTGTCTTCATTGTCCGATACCGTTACGGAGAGGGTTAAAAGCAGATGCACTAGGATGTCTGCATATGTTTGGGTCACTTGAGAGGATGCCGGGTTGCGATGCGCCGTGTCTAAGACATTATACTGAGGACAGAAAAGTCGTTATCCTAAAAGGGTGTGGGGAAAAGCGGAAAGGAGGCGTTCCTTAGCGCATTTTTTCGCGTAAGAGGGCAATGGGAGGTTGCAGCGTCCAAAAACTCAACCCTATCCCCGCATTTTAGTCCCCGTATAGCCTATTATCGCTACCTGAAGTCCCGCGGGATTTTACGGGATTCGGCGGGGCTGGTGCTGGCAGGGCGTGTATTCATTTATCTGTTGCAAACCGCTTGTCAGGTCGAGTTGTGTTGACACATTAAAAAAATAGTTGTAATTCAATTTAGCACTGTACAATTATTCTTATCTGACTTTGCTGGTTTTCTCCCGTTTTTTTCGCTGTTCATGACCGCGTTTCACTCTTCTAGTTGCGTATTTTATCCTAAAATTCCTGGATTTCTTCCAAGGTCTCCGGCACTCATTTTAGGAAGAATAACCGTGTAGAGAATGAAAGGGAGGTTCCTTGCTTTTTGGTGTCCGCAGGTTGTTACATCATCTCGTGTATTGGAATGGTTTAAGTCCGCAAAGAAAGAGGAGACCTGAGTAAATTGACGTGACCCAATCAACTTGAAGGAATCAGTCTTCCGGTTATAATCCTCTGTCGTTCGTGCTTGGTTGGAATTTCTCGCCATGTGTCGGTCGGATGAGTAGGCGCGGGCTTGGTTTTCAGCACTGTACAGGGACTGCTGTTATAATTCTAGTAGTTGTTGACATTTCTTGTTAAAGATCCATAGGCTGTTTTCATAGGCATGGCCGTGAAACTCCGAAGCCCTCTTGCTCGCCTTATCTACGAGAAGTATGAGCATGCGCAGGAGCATATGAATTCGAATCATGATTATGTACCGCACTTTTACAATTTATCAATTGTAGTGGTATAGTGTCAGGAATGAATATTTGTCGACCGAACTAATGAAAATTTTCCTTCAATCTGAGCAAGATGAGGAGACCACAGCTTTTCTTCAGAATTGTTACGAAAAATCAGATTGGTTCTTCACCCAGCTCTACCATTCGATCTCGAAGTCTGTTTTAACCTGGTTTATGACAGTGACATCAGCCAACGGGCAAGTGGAAGTCCATTTTCATTTCTATCACATTGTTTTGGCTACAGTGCTGAGCCGTCTTCTCACCAACGCTGTTCCCGCCTGCCTTCGAATTCTCCTTTAGACCCGCAGTTATGGCCACTAAGGGTGAAACCGAAATATCATAAGCATGTTACGTATTGATGGGCAGGACGTCCTGCCCGTCTGCAGGCAGTGTTACTGCTTTTGTAGTCAAAAATACCATCCTGGTGTTCGCCGGCATGCCTTTGTTCACTTTACCCAGGCGCCGGCAAAAAACATAGTTAAGTAGGATTCCATCGTTTTTTTAGAGACACCACGCGTCGGTTTAACAAGCGATAGACTTATCACGTACTCGAGGTTGCTTTGGTTGTCTCAGTTATGCCGTCATGGCTCACGAATTTTCGATTGGCAACCACTGCGATCCCTTCGCTTCTAATTAGTTTGTCTGAATGCTAAGTCAGGAAGCAGTCGAATTTTCCCAACTCCTCTTAAAATTGTCTTTCAGGCCACCTCTAGTATACGCATTTCAGTTTTTGCAAACCATTAAGTATTGGTACGTTTTCGTGGCCTCAACAGTCAATAACGCATGTTTTTTAAATAAACGGTTTTGTCTTTCCTGAAGGCTTCTTAATCGGGGTTCGATGTTTGTGCTTTCCACCGCGCAGTTCCGCCGTTTGCTCGGTGTCACCAGTGACTGGCATGCCAAACGACTGTTGGATCTAGGTAACCACTATTTGTTTCATCACCGTTGTTTGCATTCGGTTCATCGGAATTTGTCAATGCGTTCTTTATTGATGATTTGCACATCCAAATGATGATTATCTCCTCAGGTAGTGTCGACCATCTTGTTTTATAAATATTTTTCAGCTTTGTCTGGCTCCCGCCAGTTAATATCTGCGTAATAATTTTCATGATCACCCTTTAAAACGGCTCACCACATTTGCAAGCAAGGGTGTGTAGAAACATTTTTGTACTGCCATAAGTACGCTAGAGACCCAGTGCATTTTCTGTTTTCGGCATCTCAGCCTATTTATGCCTTTAAATAGCCCATAAATTATGATCTGATAGGCGCATCTGTTGCGTGTGAAGACGTTGAGGGTAGCACACACGGGGTAACGTGAAGCGTTGGAAATGACGCCTGGCTTCGAACGAGCTGAAGAGTTGTTAGACACGTCATTACACTCAACCAGACGATAAAATAGAGGAGGAAATTGACTGTGAGCGTCCCTCTACCATCATATATATATATATATATAACGCCATTCTGCTTATATCATGCGTCGCTGTGCGACTGCTGGTTGGCCTCAAGGGAGAGAGAGAACCCTAAGGCACAATCAGGGTCCCATAAAAACAGTCGGTGAGCGCCCTTCTATCACTGTATATTCTCCATCGCATCCGACAGGACAGGAAGAGGATTTTCTATGTATAGTAATAGTCATTGGTACAGGAAAAGATGAGCTGCAGCAGGGGAATGACCTGATCTGAGACCTAAGTCCCCGAATTCCGTCTGCCATGCAAGTAGCCTGTTGCCTGCTTGCATAGTAATAATTGTCGTTTATTTGCGCATGTTGACCTTTTATACATCAAATTACTCACGTTTGATAGTGGCCTCTGTGATGGGTGACATTCTGGCTGCTTTTTCCGGACTGTTAGCCTGAACTGGTCGAGGGGCCGTAAAACTAGTCTGCGAAATGGTGGTTAAGACTTGAATGGTAGCACTTGACGTCATGCTGTTACCAGCACACGGCGAACTTCGTGGAAAGTAGATTCCCTGAGTGTCCATCTATTAACTCAGCCTCTTATCCTAAGTGCTGGGTCGAGTTCCGCATTATATAAAGATTTGCTACCGTTTTTGTTAGTCCAGAGTCCACAGTGTCGGAACTGTCTACTTTGACATTCAGCATTTCCTGGGCAACGATCAGGTGAAGAAATTCCCGGAACTACTATGCAGCACTGCGACTGATTTTTATTGATTGATTGATTTGTATTATGCTTTTTAGCCAGTAGTGATGGCCCTGACTTCTCTACCAATGTAGTCCCAATGTTCTAATAGCGCAGTATCATCTTGTAACCGTCTAGCTTCACTTTTTCCTCGTACCGACAGCAAATTAGTTGCAAACCCTCCTGAGACCGCTGCAGAAAATGCCATAGCCAGCTAGGATGTTCCCTGAAATGGATTCGCCTAGGTTGCGGCCGTTCTATTGACAAAAGCGACACATTTTTGTTGTTACCGCTGGCTATGTCAGGCTGTGCATTTTTGACGCGAACAACGCTTCTTCTTTCAGGCGCCGGTGACGGTAAAGTAACGGCCAAAATGGCCCCACTCTTTGACGAGGTCTACACAACAGAAATGTCACCTGTCATGCGATGGCGCCTAAAGCAGGCAAATTTCACGTAAGCTACGCGCTCCGTACGTCTCTCTTCTCTCCACACCGCCAGCCTCAGGGCCCTTTCTTGCCCTGTTCTTTCTCCCTAGAGTCCTCGATGTTGACAAATGGGACCAACTCCCTGAAACAAGTGATACCTCCGTTGACCTTGCGTCCTCCTCCTCCTCCAAGCCAGCTCAACCGGAGTACGACGTGGTCAGTTGCCTCAACCTCCTCGACCGTTGTTCTGAACCACTTACTCTCCTACGTAGGATTCGGGAGGTTCTTAAACCCGGTTCGGGCTTGCTAGTGCTTGCCGTCGTCTTTCCCCTGAAACAGTATGTGGAATGTAAGTGATATTCGATGGAATTGCATCTTTCTGAGGTTCTTGTTGGACCCTCTTCCGTGGCATGAAGTTTACTGGCTCGAGTTCGCTGCTCTGGCTGTGGTAGATCCTTTACAGGAAACTATCTGTGTGCGCGCACCGGTAGGTGGTGTTGTTGGCCGGGAAATTGGCCCATTCGACTCCACAGGGCAATGATCGTAGCCTTTCGGTAGTCCAAAGACTCAATTGGACCGCTGCCGCTGCGTTTAACGCCTTGGTGGATAGACTATTCCCGACGCATGTTTCTATTCAGTTCTCTAGCCCACCAACTCAAGCCCTAAGGATTCTTCTGGACGGCGAGTGAAGCAACATTTGCCAGATCTGTGCACAGTCGCTCCCTAGTGATAACCTCTGCAGCATCTGCGACTCCTAGTCTGTCTATTTCGCAGGAAACTCCAAGCCGTTCCACTCTCTGCCGCCCGTGAAAAAGCCCAGTTGCTTGTGATTAGACTAACAACAAGCCCGACTCCCCAGTTTATGTCAGTTTTGGCACAGTTGACTGGCTTTTGTGTGAAAATGCTTTTTAAGTAGGCTAGACTTTCCAATTCCGCGACAACCTGTAGCTTATAATGTTTTGCATTGCGTAGTACTTTGCCGTGTGCTTTGCTATACTAACACTCGGTGCGTTGTTACCGCTGCATATCTTTAATGGCAGTACGTACTCTTATAGCGCTCCGAAACCGCGGTCTTCAATTACTTGCGCCAGTTAGGCCCATCTTGCATTCTTGCAGTCGTCTACCAGTGCCAGCGTTGATTGCGGTCACCAGTGATGATTGGTTAATAAAGATGATTTTGAGAGTTGGAACTTTTGGATGTGAAGTCTCCCCCTACCTTCGCCTTGCTACCCCGTTTGTGGTTTCATACAGCGTCGTTTATCTTGTATGAAGTATTACATCCAGGTCTGCCGAGTTACTTGAAAACCCTTGTTGTTTATGGCCTTTGACATCCGCACAGTTCACTTGTTCGGTCTCAGTGTCATCATTAATGCACTGGACCCTGCTTCGGGCACACGCCAGTCAGCTGATCTTCATGCAGTTTGTCGGACGGGTCGTTGGTAACGAGATTAGGAACACTGCCTTCTCTGCCGAGTCCTATTTTAGTAAACGAATTCAATTACAGTGAGTGACCGACCTCATGAAATGTTGGCTGAAATTCTGAAATGTCTATTCGACTAGGAAGGTTTACTTAGGTGGGGTTTAAACATTCATTATCATGGGACATAGTCATAGTATATTTCGAGCTCGGCAGAATGTCGGCTTTTGAAAGCTTACATTTTAATATCCTATAAAAACCTTAATCACTAAAACATGACTACTTAAGTAGCATGCATTTTTGCAATGATTTTGGACGGTTTTGAAAATTCAAATATATTTTACAGAAACTCCGAACAAAAATATGCTTTCTTTCAGTTGTCTAATAGAGACTCATTTGTCTTTATATTTTATACCCGAAGAAGGAGTACAACTAGGTTTCATAAAAGTTTTCTAATCCCCAAATAATTTGGAGCCTGATCAGCGCTTAGGGATTTTAGTCTACAAGGCGCATGTGTTCTCCGTAAAGAAAATTACATATACTTCCATGCCTTTAAAAAGCTAATATATAGGATCCATGAAATTCTGCAGTGGAACTGGACCATCTACATTTCATGTGGAGCAGTGGTAAACAGACAGGTACGATGCTGTATGAATGGACATTGCGCGGTCTTTAATAATCTCATAGTTAGAAACTGCGTCAAGGCCTTATTATACTTTGTTTCGAATATAAAATATAAAGATGACGTGATTCTCTATCAAACGACTGAAAGAAAGCATATTTTTGTTTGTGGTTTCTATAAAATATATTTAGATCTGCCAGAGCATCGAAAATCAATGTCAAAAATGCATGCTTCTTAAGTAGTCATTTCTTACCGAATAAGGTTTCTAAGGGAGATTTAAAAGCAGTGCAATAAGAGGCTGACGTCCTGCCGATTCCGAAATATTACAGGATTATGACGCAAGAAAATCAGTTTTGCAACCGCGCTAAAGTAGTTTTTCCTAATTGAAAACGCATTTCAGAATTTCAGCCAACATTTCATGAGATCGGTCACTCACTGCAGGTAGCGATGAAGCTATGACTGCTCTTCATTGTTCCCTCAACTGGTTGAAGAAACGGCGGCCCCCTGCCACTGGCATCCCAGAGTCCCACTTGCAGTCCTTCGTCGCCTGTAAATAACCCCCAGACTTCAATACGATAGTTAGCTTCACTGTCAGCGTGGTGCCTGTGTGGCAGAAGAGCTCATTCCGCAACTTCGTTGAAAATTAGGGTTCTCGTAGCTAAGCCCCATTAATCCCTGTGGTCGGTAATACTGCCAGCAAAGTCATTTTGATGGTTTCAAGCCTACCATCACGGAACAAAGATCAAAGTGTGCACGAATGAAGGAGAGTGCTTTATCTGATATCACTCATATTGTCTATTAAGGTTATTTTCTCTCGTAAACGGACGAACTTCAGAATGCGCATGCTTTCATACGCAGACAGTAGATTGTAACACGTGCATTGCGGATCCTAACTTCACAGAAAACGCTGCGATGCTGGCGAGTCCCTTTGCAGAAATACGGCAAGCGGCGTCCCATGCTGGTACGAAAGTGCCGCATCGGGTTCCGCAGTCGAAGACACTTTCCCGACCATCGTTGAATATGAGAGTTGTGGGCTATGGGGCAGCTTCTTTGGTGTTGAAGAAGAAGACACGATCGGTGGGACAAGAGCTGTATCAGCCTGACGTTTCGGATTCCTGCTCGAATCCATCGTCAGAGACAAAAGCAGATTCGGGTGGTTCATGCACAAGGGGCTGAAGCATTTATAAATATTTATAATATGTTTTTTTTATAAATACTACAGCCCCTTGTGCATGAACCACCCGAATCTGCTTTTGTCTCTGACGATGGATTTGAGCAGGAATCCGAAACGTCAGGCTTGTACAGCTCTTGTCCCACCGATCGTGTCTCCGTCTTCAAGGCTACTTCCTGGGACTCGTCTCTTCGCTTCTATTAGCTTCTTTGGTGTTATGTCCAACTTTCTGTCAAACGGGCG
>CACRXP010000198.1:729990-756782 GCA_902702965.1 Spirometra erinaceieuropaei | reverse complement strand
AAAAACCTGGTCATTTGCTGTGTGGACCAGGGAATGTGGAGTGGAGCTCCAAGGTGCGGGCTCGACCGCGCCATCCACCTGCGCCCTTTCCTGCCCCCGTCTTCTTGACTCTGTCTTGACATGGGGTCCAGGCAGGGAGTGTGGAAGGGTGAGTGCGGTAGATGCTGTGCAAGTCTACTATCACTATAAACTAATTCACTCACAAGTCGCCGTCCCTGCTCCACCTTGCTGTGGAGCACATGGTGGACATTGTCGGGCACGACCGTCGAATTGTCGTATGTGAGGGCGTTTGCGTGCAGCTCAATTTAGACAGAAATCCTGCGCCAGCCACTGTGCCAAATTCCTTCTTGGTTTAAACGTACCACCGGCATGTAAGCTGACGCCAGCTCCGAGGTCGCGGCTCAGTCGGCCTGACCCAAACACACATGTCAGCCTGACGTGGTCGAGATTCTCGCGAGAGGTCTCAGGCGCGTTACCTGACTCGTGATCGGGTGGAATGACTCCCCCCCCCACCTGCTGAGACTAAGCCAGAACAGAGTAATTAACCGCCCGGGGAACGAGCAGACGAACACCGTTTCCAACGCCAACGTCGGTGAGCCAGATGGTCGAGCAGTTGTCGAAGTAGGATGGTCGACAGCGTGAAGGCACCCAAATCAAAGGACAGGGAGGAGAGTTGAATAGGCAGGCCCCTCATGTTAGCTGGGGGTTTTCATGCAACACCGGATGCAGTCCTCTCTTTGAGTTTGTTGATGTCCTGAGCCAAGCGCGTATGCGTCGGCCTGCAGCCAAACAGCGAAGGACGCAGCGTGCCTAGCGTCGAGCTCTCGCAACCTGGTGCCAGGTCGTAAGCTGCTCCGGCAGCCAATTGGCAGGGAGCGCGAGGCCAACACAGAAAGACAACATGGGTAGGCGGCCGGGTTGGCGACTGTGCGAACGAGCACTACACAGTCATCACAATAACATGAAGGATAAAGTTACAGCCCTTAACGACTCGAATGCCGGCAGTCAAAAAGTTATCCCACCACGGACAACCATCCCCGATGTAGGGAGAAGCCGATAGTTCTGCTGCGTATGCGGTAGCATAGCGACTGCACACGGTGAGTACTGCAGCTCATGAATCCGAAACGAGAGCGGGCTGTACTGTGTTTTGTTAGCATTTTTGACCTGTGAGTATCAGACTACATGAGCACCTCAAATGCTCTTCGGATTGTCCTCCCCCGACACAGCACCTGCGGACGGATACGACTTCTGGCAAAATACGCGTGGGATGGAACTGTTGTGTACTCATTGTGGGAGTAAATTTTCATAAGTACGGAAAGTCCGCTGACAGAGTAAGCTTTAATTAAGTAGACACTGGAAGGACCCTCAACCAGGAGCCAGTACGCTGCTCTACATGTGTGCAATCGCCTTTGGCTGAGTTCCCTGGTCATCAGTGCTCAACACTCACTCAAACACTCTTTACAGCTTTATGACACGACAACTCGACTGTAGTAAAAAAAACGATGTCTACCATGTGCCCCGAAATATGGCGGGTGCAGAGGTGGCTTGCGTGTGAATTAGCTTGTGATGGCGGCCGACTTGCGCAGCATCTACTTCATTCCCTCCCCACCAAAGCTCGCCATCAAGAAGGCTGGAGACGAGCTAGGGGTCAGTGGCCGAGGAAGCCAAACAGACCGCATACGTGAGCCATACACAACCTGATCTGAGTGCAAGTGACCAGGTTTTCACAGACACAACGGCCCGCATCCCCTCCGAGTGGGAGTACAATTGGAGCCACATGTAGGCGGAGCCATTGCCGCCCGACTCTCCATCCTGAGGTTGGGGGGAGGGGGGGGGACCGAATTGTTCCGTCAGTTGGCAGCCTTCCAGGTCATGGGTTTCAGCGCAATGTGGTGGTTTGAAAGCGCACAAACTCATAGTGAAAAAAGTGCGCTGAGATAGTCGACCTCGCTCTCTCTTCCCTCTCCCAGATACCAGTCCCCCGTCTGAGCCGGTCAGTCAACTGATTTGAGAGATGGGTACACGCATTGCACACGAATCGTCCCTCCTGCCGCAAACAACACGCTAGGTTTTTTTCAAAAACGAGGTAAGCGTCTCAGATCACACATGCGTGAGAGTGCCGTTGGGGATCAACATGAAGAAGGAGTCATCGAGCCTGACTCACTTTCCCCCAATCAACCACTCTAAACAAAACACACACGGAGCCGACTGCGGGATCTGAGCTGCACCGACAGTTGGCAGCCTTCCTACTCATCACGACGCACCACACGTTGTGATACCTGGCGGCATAGTTTAAAAGCTATGTGCCATGAGTCTCAGCACACAAGGCGATGAAACTGGTGAGGCATTTTATCCGGTTCCCACTGGTGGGAACGAAATTCCAGAGGCTGTGATACAGCGCCAGACCCGACCCAAACGTGACAAAGCGTGCTCTTGTTCCTAGCAGGCTTTAGATGACAGTGGGAGTACCGACGACAAGGGGAATTGTGGTAACCGTTTCCGGTCTAAAGGTCATCACAAGCAGGGCATGAGATTTTGATCTGGGTTCACTGACCACTGAGCGGTAAGTAGTCCAACTGTCTGATATTCAACCGCAGACGCGCCATCACGCCGGTTGGGATCGGAAATGTGAACTATGGTGGAAGTGCATTCATCGCCCGCCCGGCTGCAGGACATGCCTGTCCGGTTGCGCCTTGGGACTCAATATAGAGCCCCACAACGGACAGTCGCGTAGCAACCGGGAGTGTATGCAGTAACGAGTGCCGACAGAGAAGAGGGGACTGGGATAGCCATTTCTAATGTGTTAACCGTCTCCAGCGACTGCCTGCGGGGGCGCTAGGTTGGGCCCCGCGGCGCAACAGGATCAGCATCTCCCGGAACCTGATCGGTGAACGCACTGCCACAATAATTATCGAGAATTCAGCCAATAGTTGAGGTCCAAATAATAAACCCGCCCCCACCTCCCCTTATCAAATCCCGACATCTACAAGATAACAAAGGCCGTGCCATCCATGGCACATAGCAATTGCGCGAAAGATTTGTTGACATAAGTAGCGACTCTTCCTAATTGTGTGAGTGGGCGTGCTCCCAAAACGGCCCACGTGGTAGATGCGCTGGACCAACATAGTGACCATATCGGATTCTGGCAGGCGTTATCGGTTTGCGCAGCATAACAAATGTCAACATTTCGGCGTGTGGTGGCAGACCCGGTTGCCGGCAGATGTCACGCATGCTGGCACTCATCCGTCCCCCCCCCCAATTGTTGATGCTGGTCAAAAACCTGGTCATCTGTTGTGTGGAGTAGAGCTCAAAAGTGCGGTCTCGACCGCGTCATTCACTTGTGCCTCCCCTCCGGCCTTCTTGACTCTGTCATGACACCGGGTCCATATGGGGGAGGGGGGGGGAGAGAGTGCGGTGGATGCCGTGCAAGTCTACATTCACTATAAACTAATTCACTCACAAGTCGCCGTCCCTGCTCCACCTTGCTGCGGGGCACATGGTGGACATTGTCGAGCACGACGGTCGAATTGTCGTACGTGTGAGCGTTTGCGTGCGGCTCACTTTAGACGGAAATCCTGCGCCAGCCACTGTGACACATTCCCTCTTGGGTTAAACGTACCACCGGCATGTGTGAAATAAATCGAGCTGACGCCAGCTCCCAGGTCGCGGCTCACTCGGCGTGACCCAACCACACATATGTCAGTCTGACGAGGTCGAAATTCTCGCGGAAGGTCTAAAGCGCGTTACCTGACTCGTGATCTAGTGGAATAACTCCCCCCTCCCACCACCTGCTGAGACTAAGCCAGAACAGAGTAATTAACCGCCCGGGGAACGAGCAGGCGAACACCGTTTCCAGCGCCAACGTCGGTGCGCCAGATGGTCGGGTAGTTGTAGAAGTAGGATGGTCGACAGCGTGAAGGCTCCCAAAATCATAAGGCAGGGAAGACACTTGCACAGAGTTTGCAGGCAACACCGCATGCAGTTGCAGCCAGTCCTCTCTTTGAGTTTGTTGAACTCCTGAACCAAGCGCGTATGCCTCTGCCTGAGCTGTGTCCGCCTGCAGCCAATCAGCGAAGGGCGCAGCGTGCTTAGCGTCGAGCTCTCGCAACCTGGTACCAGGTCGTAAGCTGATCCGGCAGCCAATTGGCAGGGAGCGCGAGTCGAACACAGAAAGGCGACATGGGTAGGCGGCCGCGCTGGCGACTGTACGAGCGAGCAGCTACACAGCCATCACACCAACATTTAACAACATTACGGCCCTTAACGACTTGAATGCCGGCAGTTATCGCATCAAGGGCAACCATCCCAGATGGAGGGAGGAGCCGTTAGTTCTGCTGCGTATGCGGTAGAATAGCGACTGCATCCTGTGAGTACTGCAGCTCATGAATCCGAAACGAGAGCGGACCGCACTGTGCTTCGTTATCATTTTTTTTATCTGTGAGTATCAGACTACGTGAACACCTCAAATGCTCTTCGGATTGCCCTCCCGCCGACGGATACGACTCCTGGCAAATCAGGCGTAGGATGGGACTTTTGTGTACCCATTGTGGGAGTAAATTTACAGAAGTACGGAAAGTCAGCCGACAGAGTAAGCGTTAAGTAGAAACTGGAAGGACCCTCAACCAGGAGCCAGTACGCCGCTCTGCATGTGTGCAATCGCCTCTGGCTGAGTTCGCTGGCCATCAGTGCTCAACACTCACTCAAACGCTCTTTACAGCCCTACGACACGACAACTCGACTGTAGTAAAAAAAAAAACGATGTCTACCATGTGCCCCGAAGTATGGCGGGTGCAGAGGTGGCTTGCGCGTGAATTAACTTTTGATGGCAGTCGACTTACGCCGCATCTACTGCACTCGTCCCCTCACCTAAGCTCGCCATCAAGAAGGCCGGAGACGAGCTAGGGGTCAGTGGCCGACGAAGCCAAACAGTCCGCATACGTGAGCCACAAACGACCTGGTCCGAGCGCAAGTGACCGGGTTTGCACAGAAACAACGGCCCGCATCCCATCCAAGTGGGAGTACAATTGGAGCCACATATAGGCGGAGCCATTGCAGTCAGACTCTCCGTCCTGAGGTTGGGGGGGAACCGAATTGATCTGTCAGTTGGCAGCCGTCTAAGCTATGGGTTTTTGCCCACCGTGGCGGCTTGAAAGCTCAGAAGCTCAGTGAAAAAATGCGCTGAGCTAATCGACCTCACTCCCTCTCTTCGCTCTCCCAGACACCAGTTCTCCGTCTGAACCGCTCGGCCAACTGATGTGGGAGATGGGCACAAGTATTGCACACAAATCCCCCCTCCCACCGCAAACAATATGCCAGGTTTTTGCAAAAACGAGGTAGGCGGCTGAGACTACACATGCTTGAGAGTGCCGTTCGGAGGCAACATGAAGGAGTTATTGAGCCTGACTCACTGTCCTCCAGTCGACCACTCTAAACAGAAACACACGCGGAGCCGACTGCGAGATCTGAGCTCCACCGACAGTTGGCAACCTTCCAACTCACGGCGCATCACACGTCCTGATGCCTGGCGGAATAGGTTTAAAGCTGTCTCATGAGTCTAAGCACACAGCGTGATCAGGCTGGTGAGACAGTTTATCCGATCCCCACTGGTGGGGAGGGAATTTCAGAGGCTGCGATACACCCCAGACCCGACCCAAACGTAACAACGCGTGCTCAGATTCCTAGCAGGCTTTAGATGACAATAGGAGGCGGGGGTACCGACGACAAGGGGAATTGCGGCAACCGTTTCCGGTTTAATAGTCATCACAAGCAGGACATGAGATTTTGATCTGGGTTCACTGACCACTGAGCGTTAAGTAGTCCAACGGTCTGACATTCAACCGCAGACCCGTCGTCACGCCAGTTGAGATCGGGAATGTGAACTATGGTGGATGTACATTCCTCACCGGCCAGGTTGCAGGACAGGCCTGTCCGGTTGCGCCTTGGGACTCAATATAGAGCCCCACCACAGACGGTCGCGTAGCAACCGGGAATGTATGCAGTAACGAGTGCCGACAGAGAAGAGAGAACTGGGATAGCCATTTATAACTTGTTAACCGTCTCCAGCGACTGCCTGCGGGGGCGCAACAGGATCAGCATCTTCCGGAACCTAGACGGTGAACGCACTGCCACAATACTTATCGAGAATTGAGCCAATAGTTGAGGTCCGAATAATACACCCGCCCCTTAGCAAACCTCAAAATCTACAAGATAACAAAGGCCTGGATATTTCAACGGTTTTCCCGCCAGCTTTCAACAGTCAATAAAAAAAGATCTACATATATAGGTGGGTGTACAAAAACACTTTCAAATGCGCAGGACACTGACGTACCTTTAAGGTCACATAACAAACAGTATAGAAAAATATGAATAAAAACGTTTCTCGCTAGCCGGACGGGGCCATTTTATCCTCTCTGAGGGAGGGGGGGGGGGGGAGGAGGCAGTCCGAGGGGGACAAATGCAGCGGACAGAATAGCAGCCGATGGCTCACTCGGGCTTCTTCTCTGTAGTAGTCTTGTCGGCCGTCTCCAGACTGGACTTGCTGGCTACTGCTTCGGCGCCACAGAGGGTTATAAAGGGGACACGTCTCTTGGTGCCGGCTGGTGGATGAACAGTTTTCACAGCAGCGCGTACGGCTCCAGGTGTGGGCGTGGCAGCTGAGGTGGAAAGAAAACGACCCGTGTTTGGGGTGACTGGCAGGCTTGTGTGCGGCAGGTCTGCGCTGGCACAGTTTTCGAAGGAAATGTGCTTTCGTACGGGACACTTCCCATGTGTCTCGCTGGCTGGCAACGGTGCCGTGGGTTTTTCCTCTTCGTTCGGGACCCTGGACGGAAGAAAAAGTGGCATGGAGGGTTGGAGCACGGTGTCGAAGACTGTTGAGAATGCCTCAAAAAATAAGAGTCAGTCACTCATTGGAAATCACACGCGCGCATTCTCTAGCATGCTGTTAGCACGCTGTCAGGATGGTGACAACGTCTCCTTATTGGCTGCTCCCGTAGAACCTGATTGGTCCAAGTCTGCGAGAAGTTGCTCAGCTGATCTAGAATTTGCTTCTCTGAGCACATTGGACAGAATACTGGCCAACCTGAATAGGATGTTATAAATACGCGCTACCATTCCTGCAATAGCGAATTGCAGGTTGATACATTTTTCCTCGTGGCCAGTCGTGTTTTGTTTTCGTTGCCGTGTTGGTGGTTGGAACAACAGTCGAGTACGCACTCCGTTCCTGTCATCACTGAGTACCAGGCCGAGTCATAACAGTGATCGACGGGAGTGTGATCAAAATCAAAGCTGCAACTCCCGGTAGCAAGTTGGGCCGTTATTGAAATCAGCGAAACATCTGTTTTGCACTTTTAGTGGATACCCGTGCTGGTATACGGCAAACAAATCGGTAATCATATACTACTGAATGGCTTTTGCCATAATGTGAATATTACGCAGTTATTCCACCGAAACCTACGGACTTCCGTTCAAACGTGCTTATTGGTCGTGGGACTGAATCTAGGAAAGAGTCGTGTCAAAGGATTTGATCCCAAGCCGGCCAATCAGAAGTGTGAGCGTGTTCAATAAGACGATTGGTGGTGAGGTCGGCTGGCTGGTTTTTCGTTGAGAGCTCGCAGTGTCTTCAAATGGCATATTTAGGTGCTTGAAGGACCTGACATCCCGGTAGGGTTGTCTAGCAAATACCCAGCGGGCAAGTTCACGAAGGTGTACAAGTGCAAAACGGCCTTAAAGAGGGTAGAGGAGTCATCGTTTCGGAATGAATGCGGGTTGACGCTGAGCACTTGTCAACCGGCTTGTCGCTCGCAAACACGAAAGAACATACAGATTGAAGCTATATCGCATGAAAATAAGACACCACCAGGGGTTTGACGGCTGTCTGTTCAAGAAATGGACAAGTTTTTACTCAACCAACAGGGTAGAAACGATGTCATCAGAGTCCCTGAGGCTCACAAAACTTTGTAAGCCCCACCGGTGCGTCGCGGAATTTAAATCGTCACCAAAATCTGCGTGTCGGCCAGATCAGCCTCGAGACTTTTTAGGTTGCGCACGTGAGGTGAGGAGACATAGCCGGCGGTCTCCGACCATAAAAACCCGAGAAGGATCCTTTAAGTACATTAACTTCGGCTCCAATGAGGCAGTCAGTTCATGCTGTGACAAAAATCGTAGGAATATCTTGCGCCACCTAGGAATTACAACCGACGTGATCAGGACACATCGCACGTCACTTGATTTACTTACTTGCTTCTTTTACGTCACTTGATGCACGGCATCCGTGCTAGTAGCCTGAATCCGATGTCGTGGCCGAATTGTAGGGCTTTGAGACGGTAGTTTGAGACCGTTTGTTAAGCCCGGAGGTCGCTTTTCGATCTTCAGCATTCAGCGTCGGAGTGAACGCAACACTAGGACAGAGGCCGGTGGCGGCAACGATCAGTTTCTGCCACAATCGCCAGCGCCAGGTGTGGGAGAGTAGATCACCTTGGTAGACTGGCAGTAACGTCAAATGCCTAGTTGCTGAAGGTAGCCATTCCACTCTAGAACTCGCCTGTGACCACACAGGCCCAACATTCATGCTCTGGTGGAATGAGACCGGATGGGGGTAACCAACGTACCCGATCCATACTGGCGAACTTGTGGGCAAAAAATCAGGTTCGGTCGCTAGGAAAGGGGCAGCCGCGTTGTGGCACGCGTAGACGGCGGGTTTAAGTCGGGTCAGCCACAACGTCCAAGCACATATACAGTTGCCTTGACCTAGTCGTGCTACTTGATTACGATGAGTGTAGGGAGAAAGACAGAGAGAAGGGGTGGCTTCGTTGTTGCGAAAGTCCCCCCCCTGGGCTACAATCTAAATCACACGCAAGTCATTATTGCCTTACAGGCAATGGTGCACGCGATACTGTCCACGACATGAAAGGACAGCTTCAGCCCCCACCCTAAGTATCCACGTTCCAAACGGACACCCTTGGTTTGGGCATGTATGCTTCTGCACTCCCTGTGGCCCGTTGGATGATTAGACATGCGAAAATTATGGCCCGTAAAAGGCAGTAATCTCGTATCCCCCCACCGCGTCTCTGCCATCTAGCTTCTGTGCGTGTGTGTCCGCGAATGCTGAAAAGCGGTGGGCTGGGATGTGTCATGCCGGCATGCTGCGCGCGCGTGTGTGTAGACACAATCTTCCGTCTCCTAACGGGGAGAGTCGAACCAACCAGGGGGGTGGTGGGTGGGCGAAACTACTTCCGGGTAACCGGATGTGAGAGGGCGAGTTTTGATAATTCCACCGGGGGGGACACAACCAGGACGTCTGCTACACGCGCATCTGGAAGCCGGCATCTCTCTCTCGGATACAAAAGTCCATCAACCCACATAAATTATATGTTCAACGGGGCACGAACTGGCCTACTTTGGGCACTGAAGATTTTCGATGTCGACGAGCTCCACTACTTTAGGGTAGGGTGATACCATACTAGCAGCACAGGTACTAGTCAAAAGCCCATGTTTTGCCGCTGCATGGCGCAGCTGCGAGGGGTTCGGCTCGTCAGTGGGTCCCCCAGCATTCCCCGTGTGTTTTCTGGAAGATAATCCAATTTAGAGATTGTCGCTTTTTAATTTACTCAGAAATTATCTACGCAGTTGGGGGAGATCAGTTTAGTAAAGGTCTATAGGCACAGACCGAGAATCTTATACATGAATATTTGGGCCAAAGTCCATCAGCCACAGCGGGTAACCGCGTAATATTCATTCTCAATCTGTGCCTATAGACCTTGAATAAACTGATCTACTCCAACTTCGTAGATAATTTCTGAGGGATCATACTTTCCGCCGTGGAAGCAATCTGTAACGGGTGCAAAGTAATTTAGGCAGCAGGCTTGACTGTTTCTGCCAGGATCTCTAGGACTACGAATATCTTGTACTAAGAAGTCTCATCTGTCCTCTGTTCATCCTCATCTGTTATTGTCTTATAAACGGACGAGCATAGAGAAGGCGGGAACTCGACCGGATTTAAAAAAATAGCACCTAACTTTGAGAGGACAGAACGTTCAGTCTTGAAATTCAAAATCTGATGAATCCCTGTCAACATCCCTAGCTCTCAAGGATGAAACAGTTAATGAATATTACGCGGTTACCCGCTGTGGCTGATGAACTTCGGCCCAAATATTCATGTATGAAATTCTCGGTCTGTGCCCACAGACCTTGAATAAACTGATCTACTCCAACTACGTAGATAATTTCTGAGAACATTAAAAAGCGAGCTCCACTACTACACGAGTGAGGGTGCCATAAAGGCCACACTAAGGGGTCATTGTGGCCTGACTCTCAGTGCTTAGACGGACTGAGTTATCCCATCAGTTGGCAGGCTTCCAAGTCGCGACTGAAAGCCCGCTCTGATTGGCTCAAGCGCATTAGCTTTGTTCCAGTGAACATGCGCTCATTTTCTGTGTGGGTGGGTTCGCCAGTGTCGGTCTTTCTCGTCTCCCTGATGATTGTCCGGGCCTCTCGACAGACAGATGATGGAATTAGACGCAGCGGCTGACGCGGCGTAAAGGCTTACATCTAGGAGGATCTGGAACTGAAAATACTTGAACACTACTGCTTAAGGACAACTCTCCGAGTGATGTATATGGACTTCGTCTAAAGTGAGACAGTCCGCACTCACTGCGACAACATCGACTGCGGTGACTTAGACACGTTCTTCGTCGCCCACCTCGCGAGACCTGTCCTCGATCTGGCACCGTTACCCCACTGGAGGAGTCGATGAAGAGGCCAAATAGAAACCTGGTACGACACAGTTTGTAAAGACATGGAGGTGGTTTTTGAACCTTCGATATTCGGTCTCCCTCGTCAGCGAAGAGAAGGGGTTGAACTATCCAGATCTGCCGCCGCGAATCGGCACGCGTGGAGAAGCACAGTTTGTGAAATCAGTAAGGCCGGCTAGATCTTACATGATCGTAGCCGTACCAAGTACCACACGCATGCACGACAGTAGTTATGGTGTCGCACGGGGTCAGCACAGCCCGACAAACGCGCGCCGTGAGTCAGTCTCACTTCTGTTTGGGTTCAAAGCATCTGCAGGGTAGCCCGTTGTAAAGACCACTAATTCCAGTCCCAAGAAAGGCAGACAAACCAAGAATCATACTTTCGTGAAACTCGCGAAATACCAGCCCGTCTTAGAGTGCTGTTTGTGCAGAATCACGGTCAACAAAACGCCATCTTCAACAGACTCGAAGCCTACCTATCCTGCGGCTGTCCTCCGGCCGAAGTGTCCATTGGTTCCGGAGCAGTCGTCGACACCTCCGCCGCAGGTACACCAACCTCTTCAGCCCTTCGTGTTCCCATCGCCGCCGTCGTCGGCGTCTTACTCTGCGGAGTAGCAATAGCGGCCGGAGCAGCTCCGAGCGGACCGTAGTAGGGCTTTCCGAGCTCCTCCACCTGGAAGTAAATGAAGGAACAGTATCCATCCGTGGAGCTGGTCACCACAAAGCGCGCGTCGTTGGACCAGGCTGCGTCGTTCAGGGCCTGGTAGTGAATCTGGCTGACTTGTGCAAAGGGCTGCACCTGCTGGGTGTCGTAGAACAGCAGGCCATCCTCGAGGACAAGGCAGAAGAGCAGACGATAGGGCAGATCGATGACACTGGTGCAGGTGACACCGGGACGCAGGGTAAGGAGACGCAGCTGAAAGGCCTGTGGGCAGAAGCGCACAGCCACCACAGGTCGAGGGCCGGTAGGCAGGCTTATGCAGGGCCGGGCGTAGGCGCCACGCAGGAAGATGTGGGCGCAGTGTTGCGGCGCGATGGGTGACGCGGAGGGCAGCAGGAGGGGCGTTTTGTTCACCTCATCCACTTTGGAGGAGATGGTTACGCCGCCGTTGGAGGCGGCTACAAAGGAGACGGCTGAGGCGACGTCACCGGCGAAGACCGCGGACTCGAGGTTGCCAGCCGGACAAACCAGCAGCAGGCCGTCTGGACTGAAGGTGGGTCGACGGAAGAAGGATTTCCAGGAGTCGTCCTGGAAGTGCGGAACAAAAAAACATGAAAACTACAGAGGGAGCTCAGACTTGAAGACAAAAGTAATTACAGTGATATCGGGCAATGGTAGGCTCCCCTGTTCTAAACAGAAGAGTTCGAGACAAGCCGTACCGATTAGGGAGTAGTGAAAAGGAATAAAAGCTGAACGTTGAAGATGGCGGACTAACCATGGTGCATAATGGAATATCACATGAAAAAAATACTTGGGGCAACAGGCAGAATTGAGTTGATGGGAGATTAGGACAAAGGCACCGGACCAAGGCTGGTCCAAAAAAGTGTGGTGTGCTCCGCCGGAGAGTGGGCATTATAACTGTGGGGGGACGTATTACAGAGGATGCGGGCAGATTGATACAGTGCTGTTTCAGGCTTATTCTGTCTTTATTCCGTCAATCATTACCCTGACCACCAGCTTAGACCAAAAACACAGACATGCGCTCGTAAACGGCGCAGATGGTTCAGAAACAGGATCTGGCAGTTGGGTCATAAGCGCTTAATCGAACCGAAGTTCATCAGTGCCTCGCCGCCTGCCATTTTCTGTCGTCGCATATCGCGCATTGGCCCAATCAGAGGTGAGCACATGTTTGTGTTTCTGGTCCAAGCTAGTGGTCAGGGTTATGCCTGGCTAAATGAAGGCTGAATAGGCCGAAATAGTACTCATACCTGCGTCAAACCTAGATCTCATAGTAATTGGATTAAATGCCCCTGTCAGCAGGGGAACAACTAGACGACGGTTAAAAAACAGATACTCATAAAGACAGCCGTGGCACAACCGCGAAAACGACAGTTAAGAAGGTTAAGAGACGAAATGGCGAGCAGCGAACCCACTGAATAACAGATGGTCAACGTAACTTCTGCCAACAAGGGCGGCAGTTTTGAAGTTCATGAGTCAGTTGACTGGCCAATTATTCGACCAATCGCTGTATCCAGAGAGGACGTAGTGGTAATTTGGGCAGCGCTGAGCGACACCTACCCCATTTTCCTGCCCTACGCCCCTTGTGTTTTGACGGCAGGAGTCGAACAGGGCAGACAGGTGCGGAGGCAGTAGCTGAGAGGTTTACACGACCCGTCTACGCGTGCCACACACGACCCGAATGCTACCTACGTACGAAGCAGGCGTCAGAAGGGAGGACTTTGCGAGGGTGACCATATGGAAAAGGTGTCCCTGTGGCCTGACCCGAAATCATAAGCAGGATCGAGAAAACCTAACGGTTAGCCACTTTTAAAGTTTCTCCAATGGACGAGCGACTAACCAGCGTCCGTTAGGCGAGTGGTAATCAAATTGGGAGCAGTAGTCGACATAGCGTTGAACTCCGTTTAGTGACATCAAGATGGCAAGGTAAGTTATGACGATGTTCGGCGTGATGAAGTTCACAGACGGAGCAGATGGGATCCAGCCTCCGTAACATGGGTTCGCGATGTTGCAAGGCACGATACTGTGTCGCACTAAATACCAACATGTCAGTTTGCACCATGTAACATGTTTTACAAGGTACCCGAATAAAAAGCGCCGGCTTTCTCATTATGGTAGCTACAGTAGGTGGGTTAACCCACGAAATGTCAACCGAACTCAGGTTAGCAAAAGTAAGAGATCCGGGTCGGTAATCTGAGGAGAATGAATTGCTCACCGGATCGGGGGACTTTTCTGGCTGACGTTTCGAAGAGCTGGGGCTGCTCTCCATTGGTACTCAGATGCCAACTCCATCAACAGGCATCTAGACCTTCCTTCGGCCTATAAAGTCCTACGTCACTTCATACACCGTGACGAAGACAAGACAATCACACGGAGCCTAAGAATGCCGAGCAAACACGGCCTGTCGACCACTTCACCCAAAAGGGGAACGCAAACGCAACCAACCCCAATTGAGGTGACGACACGTATTACAGGAGGCCACAAACATTCACAGGCGACGGCCAGTAGGCCAAGGCGGAGAAGGAAGAAGAAAAAATCGATCAGCCCAGGGCCAACTAATGCGGCAGTCTATTCAAAAATGCTGATCGATTTTTTCACTTGACGCTTTGACAATGGAGAGCAGCCCCAGCTCTTCGAAACGTCAGCCAGAAAAGTCCCCCGATCCGGTGAGCAATTCATTCTCCTCAGATGTCAACCGAAATTCCGAAATGCGTTTTTCTTTCGAAAAGATTAATTAACTATGGTTGAAAAGCTAATCATCGTGCAGCATAATTCTATAATAATTCAGCTACCGAAGGATGCCGGGTTTTGAACGAACGTCTTTTCGGCTGCACGCAAGAATTATACTCTCAAAAAATGACTACTTAGGTAGCATGCATTTTTTCTCATTGACTTTCGGTATCCTAAAAAATTCAATTATACTTCATGGAAAACATGCATAAAAAATTTACTCACATGGTCATTTGGTAGAAAATTAGGTCTTCTTTCAATTTTATACTTGAAGGAAGGGGAGAATTCGGTTTTAAAAGTTCCTAATTGTGAGATTTTTTTACTAACGTGAAACGGCCGTTCATAAAACGTCATGTCTCTGTATTTACCAATGTGCCTTGCAAAGGTGACAATGTGGTTCAAATCAACTGCTAAATTTTATGAACGCCATATAGTCTTCTCTTAATGTCGTAGAGAAATATATGGTTTTCCGTACGCGAAAAATATACGGCTTGTAGTTTGGGAACCCTGAATGGAAGTCTAACTGCAGGTCGGAGTTCAAAATTATTCAGAAATTGGAAGAGTTTTTAAAAACCGAATTATACACTTCCATCGAGAATAAAAAAGGAAGAAGACGTATTTTTCTACTGAATGAGCAAAAGAATGAATATTTTCATGCATGTTTTCAATGAAATATAATTGCATTTTCAAGGGCATCGAAAGTCAATGAGAAAATTGCATGCTACTTAAGTAGTCATTTTTCTTGCATGCAGTCGAAAATAAGTTCTCTCGAAAGCCGGCAACCTGGGCTAACTGAATTAGTGTAGAATTATGCTGCAGGATAATTAATTTTACAATCGTGTTTAAGCTATCTTTTCGAAACGAAAGCGCCTTTCGGAAGTTCGGTTGAAATTTCATGAGCTGGCCCACCTCCTGTAGGTTTTAGTAATTGGGTGGCAAGGGAATTTTGTCGACGCAATGAACAGAGCTAATTGGCAGCAGACGCGACTGCGAGGCTAAAAAAGTTAATGACGGAACCGGTATGCGAAAATAGTGTTACCTGGAACAGATTCTGTTTCCCAGCCTTGCAGATGTTTGTATAACAGTTCTTCGAACCAGCTCGATAAATGCGGCAAGTTCGATCGGAAGACATTGTTGCTACAAAGTCACCCAGCGGGTCCCAGGCAACACCCTGAACATAGTGCTTGTGATCCCGTAGAATAACTGTCTTCGGAGCTGTCGATGAGCCGCTCTCTCTGGCCTGATCGGCGACACCTTCCTGACCAACAGATGAGGGAGCGAGATCCAGTTGCCACAAGATGGCCGAGTGGTCAACGGAACCGGAGAGGAGGAAGGCCTCATCTGGAGACCAACAGAGGTCATAGATGTCTTCCAGATGACGTCTATAGTGAAATAAAAAACGAAATGCTCAGAGCACAGTTCAATCTCGTGTTTCTTTTCTGATCATCAGAATCAGGACAATTTGGTGCCTCAATGACCAATTTAGTATCCCAACAATAGACCTACTGACAATATGTTAGTAACATTGTATATTAACTTTAAATAGTGTCAGACATGCCTTAGCGATCGGCAAGGTAGCCAAATTTCTACCGAGGACGGATCATCGGCATCATCTGCTCCATTTGATACAGGTCTGGGCTCTGTAGGTTCGGTAGACGGCTGCATCGACCAGATAATGACGAACTGGTCATCACCGGCGGAGGCCAAATAAGTACCTAAAGACAGAAAGAACAGGGATTGGATGCATTGGACGACCGCTGCTACGTAGGGAGAAAAGTATGCTGGATGAGAAGGAGACAAAGGACTGATTGGGGAGGCTGGCGGATGTCAAAAAAGAAAAAAAGAAGTAGCCAGACCTTAATGGTGACAGATAAAAGACAAAAGGTGACGCAACTCTCCCCCCCCCTATCCCCAGAAAACGGCGAAATATATCACGTACATGTGCTAACGGCGTCAAGAGGATATGCTGTTATTCGAGAGGCTTTAAAACACTCCCCGCTGGGGTTTAAATTATGTCATAGCGTCTATGAATTCTCCTATACACTCGCAAAAGTTCATTCTCGAAGTACGTTACTTCCTATGCATTGAACGAGTTCATGTGTAGAATTTCATAAAGCCATGGCATTCGGCATGACACAGAATCATTAACAAGCAGGTCCAGTATCTCCTGTCCAAAAAAGAGTCCAGTTCCCCGTAAGGTCACACATGTCGTTCTCCATCAAGAGAAAAGCGATTTCGAGGCCAGTCCAACGAGTCAAGAACGTCGACACCGCAAAGAAAGGTTTCGTCCGTCTAACTAGCAGGTCCACAGGCGGCAGGTGATGGGGCGGCCTTCAGCGAAGGCTTTTGTAATGATACGCAGGCTCTCGGGTCTCAAGAATCAGCAGTCACGGGGTATGCAGCTGGGCGTAGTCGGGCACCACCGTGGCAGCTCGTTCGTGTATAAAAAAGGTAATGAATTGAAGAGGTGTTATGGTCTGACAGATGCCGCCTGCCACACAGTAAGGCCTCACCCGCTCCCATCGGAACGGAAGCCCAAACGGGGAGGGGGTCAGGAACGCCGTTTTTCGGATCCAGAAGACACGGCTCGGCCAAATCGCCCACGCGTCCACTCTCCCTACCCCTGCCCCCGTGGCTAAATTCGCTTGCCCCGGTGACAGGAGGGCAATGGCCTGCGCGCTGTTGTCGTAAATGTCGAAAGTGAATGAGGTTGGCAGGAGCAGCGGTCTGCCAATCAGCAGAGACGGCCATCATGGGTGGAGGTGATCGCCTGACAAACGAGCTATGCCATTCACAACTGCCGAGGGAAGGGCGCAGATGCGACTTACGCGTCAATTTGTGCGCATTTGACAGACTCGCCCTCTGCTCCCCCGCCCCGCACCTACCAACATTGGGAAAAAATCAAAATGACAATGTCAAGTCTCCCGCCCACGCGTTCCGTAGACGACCTCGGCCCTAACTACAATGGAGGTTCGGACCGCACATGAGGAAGGTGGAAGTGCAGCTCACCTAACTCACGCGTTCAAGGCTGTTCAACATCGACCTCGACGGACGTATCTCAGATAAAGACGAGTCCCTGATTCCATCTAAGTGATATTTTGGGAATATGGATGTGACTGCGGTCAGTGTGCACAAACCACTAAGATTGCTTTCGTGTGAAATAAGTCGCTCCAAAGCGGGAATAATGCCCGGCCATGAATTCCAGTAATGAAGGGGAACGACGTCCGGGTGCGAAATAATAGAAATATGGACGTTTAGAAACTCAACCCAGTATCGCAGGTGACACCGATGCCAGGAAAAGCGTAGTGGAAGTTCTACACCATGCTCGACTCTTCTTCTTCACTTATGCATACACCTGGAACTCGAAATTTCGCCTTTATTCGCGAAAGATATTTTTTAAAATTTCGATTCACGTCGTGATGTTAATAAGAAGACGCGTGAAACCAACGCCATGACCGGAGGTGAGTGATGCTAAATTAAAGAGGCTGAAACCCCCAATATGTGCACGTAGCGCACGACGGCTCGTCAATCAACTTGGTGGGAATCAACCGCACTTGGTTCTGCATGACTTTGACGTAGGAAGAAGTGCAAGGGGTGGCGGCAGTTTACGTGTGCTTCGCAGGGGGTAGGCTCTATTCCCCCCTCCTCCCTTGCCCCTGCCCTCACTTCTGCTCCCACCAGAGACGCGAAACGACTCAAAACAAGGCGGAGCCTATTGGCTGAGAAAGTGATTTCCAGTTTAGGCGTGTTATAACACGCTTGGACTCAAAAGTGGACAGTGTATAACGCCCACGAAGTTGTGAACACTTTCGGCGCGGATCCCGCGTGTCGGTAAAAGTGGCCGGTGCCCCCCTCTCCCTGAATAACCGTCAACCTCCCCCCCCCACAGTCTCGCCGTGGACGTATAACGCTTACCCCTCTCTCCACGTCGGCTCCTTCCACACTCCCTCCCCACCCCCCTGCGGTTCCCCCAGCGCTGCAATGCCCACTGGCTACCTCTAGTGGACATGTCGGCGTCGCCTCCTCCTCCCGCCGGACCATCCCATCGTTGTGATTCGTCTTCCTATGTACCATTTACCATTTCCCTATATGTCGATCTCCTTTTTCCTGGTGTACAACTTGTACCTGTTTATCCCTTCCTTCTGTCTTGAAAAGGGTGATGCGTGTTTAGCTGCACCGCTCAGCTCACTTTAAGTCAGCGGTTATCTTCGGCGCTCCATGTTACGCCGTGTGTGCTACCCTCAACGTCTTCGGCAGCTCCAACGGCACCGTGGTAGCAGTCCTACAAGAAAGTTGGAGTTGGTTTGCCAAAAAAGCCGGATGAAGGGACGGCACATGAGCCCCTTTTTGTTTCGCGCCTTGACCGCGCTGGAGACATTGTAATGCCTCCCGAAATCTCCTTCGCGGTAACAAAATGGACCCCCGATTTTTCAGTCACTACCCTAAGGAAGCGCTAATAGTTCTGGTTTAGACGGTCGCCAGTGTGCGGTAAAACTAAAATTTACTTAGAACAGAGCGCAAGAATGAAGTCTGGTCCTTATAACAGTGGAAGTTAGGCGGGATCCGAGACCCCCTCCCCTTTAAATATGAAGTTAGAGGCTACATCTAAGGCTGCAATCGTGGGTGGACTTTGCATGCCCTCGCGCCTACAATGATCTCCAGTTGCCTTGACTTTTTCATGCCACCTGAATGCGGTGGGGTGTGGTGAGAGTGAGGTAGATGCTTCGAAAGTCCGCATCACTACAAGCAAACCCACTCCCAAGTCAATCTCCCTTCTCCCCCCCCCCCGCCACAGCCTCTTTCGCGCGCGCGCAGTAACGGTCTTCGTCAACCAGCTGTGGGAATTAAGAGAATGCGGTGTCCCATGCACTTTGGTATTCTGGGGTGGAACTGCACATTTATTGCTTTGTGAGCCAACGAACTACGGCCAAACTAGCGCCAGTGCTAGCAACAAGCGCGACAAACCTGACGGCAGGCTAAATGCCGCGATCTACAGGGCTGACAACTGGTCAGAAAAGCTTAGTTCTCGGGGACGGAAAACGAGGCTAAAACAGCTCCTTATTGATGTGGTCCTGTGGCAACCCCACACGTTCACTGCGTGTCAACAGAGGGACCAGAACACACGTGGGTCATGAGAGATGGGGGGAGGCGAATGCCGGATCAGGTGCTGGGCACGACCTGTTCTACCGCCGTCCTGCCTTATTGTTTCCGCAGCACTCGCCAGAAGCCAATCCACGCGCAAGTCACCACTGCTCGGGGAGAAGCTACGATGGCGGGCGCCCAACAGTCGCTTCTGCTTCTGAAATGTGACCCATCTTAGGCGTAGAGGCCGCAAGACCAGCCATCTTCGGAGCTACAGAACACGTGACAGATCGAATATCGCAAGTCACAACAATTCTGTACTGGTGAGTCGCGCGTGACTTTGTTTACAGAGAAGCACACTTGCGCGGTATTCACCACACCCTCTCCTCCTCCTCCTCCTCCTACACCCACTACCACACCCACGCTCGTAGCACCCCGTGTAAGGGTAACTAGGCAGGCCTCAGAACGCGTACGTGTGCGAGAGTAGTAAAGGCCGAATTAAACGGTCACCATTGCAATCTGGTCCGCATTCTATGCGAAAACCGAGCCATACCCTCTGCTGGCAACATTCCGTCTTACGACTGCTATCCCGTCGTGATGCTGAGGAGAGGTCTGGCGGGGATCGGTCTCAATTTTACCTCCCCTTGAAGGTACAAGCCGATAGAGGCAAATTTGGGAGCTTAAAGCAAGCACGGACGGCAGAATTTATTGGTATCAGTAAATTTCGTGACGGCTTATCAACTGCAGCCTGTCGTTGCAGAACACAAATAACAAGTGAGAAAGGTGCAGAGGTTTGAACTTCGACAGAGCAAAAATCAATGTAAAACAGCAAGGTCATGGTATACTGCAAGTAGACTAATTAATAGAATGGTAACTTCAAAACGCAACATAGGCGACAACATCTGCAAAACCATCAAGCGGCGATTGAGATGCGCTATTGAAAGAACTTACAACTCAGCTGAACTCATATTCTGCAGCCCTACTAAGACTATCCAAGTTCCACGGGCGAAGGATGCCTTGCCATTGCACGCCACGTCAAATTGTGTTTACGAATTTACATGCACTTGTGGACGCAAGTACATTGGGCGAACGCAAAGGCAATTGGCAGCTAGGGCAGTTGAGTACCTGTCTAAATGGCTTCCAAAGCAGGAGAATAAGATTCCACGGTCATCCATTACAAAACATCTCCTTGATAGTGGCCATTCGGTCGACCCCAAAACGTCTTCTTGAGTATTAGTTCGAGCACGAACTACTCGGTTATTGCGCTACCTGGAGGCGGCCTACATACGGCGGGAGAAACCCGGCCTATGTAAATAGTTAGACGTGGTCAACCTCAGCTTGCCCTGGTAGACCTGAGCCCTTTTGATTTGTGAAATCCCTCGGCGTGTTTACTTCCCCATCTTCTTTCCTATGTTGCGTTTTGAAGTTACCGTTTTATTAATTAGTCTACTTGCAGTATACGATGACCTTGCTTTTTAACATTGATTTTTTCTTTGTCGAAGTTCAAACCGCTGCACCTTTCTCACTTGTCATTTGTGTTGTGCAACGACAGGCTGCAGTTGATAAGCCGTCGCGAAATTTACAGGTACCAATAAATTCTGCTGTCCATGCTTGCTTTAAATTCATTTCGGGAAAATATTGCTTTAAAGTTGGGGACGCCAAATCCCCGTCCAATGCGGGTCACAAACGTGTTTGGCTTAATCTGGATTTGGTGGGAAGACGCCGCCTAGTTAGGGGTTCAGAGGCATTCATAACGGATGGAAGGAGCCCTCAAGGTCAGACCCATTCTAAATGACTAAGCTTCCCGCTGCCTGGAAATCCGCCAATTTACGAAATGGCCAGTTCCATGAGAAATTCCTTTTGCCTCTGAAGTATCAAAGACGTCCAACTTTCGGGATAACGACACACACAGTGCGCAGTTAGCATGAGCAGGCAGCGAATACTGTTCGCCCACACATGCACGCTGCATACGCGCCCGAGGTCCGGCCCAACGCAAGCCGGGTTGATATCCCGAGTTGTACCTCTCCGCGTGCGATCAACGAGTCGAGAATTCAACACTGACAACGATCGTGCATAACGCCCAAAAGCCACCTGCCAGTGACGATTAACTGTCTCGAGCCGGATTCCCAGTTAACCTTCACTCTAAATCTTCTAGTTAGGCGGCGGCGGTGGTGGCGTCAGACGTAGGGCGGCAACACTGCATTCGTGGGACAGGCAACGAAGAATGCGCGCAAACCCCCGCAGTCGTCTTCCCTGATGAACCTGAAGTCTTCTAGCGACGGAAGGGTGCACAGCACGTGAGAAGCTTTCTCGCGATAGGTCCATTGACTTCTTTCATGGCCGTCGAAGACCCTGCAGCGATACCCACTCGGGAGACAATGTCGCTCTTTCTATTTCCATTTTACAACTACCCACTTCCTCGAGGTGGTAACCGTTAGCTGTGAAGTTTGCGATCTCGAAATACTCTGGTCTTCGCGGCGCTGATGGATGAACAGGATGAATGAGCGACCTCGTTCATGAGAATGGTTACATCTTGCAGGTTATCGCAGTAGGGGATGTCATCGGGCGACATGACAGGACTCTGGAAAGACGGTATTTCCAAGGGATCATGGGCCCGGTTCGTCCGACACAACAGCGTCATGTACTTTCACGATCGGTACGCAAGGGCGCATTATAAAAAACATCCAACAAAGGTCAGATGTCGTCCTCTCGATTGTGAAATTCCGTCAGGTGAGCCATAAACCCAAGGCGCTGCGAAAAGTATACACCAACTTTCGCTAAGGACGCAACGTGAAAGTCACAAGGTCGCAGTGTGTGCTCGACTAGTCAACATCCAGTGCCAGAATCGACCCTCAGCGCGACAGAGCTGGAATAAGGTGCTAAGAAGAGGTTCAAAGGGAAGGCCAGTGCGATTGTTGGTAGACAAAATGCCCCTTTTCAAGATGCAGCCAACGAAAATCCTGCACAGAGTATGCGCTTCCATAGAGGCCGCAGGAAAAAACTAGGCTGTCGAAGTCATACAGTGAGTGACCGATCTCATGAAATGTTGACTGAAATCCTGAAATGCGTTTTCGATTAGGAAGGATTACTTGGTCGCGGTTGTAATACTGATTATCTTGCGACATACTCTTATAACATTTCGGACTTGGCAGGATGACGGCTTTTAAATGCACTTCTTTTCAATCTCCTGTAGAAATCGTGCTCGGTAAAAAATGACTACTTATGTAGCATGCATTTTTTCCATTGATTTTCGATGGTCATGCAAATTCAAATATATCTTATACATATATCTTATAAATATATCATAAACACAAAATATGCTTTCTTTCAGTCAATTAATAGAGAATGGCGTCTTCTTTATACATTTTACCGAAGGAAGGAGTATAACTAGGTTTTAGAATAGTTTTCTAATTGCCGAGATTTTTGAAGACTTCACAATGTCCATTCACATAGCATGGTCCCTCGCCGCTTACCACAGCTCCTCATGAAATGTACAACATAGCCCGCATCCACTGCAAAATTTTATGGACTCTATATAGAATCTTTTTAAAGGCATGGAAGAATATGTGATTTTCTTTACGCGGAACGCATGCACCTTGTAGAGTGAAACCATTAAACGCTAATGCAACGAATGATCAGGCTCCAAATTATTCGGCAATTAGAAAACTCTTTTAAAACCTAATTATACTCCTTCCTTGAGTATAAAATATAAAGAAGACGCGATTTTCTATTAATTGACTGAAAGAATGCATATTTTTGTCCATGCTTTTTATAAGATATATTTGAATTTGCAAGACCATCGAAAATCAATGGGAAAAATGCATGCTACTTAAGTAGTTATTTTTTACAAGGTACAGTTTCTACAGGAGATTGAAAAGCAGGGTATTCCAAAGCCGACATACTGCCAATTCCGAATTATTATAGGATTATACCGCAAGATAATCATTATTACAACCGCGACCAAGTAATCCTTCCTAATCGAAAATGCATTTCAGAATTTCAGCCAACACTTCATGAGATCAGTCACTCACTGTGTGTGCAGATTGCCCTCACTAAGAGAAAGCCAAACTCAACAGTCGGACTAGAGGCATGAAAACATGTTGATGCCCGATGCATTTTGTGGGGTTGGCCGGCGGCCGATTCGCACCGAAAATCCTTAATCTGTTCGAGGATAAATGGTGGCGGCGGGTAGGTCGGAAGGGTGGTGGCAATTTCTAGCAAAGCGTTATAGTCAGGGAATGAAGTGTCAAACAGGGTAGCCAGTGTCCAACCAGGAAACTTAAAAAGTAAGCAGGGTGCAGGGAGGGAGCGCGGCAAAGACAGAGGAGACTGTGATAGTCATTTCTGATTAACTGGCCGCTATCGGCCTCAGGTGTAGATGACCAGGGGTTCGAACCCGAGTGCTCTGGTCAAAGAGCGTTCTACCAATCTGGCACGGGTCGGTTGTCCTGACGGTTGTGACCAGGAATATTCAATCTACCTTAGAACGGGAGCCCACCAATGAGATTACGGGACGCGCTCGTACCGTTGGGCGCCTTGGGGCCCTCGCAGGCAGTCACATGGCTATCAGTAGTATAGGCAAGATTGTATCTTGCTGGTTTACCCATAGTTGAACTAATGCCAGTTTGGCTGGCGTCGAAGAGCATATCATGTCGAAACGGTGCGTCCCACACCGCCGGTCGTCGCTTCTGCCACAAACACCGCCGGCTGTTAGATCCTTTCCGGGCCTAACGCCATCAGCATCATTCGGTCTGTACAGTAAGATGCATCACGGCAGGACGAGGCCGGTCGTGAACTGAAAGTGTGGTAGTTTTTCCAGCCAGCAGTTGTCCAAAACGCCCTGAGATCAAGTCTAGCAGACGTACAACAGGACGGTTTTTGCCTACCGTCGAACTTCGCGATCACCAGAGTCGGCGGCAGAACATATCAGGCGCGGTGGTTTACCAACTACCGTCGGTAGCATAGAAAAACTGACCAGACTCACCGAGGCAGTAGACACACATTCAGGCCGACTTGGCTGGGGGGGGGGGGGTCAGAACCACGTGGTGAGGGGCGAATTGTGTTTTCTCGGTTTGACTACCAACGGTTGGAGAGACTATACTACCGTCATGAGAGTAGGGCAGTCAGATTTTTGGATTGAGCATAAGAGCGCTGTGATTGGTTGTCTACTTCCGGCAGTCTGTACTTCTGTTAACTGTTATATGCCAGTCAGACTGATTTTCACCAGTCAGTTGGTTGAAGCAGCGTCAACCCCAGTCAGCTCGCCAGGGGTACATGTCATCGCCAATTTGACTAATTCCTACTCAGACAGATGTCAGAGTTGCTGCAATAACAGAAAAACATGGTTTCCACATCTCGTGATAGCACAGAGGACGGCGCCTGGATGTGTGGAACTTCAACTCTGCAAGCTATCGCTGGATCACAATGAGCGTGTGCCCTTGTCACAATAAACTACTAATTTCGTCTGCTGACCATTTGGAGGGGGTGGCAGGTGGAGTGAATTCTCCCGCAAGTGGGACAGCCAGTAACTCGCACATGTCTGACGAACTACAAATGCAGGGGAAGAGTATGTCTGTGACGAGGCTTCATAGGACGCTTCGACCAGTTGTATTATAGACCCGTGTGTGTCTACGTAAGCAGCGAACAATTTTCAGTTAGGAGCCTACCTGAGGGAGACCAGCGAACCACGTTAACCAGTCTTTCGTGTCGTCTGAGAGTAGACAGGAAGACGAGCCCGTCAGACACCGCAGCCGTAGTGCAGAAGCTGGGTGCCGATGTCGAGGTGCCGGAGACCGCTGCACCAGCAGCAGCAGCTGAGGAGGAAGCGGACTTCTTGGCTGTGGCAGCGGCCGCGACGCAGTCACTCTGCAACAGACCCCTCGAAAGCCGACCCGTCGGAGCGGTTACGCGCACCGCAGAGGGCGGTGTCCAGTCCAAGTGGACACGCCACAGACGTACCATGTTGTCACCGCCCGCGGTGGCCAGACGCGTCCAGGAGGCGTCTGTCTGCTGCTGCTCAGACGTCGAGTCAGACTGCGCCTTCCCGGTGACGCCTGCAGTCTTCTGGTCTCGGGCTTCAATCTCCGCCAGTGAAATCTCCGCCAGGGGTTCGCGGTTATGCACCTTGCGAGATGAGTCGGCGGAAGAGGAGGCCAGGGGTTGCAGATCGCAGGAGTAGATCGGCAGGGTCTCATGCCAGGCAATCTCGGGAGTCACCACCTTCATTGCAAACTGTAGGAGGACGGAGAGCGGCAGTTCTTGCTTCTGGTGTTGGCAGGCAGGACCAGCACATAAACAAGTGCTAAAGGAGGACGCAGGAAAAAGAATGCTCACGTAACATGCAAACCCGTTGCAAACGCAAATTACAGGAGGGATTAGTAATAGCGGTTGCAAGGGCGCTATCAGAGGTATAAATAAAATTAAAGGCAGTAGTAGTAGTAATACTAGTAGTAGCAGCAGCGGCAGCAGCAGTAGTAGTAGTGGTAGTAGTAGTAGTAGTAGTAGTGGTAGTAGTAGTGGTAGTAGTAGTAGTAGTAGTAGTAGTAGTAGTAATAGTAGTAGTAGTAGTAGTAGTAGTAGTAGTAGTAGTAGTAGTAGTAGTAGTAGTAGTAGTAGTAGTAGTAGTAGTAGTAGTAGTAGTAGTAGTAGTAGTAGTAGTAGTAGTAGTAGTAGTAGTAGTAATGTTTTTGGTCCCTATAACCATCAGACCTAACGGCACATTTTGGGGTGACAGGAGCTCGCTATGATAAGAGCCTGCCTGAAGAACCGGCAAAAAGACCTTCGTAAAGTGGAGTCGGAGACTTTACGAACCATCTTCGGCTGCTGGCAGTATTGATGTATACTAAAATTTTCGGCACACAACAACAAAGGTAACGAAACACGTCGAACGGGCTCTACGGTGTTCTAGAACAACTGCCCGCGTTGCAACAAACAACTCGGTGGTAATCTACTTCAAACAAAACCCTTTCGGGGAATTAAAAAAGCGCCACACAGGCAAACTACATCAGTGTTCTTGTCCCATTCCCAATCCCACCCCTCTCCCCCGAGACTGCTGGCGAGAGGCTGATCATCGAGTGGCGCGTGATGGATTACCGGATTAGCAAACCGTGACAGAAGTAAGTGCACGCAAAATCTGAACAACGTAAATGGCTTCCGACGGCAGCAGTTGCTACCTAGCACCCCCCCCCCCGTCATCCACCCAACTTTTCATCCTTGAATAAAGGTGAGGCTACAGGCGGCGAGAAGATTGTGGGTAATCATTCCTTACTGCGCTTTCACATAGCATCCAGGCACATCAGAACTAGACGCCATAGTTGAGAAATGCAACCTTTTTCGGAAGGGGGTTGTTATTCACTGACTCGGAGCACCTACGTGGGCTGAAGGAAGGGGGGCAGATGCGTTCTCTTCAGTCAACAAACACGCCTGCTTCTCAGCACAGATTGCGCAGTTCTATCGCCAGTTACACGAGCTTGCAAATATTTGGCCAATTTGTGCCCACCCAGTCAAAGCTGCTCCCGTGCCTCTCGGTGTCGCAGTAGGCGATATAGACC
>CACRXP010000198.1:638737-677528 GCA_902702965.1 Spirometra erinaceieuropaei | reverse complement strand
ACCATCAAGACCGTACGACAAGCCGTGGGGGTGGTTGTATTCTTTATCTTATATCCTACCTAAAGTGCACTCCCTATTGCCTGCACGTTTCATCATTCATAGGAAACTTCAGCTTTCCATCTACGCTTCTCTCTCCGCAAAGAAAGGCAACTATCAGCTGCATGTACAATCCCCAAAACTCTTAAGCCAGTGATGATTCACAACTCTTTAAACTGATTTCGGAATCTGCTTTCGACGTTAAAATAATCACTAGGGATTTTACCTTCTTGAAATAGACTGGGTTTCCAATATCTGTCCACCTAGATTCCAGCCCCTCCAAGATATTGCCAATTTTTCTGACTGGTCTCAACTTGTGCGCTCTACAACAAGAGATAATCATATTTTAGATCTAATCTTTACTAATGACATTGGCCCTCTTTTTTGCTTTCAAAAAGGACCTCTTTGATAGTGACCCCGTATTAATACACTGTTGATTAGAACTTGCCTTTTCAAAATAGACCAGCGCCGTTCTGACTTCATTCCACTACGATTGCGTAGATAACAACTTAATAAATAATTATATTAAATCATTGGATTAGTGTGGCTTTCTCTCCTGTAGCGATGCAACCATTCTTCGCTCTATCATGTCCAAGGTTTCTTAGGACATCATGGAGTCTGTGCCGCGCATATATCTCAAATCTTATTCTGTGGATTCCTTTGTTCATTATTTTCTTCACAGCAGACTAAAAATGTTGAGACGGCAGCTTCGTGACTTATCCACTAGTTCTTTATCCGTTCATTTTAGAATAACAGACGTTTCCGAAATGTCCTCAAGGAGGCGCCAAGCGCGCGATAAGCAACGTGAATGACTTGCAATTAGTGATTCGAACCCCTGCAAATCCGTCGCCAACATCTTACGTCACCGATTCTCCTCCAAGCGCGGTCAAGAAATTTTACCCTACTAGACGATAACAAACAGCCTTTCACTTCAAACCCTTTGTTTTAAATGCCAGATCCTTGCTTAATAAGATGCCTTTGCTTCAGATTCTGCTGTTCATCCATTGTCCAGATATTGTTTTAGTAACTGAGACGTGGGCATCAGCCTCCGTAGTTGACTCCGAACTTTCTCTTCTAGGCTATAATTGCATCCGAAATGATCGCCAAGATAGCCGTGGTGGGGGCAGCTGCGTTTACGTTAAGCAAACACTTTCATTTCTGTCGCCGGACTTCCCTCATTTTTCTTAGGTAGAAGGCAGCTGCTGTCAATTCAATTCAATTCAATTATATTTATTAAAGACCCGTCGGGGTCCCATCAAAGCAAGTAAAAATATAAATTTACATGCAGATTTTAGACGATGTAGGCAAAATCTGCACAAAGTGCAATGCATAATTTTTGAGGTTAGAAGTCCGTTAAGCAAAATGAAAATGAGAAAAAAACGAGGGGTGAAAAAAAAACTCCAAAGCAAAATTTAAAATGATTGTAGTAATTTAACAGGAGAAAAAAAAACCCTCGGAAAAAAAGCATCAGAAAAAAAAGGGAGGACTGGCCTGCATGTGGCGGTACAAAATGGAATAAAGCCCGACATCAACATGGCCGAAATAGATGTCAGCTGTATATGGCATTGTGTAACGGATTTCATAAAATGGTACGTAGGCGGGTCGGTTAGGACTGGCCTGTATCGCCTTGAATAAGAAAAATAAGTGCCGAAGTTGAAAACCATTCTCAAGCCGATAAGAACCCAAATGCGGTCAGTTTCATTCAACCAAGTCCATCCGAACATGGGGGGAGATGCGACCAGACTACTAGTATATGGCGAATATAGAAGGCTTTGTCAAGACCGCCGATGGAGCGCATTCAGTAAGGGCACGATGACAACCAGTCTTGAGGCAACAAGGACCCAGATGCGGTCTGTTACATTCATCAGAGTCCATCCGAGGATAGGGCAAAGGAGATGCGACCAGATTACTGGTATATGGCTAATATAGAAGGCTTCTCCAAGAGTATCGATGGAGCGCATTAAGTGAGGGCATCATGAAGATCAGTCTTGAGGCGATAGGAACCCAGATGCGGTCGATTACATTCATCCGAGTCCAACCGAGGATGGGGGAAAAGAGATGCGACCAAACTATTAGTATATGGCGAATACAGAAGGTTTCGACAAGTGCGTCGATGACGCGCATTCTGTTAGGGCACGATGCATGAACTAAAAATTGCAATAATTAACATTTATGGTGAGGGATATTAGGTAGCGAGACTACTCATAAAGAAAGGAAACGTGAACAGATACGGAAATTTAATAGCGGCATGCTAAATTCCCGGTGGCCCTTTCTCAGTGTCATAGAAAAAGTTGTCTGGGAAGGATGAGGAAAATAAAAGTTTAATTGAGTCAGAATTCAGATAAAGGCGTAGCCTTCTCTTAAAGGTGTGTAGATTTTCAGAAGATCTTATATTTATTGGAAGGTTATTCCAGATTGTCTCCAGGTTGCGCTAAAAATAAGTTCTCCTTACTCGTTGGCTGCGTCTATCGTCCTCCCAACGCCAACGAAAATTTTGATCGTTTACTCTCACAGGCATTTCATGCTGCGGCTGACTCAAGCTTTAAGTATCAATCGGTTGCGGATGACTTTAATCTTCCCGAAGTCCGCTGGTCTCCGCCTTCAGGCCCCATAATTTTCGAAGAAATTCTTGAGGCTGTAGATGTTGGAATGTGGAATCAGGTTGTCGATTTTCCCACCCGAGGCTCAAGCATAATTGACCTCATTTTCTGTAGAGGCTGCTTGCCATCGTCAGTGTCATCCCTAGGCCCACTCGGAGGCTCAGACCATGACAAAGTTGTTCCAAATTTTGAGCCTGTATACGTTTGCACAGATAAAATGTTCAAACATTTGGATGCGATTATTTTTAGATTTGTCACCAGTAAGAAAATGATTAAAGTCGGGACTGAGGTTTTACTACATTTAAATTTTCGCAGCAGGCTGCGAAGGCTTTCCCGTCGATTCCATTTTCAGAACGACGTTTCCGCTCTGCCTATGATTTGTGCTAATTTTGGGCGGGATAAGAGATTTTGTGATAAAAAAAACTGCTAGCGGAAGAGGTCCAATTCACTGAAAACCATTCGTTAAATGTCTCGAAACTTTGCTCCCGAAAAATACGAACTCAAAGAAAGACACAGCATCCCACCCCCCGAGAAAGTCTCGAGAATCCCATATCCGATGCCCTAGTTAACCGCTGATAACTTCAATGCTTTCCCGTCCAAAAGGTTATTGAAAACTCAACCACTCCGCTTCCGACCATCCAGGCACTGACCGGGACAGTTCTCGAAGCTATAAATTTCACTCTTTGGGATGTGACTGTTGCAATTTGGCGTTTACATCAATCTCATAGCCCTGGTCCTGATGGTGTCCCAGTAAGCATTTTAAAAGCCGATGTAAACACGATCTTGCCATCCCTCTTATGCAAGATATTTAATCTTGCTCTTGAAACTGAAACCTATCCTTCCTTGTGGATAGAATCACACATTCTGCCCATTCCTAAGCGCGGCAACTCAACATCATTTGATGGCTTTCGGTCAATAAACACCCTCCCCGCAGTTTCGAATATCTTAGAGACATTGATCAAAGATAAGAGAATGTGTCACTTAACAGAGAATAACCTGCAGAGCGCTGCACAACATGGATCACCTTAAAGCTTGGTCTTGTGACACCTGTCAAATCTCTTTCTTTGACTACGTTCTCCAATCTATGGATAATAGTTTTGCACTTTACACAGTATATTTCGATTTCACTAAGGCTTTTGATCGTGTTGGCCATGCTCTTCTTCTCTTGAAACTGACCTCATTCGGCATAGGTGGCAAACTTCTGAATTTGATATCCTCTAACTTGGGCGCTCGTACACAACGAGTTAAGATCTCCAATGCTATCTCCAACCCCATATGTGTGAGGACTGGAGTCATCAGGGGTAGTGTACTCCGCCCGCTTTTATTTTGCCTCTTTGTTAACGATGTACCAGATATATTTCAAAATGGTAAGCCTTTCATATATGCCAATGATCTTAAATTTTCATATCGATATAAGCCGGCAGATCGTGACATCGTGCTTGAGCTCCTAAAGAGCGACCTACGTGCTTTCGCCCAGTGGTGTCGCACATGGGGCCTTTCTCTTTCTTGGCATAAGTGCTCAGTCATGGTGGTTGGCGACGACCGTCAACCTCAACTAAGCACTGATGGTCACGCCATAAATGTGCCTGAGGTTATTAAGGATCTGGGTGTATCATACTCCAAGAGCCTCAATCTTTCGGAGCACTGTGCCTTGATAGTCTCCAAAGCACGCAGAACGACCGAGTTTATCCTTCGAAACTTTAAAACTGGGGACATCAGAATGCGCCTTTACAACATGTAGGTTAGACCTGGTCTGGAATACTGTGCTACTGAGCGGAAGAAAATAGAATCTGTTCAACACTTTTTTACCAAGAGACTTTTAACCCCGGAACACCGACATTTGTCTTACCTTGAACGTTGCCGGCTTACGGGTCTTGATACTTTATGGTTCCGTAGACCACGAAAGGGATTATTTTTGCTATTTAAACTCTTATATAATCACACATTTGACCCACTCACTTCCTTAAGACATCATATCCACCCACGACGTAAGAGTCACCGTGAAGTCTTCTTATTTCTGCCTCTGGCACGTACTGTTAAATATCGTCGGTTCTATTCTGTAAATGCAATTGCTATTTGGAATAAACTACCAATGAGTGTGAAAACTCTGCAAAATTTTCCTTTTTTAAGAGAACTATTACTCGATTTTTGCATTCAGAAAATCTCCCTCAAATTTTGGGTTCTGAATCCACTGATCGACTGTACCGTAGCGATGGCGTTTGTGTCTCTGAACACTATGGCCGGTCTCACCAGCTGTTCCTCAACGCCTCCACTTTGACCATCCCCAATTTCATGAAAGGAATTGACGTCCGATGATCGCCGATACCGTGAAACCCCCTCCCCTCCTTCTTGACGGTCGAATGTATGCCGCCAGCAGTTTTTTTCTCCTGAACCCTTCAAACCATAAAAACCATCATCAACTATATTTTTATTCTTCAGGAGTTTTTTTTCACTGCTGGTCGGATTTGTGTTTAATCGCTTCCCTTGACAGTGCCTGTAAACAGGCATTTAATAAATTAAATTAAATTAAAAAATCAGTTGCAACCCCACCATCGTTCAAAAGTCCTTAAGGAACCAATGTTCATCACAGGATGAGGAGGCTTTCTTAACAATGTACAGGACTGACATCGCTGATTTGGCAATCTTTTGCAGCGGTAGGAGGATTCAGGTGAGTTCGTGATGCACGCAACTAAATCCTTCAGGGCGCCCAATTTTTGCAAATGGTATACTATCTAGATGTTAAATCATATGCTGCAAAGATTTGGTGCTGAGAATCTTATAATGTTGCACCTGTTAACCTTTTTCATCAAAGGCCTCTAATTCCGCCATTCCTTGAATTATTTTAAGTTTGCGTACTAAGGCATCCAGATGACTTCAGCCCGGATGGCACCCACAGCTTGATGTTATCGACAACCATGGCGGTATTAAAATAGTTTATTGGCAAAGTCGTTGACATATAAATTGAACAGAGAAGGGGCTACGTACGAATTTCTGGGAAAACCGATCTCAACCGCAACCTTCATCGCTTGTTGGTCACAAACACAGACGATTTGAGGACGATCGACTTGAGGGCTTCAAGTGCACCTTAGATGCTTCTCCCAAACAAGTGTTCGGTAAAATTTGTATAGGGGTCGCCTATGCGGTACACTGTTGAATGCCTTCTAAGAGTTGGTGGGGACCACATCCACCGCATTCAACCCATAAATATTCCAGTCCAGTGTTTGGCAGATTATGGCAAGGTTTCCACGCAGAAACTCCATGAGCCTGATTGCTTTGCTCCAGTTTATCTGGAAGAACACGTATTAATAGAGTGTTTCCCCCAAACTTTGAATAACGTATTTGCACCTGGTCTTAGGTTGTTAAGACCACTCGTTGTTTTGCGGTTGCCGAATGCTTTTGGTTGCGCTCGGGAATTTCCCATTAACGAACTCTTGCGACAAATTTGGTGCTGTTTGTATGTGGCCAATCAGGCGTTATCATACTGTTATCAGCGTCAGTAAAAGCGTATCGGACATCGGCTCAAAGCAGCCCGAAAACTATTGGGGAACACATAAAAATACTATAGTATGGGCCTGAGGTTATTTGTTGACGTTGATACAATGACCAAGGTCACTTCTTGGGGTGCATTCCGCGGTACGTCATTCTAACTAAAGCCTCAAAGTCACGTAGGATCTTCTGACACAGTAAGGATTCGAGTCCGTTGGTGATATCCTCAGTTTGGAGATCGGGTTATGACAGAAACTGGCGCTCATCACTCAAGGCCTAATGACCTTGGCCTCCAGGCCGTAGTCCTCGCTAACTCGCCTCCGCGTTACATTCGGTGTTCAATCCCCGTTAGCTTCCCGTGAACCTACCGCGGCCGTAGTAGTCCCGACAACTGAGTCTGGCCTCGCGCTCAGCTTACCTTGAAGAAGCTGGAAATTATGCTTGGGAAATTATAAGATAAGGACAATCGATGGTTGTTGTCCAGCTTCGTTCAAATTGTTGGCTCCTTAAAGCGGTGACGCATGGAAGACGCAGAGGTTTTTGCGGACTGCTGGCCTTTTGGCGGGAGAGCCCCACACCACCCGCTGGGTGTAATAATGCTTTAAATGACCGACTGCGACCTGCACAACTTCACGAAACGTGTTTGCGCTGGCCGCTAGTCTAACGTCTGAGAGTTCTGACCACGACGAGATAGGCACATCTAGATATATGTTACTCTGTTAGGCTATAAGCCAAGACCGAATCTCTCCAGAAATTTTGTCATAAACTTGTTTTTGTCCCCCTCCCGAGGGATTATTCCACTTATTTTGTTCGTTATATATCCGCGCCCCTCACGACTAACTCCATTTTCTTACCGCCTTCTTAGGCCCATGCCTTACTTTCGGTTTGTTTGCCTCATACCTGATATCTCAACTGCGCCAAATGTTTGTTTCGACCTTGCAGATCATGACAGAGAAGCGGACTAATGCCTTTAATCTGAAGCTTGTAATGGATCATTTCAGTAAGGCGGTGACGGATGATGATACCGACGTCCGTCTTGAAGACTACTGTGTTGGTTATGACGAACTCTCCAAGTTGGTTACCACCTCATCTTGCTCTTAACCTGGTGTTCAGTCTATTAGATGCACTCGGAAGAATAATGTACTTTGTTTTGCGTGATGTTAACAAGAAGCTGCAAATCCTCAATAACCTTCGAGATCCTAAGACCAGCCCCGACTGTTATGAAAATTTCGTCTCTGTTGGTAAGATGTGTGCGTTCGAGACAAGTCAGTACAAGGACAATAAGCCGGTTGGAAAACTACTTACCTATGGCAGCCGGAATCTCCTCCGTCTACACCGGGCACTCCTCTTCATAATATACCTGTTTGAGCGAGTTTGCTCAGGTAGGTGTTCTTAATTAGACTGTTTATGTAACGCTATCCGTAATGCCTTGTTACTGTGGCTGTGGTAGATGTCTGAAGTGCGAGGTCTGAGTTTAGTGAAGTCCATTTCATATGCGTCGAGAGAACATCTTGTGGGCTAGCGCCTCGCAGTTAGAGCCAGAGCGCGTATGTGGCCCGCGTAGACAGGCTGCTTGAATCTGTTAGCCACAGCGCCTGCACCCATCTCCGGTCGTCCTGACGCTGTGGAGCAGGAAAAAGTGCGGTAGACGTTGTGCAAGTCTGCACCTCGGTAAGCTGGTTCTCGCGCAAATCACTGTCCTCCGCTCATTCCATGAGGCATACAGTAAATTTCGTTTGAAACGATCGCGTTTTCATCCGTCTGTAATGCCTCCTAAATGCAAACTTATGGAGACTGTCTGGAATATGAGGTCTGAGCTTAGTGAGAGAGAGCAACACATGACCGAATGCCATGCTGGCTGCTGTCCAGTCGTTCATACACAATGAGTGAGACAGATGTTCTGGTAATTCATTGCGGCAGTTCATATCCCGTGGAAGTTGGCGGAAAGTGGGTGTCCTCTTCGATTCCATCGAACAAACGTTTTGCCTCTGGAAGGCGGTAATGCAGCAAATAACCAGACTCAAGTAATCGCCCGGATGAGTGGGCGTGGCTCTGTCGCATTAGCTAGCCTAGCTAATCATGATGCCAGCTGACGGGCAAGTTTATTATGCACCGCATGACTCGACCTTCGCTTCGTCCTGCTGGACCGGGCGCCGCCAGATGAGTCGGCAGAATCCCTCCACTCTTCTGTCGTATTTCACTCCAATAGACGACTTGGCCGTGGTTGTGATGGCCAAAATCCATCCGTTGTCCCAGGATGCTGTTTCCCAGTTCTTATTAGCAAGCGCCTTAGCTCGAATTCTAGTCCTTAACAGCTGTTTTATGTACTTTTACTCGGAAAAAAATTATGCTTACACTCTGTCATTTCGGCTTGCGAAGTAATTTAAATTTAACCGGACAGGACCGCTTGTCTCCTCTGTCGCCGTCGTGAGTGCTTAAGCATTTGAGGTTGGCCTCGTAAGGTTTATTTGAGTGAGTTAGGTGGGTGGAAATTTTGGGTTTATTCGACATCTTGGTGCGTTTTGCGATAAAATGAAATATAATTAAAAGTGACAACACCCATGTCTCCTACAGTGTTTACGTTCGCGTTCAAAATGTTCCGTTCAAGACGCCTTGCCCTCGTAAAATTGACCTAGCCTCCGGGCTCCGGGAACATAAATCTGGTCCCTCTGCAGACTAAGTTAAAGGAGAAGGCAGTACCGAATGGTATCGTTGAAACTTAGTCCTACTGGACGGCTGAGCGCTAGCATCTTGCGACTGCTTGTCTAGAGAATCCGAACCATATCCTGCAATTACATTACGGAAAAGATAACCAGAGGAGTACTCAGAAGTGCCGACCTCAATGGCGTAGGCTCCAAATACCGGCGACACATGAAACCTCCATCAATTTAGTCGCCCAGTTATAAGTGAATCTCGTGCAATGAGTACTTTTCCGCGGCATAAGTAACGGCCTCACTGCCGAAAACTCGGTCAGGGTCGTCAATGACCCATTTTTCACCCTTTTCCGCCTCCCTCCCCTCTCATCGAAGTTCATTCCTTAAATATCGCATGACTTCTCCCAGGAAGAATTCGAAGCTTCATCACTCAAGCCGCATAACGACAAGGCGCCCGGGGAAGACGGAATCTCTGACAAAGTCAGCAGGTCTCGTGTCAACGCCTGCGCTCTGGACAAGCGCACGAAAATGTGCTTGCTGTTGTTTATATGAACGTGGTCATCCTTTTGCTCATCTTCTGGAGGGGGGTGGAACGAGGTGTAAAAACCACCTTAGCATTGTTGGGAAGACCCTGTAGCGGTTAAGCAGTGTGAGTGTGTGAACTCAGAGGACTACAATAATCAGGCCAAATCCCATTTTGGAGGAGAAGACGGAAGACACGCGAATGAAGGGTCTATTGTCTGGCGACGGTGGACACTGACTGCGTCCAGTCATGCCTGGGAGTCCGTGAGACAGCTGCTTTTGTAGGCTCATTGGCGGCATATGTTGCATTCGCAGGCGGGTGGTGAGTTCAAGTGGCCCATGTGCAGCCGCGACTCCGTGGACGCACGTGCATCCGAGTAGAAGTCGGTCGAGTGACTGCAGATCGGTATGTTTGGATCCGTTCGCTGCAAAGATTAATGATCTTAACCCAACGGGACCCGGAACAAGGACGCCAGACATTGCCCTTTATGGCTTTCGGTAACAGTCCTTCCGACTGTCATTTTCCGAGTGTTTCAGGATGTAGGTGACGCGAATACGACATCCAACCAGACCGGTTTCCGGACTGGGCTTGGGTGCACTGGTCAAATACCCACACTGCCGCGCATTTTCGAACTCCGCCGTGGCCCGAAACTGTCTTCTTTGTTGATTTCAGCGCAGTGTTGACTTCTGTCCGTCGTAAGTCCCCTGGCGGATTATGCGACTGGGTGGTGTGCCGGCCGAAACCATTGTTGTGGTTGAGGCCCTCTATCGCTGTTCCACCGCTCGTAGCGGTCTCTGCTAGACGTTCGACGTTTCTTGATGTACACCGTGTTTGCGCCCTGTCGCACATTGTATTTGACTAAGTAACTGACTGCATTTTCGGGTGGAGCTCTGCGATTTTTGCACCTGATTGCCGGCCGAATAAGCTGACGGTATCCTCCCACCAGCATGAAGCTATCGTGACCCGTATAATTTAATGTCGCGGGATGATTGGACTTTTAAATCAGTTGGTTTACCCATCAACGCTTCGAATGCCAAAGTGTTTTTGGATGGAATCCCTGACTAAGATGAAATACCCTCCTATTAATTGCTGCCAGTTTCATATATAGCAGACGAAGTTGCCGCCAAATGGACGGAGTAGAGACGATATCTTCTGCCGAGTCGTTACTGTTGACAGGGTTTTGGCAAACGTTAGAAGACGCCTTTAGACACGTCACGATATCTCCGTAAGAATCCTGTCAGCCTCCCCCCACGGTTCTTAGTGCTGCGCCGTGCGCGTGGAGGTGAGCAAAAACTCGCGGTGTTCAACATTCGTCGCTCAAGAACGGTCCTTTAATTGGAATAACCCGTCTTCGTCCGGAAGGAGACAGTTTGCACCCTCTGTGACTACCGTTGAGGGGGTTTCGACGTCTGTGCTCGTCACTTGCTCCACGGTCGCAATGGCACTGTTTCGATCACAGAACGCCAAAACCTGGAGATGATTTTTTAGCCCTCAGTACCCGGTCTTCCTCGTTGGAATAAAAAAGTTGTTTGTGCTCCCTAGGTCCGCCGTGGCGTGTGATAAGGCACTATCGGCTGCATCGGTATAACCGGCTAGATCAGATCTGATCCAAACCGCACATGTTAAAAGTAATTTGAGGTTGCTAACGAACACTATCTAACGTGATCTTCTCAGGCCCTCGCGCCCCTTTTTGTAGTACACTTGTAACGTAGAAAAGAGAAGCCTTGTCGTAATTTTGTCTTTCACTCCTTACCGCCTGTTTTCTCTCTCCGCCTCACCTTTACCTCGATTAGCGGTATTTCAGAGTTTTTTATGTCTACTGAAGACTTTGCAGATTGTGGTGACCATAGCGAACGACGTCGACCACTGCGTGTCCCACGGTGTGGGCGCGAGACGGTAACTAGCTCGTGATTTGGGTTTGTGGCGGGGCGGACTTGCGCAGTATCTACCACGCTCACGCCTCCTTCACCCGTAGCAATACTGTGTCAAGACGGCCGGACCTAAACCCGGGCACAGTGGCTGACAGATTCAAACAGCCCGTCTGCGCGTGCCACACACACGACTAGTCCACACCAAGTGTGCCGGGGCTTCACGATATCGACCCGGATCTTATATCAACGAGTGTCGTAAAAGACCCAGTGAGAAGGATATATTGCTGCCTAACCCTGGGCCCTGAGGGAGACCATGTTATTCCATAGGTTGGCAGCCTCCCGAGCCACGACCCTCTAGTGCATCGGGATAGCTTCAAGCACGTCGGATTTATTATACTGAACGATGCGCTCATGTGCCGGAGGGGATGGATTCTCCAGCTTCGGTCTTGCTCTCTCTCTCCCTCCCTCTCGCTCTCTCTCTCCCTCCCTCTCTCTCTCTTCCTCTCCCTCTCTCTATCTCTCTTCCTCTCTCTCTCTCCCTCTCTCTCTCTCTCTCTCTCCCATGAACCAGTAGACTCCGAGCCTCTGCCAACGGGTGATGGGATTGGACGCAGTGGATGACGCTGCGCCAAGGCGTCCCATACATTCCCCCCCTTGCATAGCGGTAGTTACTGGCCTGTGCGAACTCTTCCCAGCTTGATTCACGCATGCCGTGAATCAGTCCGACCCCCGTTCTGATTCAGGGCCTCTACAGCATGGCCCATTGTGATACACTACATGAGAGCGAACGTGCGATCGCCCCGTCGCGTTCGTCCGGTTTTCTAAATGATTCCAGTGGTCTCCACACTCCACTAGTCTTCCTTAACTCTCTAACTGGCCGGGCCTTTGACGCAGTCACGTATGCCTTCACTCACGCTGAGTGCGGTCTCAGAGTACGGACACCGATGCATATTTAGGTGCTGTCAACCTCCGAATGCACTTCCCGTCTATGGGACGAATATCAAGTCCGTACTTCTCCGCTCGTTGGAAGTCCTTTTCGAAGCCATCTGCGTAACAGTATTCCTATCCGCACGGTCTGGCCCCCGTACGTGTGCAGTATTTTCATTCTACTTGAGTGGGATGGACGTTTTGCACTTGTTCTCGATCTGGGCCAGTCGCACTGAGCATAGGGTTTGGTTAGCTATTGACACCCACAGCCATCTTCCTGACCTCGGTCACACGGTCAATGACAACAAAGCTGGCCTGAGGCTGCTGAGGAACGCCGTTAGATCTGCGACGCTGCAGGAATCAGCGTCCGTAAATGAGCTATTGCCAAAAATCACCTCTCAAACATGTCAGTGGTGCCTTATTTCTCTTCTGCCCTGCACAGAACCCGATGAGAAAACCCTCTGTGAGTTGGCCCAGTCTGCGTACGACGAGACGCTTGCCAAGCATCACCCCTGGGTCGTACGAAACGCCGTCAACGTGGCCTTCCACGCTCTTCCCTACCGTCAGCAGTTTATAGAAAGCATGGTGGCAGCCCAGCCACCGGACAGTCAACTCACCACTGTTGACGCCTGTCGCGACTTCCTTCTGAAGCAGGGTATTCCTGCCCTGAAGAAGGCCTATGAGGTGACGGAAGCCATCTACAAGAAGTTCGACATGTTGGACCTACCCTAGCCAACCTCTGGGGGCGCTGGGTCTTCTTCCCTTGCCGACTGTGATAGACAACTTTTGACCGCCATTTTGACCTTTTTAGGTCTTAAACTTTTTGTACTACAGTTACCGGATGCAAACTACACGTGAATAACCGGTAAATCAGGTGAACGTGATCTTGATTGCTTTTTTTCTTTGGTTTCTGACGGTTGTTGTTTTTTAGTCCTATTTCGGCTAATAAATAATGTTATGTCTTTCTGCATGTCTTAATTTCACCCATGCGGCCTGCCTCGTAGGGACAAGGCGAACAAGAACTTACACTTACTTCAGATGGGGTTTCTGCAGTTATTCCATCCGTACCCCTGGACTAAACCAATCTTCTGACTAGGAGTAGGTATATAAATGCGTTCGTGAATAACCTGTAAACAGGAAGGGGCCCCACGTTGGTGGAGAAGACCGTAGTTTCTTACGAGAATCGGGTTCCAGCTATCATGCGGTCCACATAGTCGTTCTCTTTCCTTCTAGGCAAGCAGGGGTACTTGACGGAGTTAATACTCTCATTGGGTGACAAACTTCCCCCATGCGTCAAAGTCGGGTCTGATTCGGAAGAATGGCGTGTTCCATTGGACAGATGGTCACAGGAAGGTGGGGTAAGAGCCTTCTTGCGCTCTTTATGAATCGAGTTTTAAGTATCTACTCTCTGCGTCCTTCGTTTTTTTACTTGCAAATATGGTGCTTTGTACGTTATCCAAGGAAGGACCGGATTGCTCGTTGGGGCGAGCGAGTGCTGAACGAACTTCCTAACAACTAAATGACTGCATTCCTGCCCGGGCGACCGAGATCTCGAGCATCACCTACGGTAGAAATGAAATGTTGGTTGGGATTCTGGGGCGTGCTTTCGATTTGAAAAGATTACTTAAGTGGGGTTGCGGCACTGATTGTCGCGCAGCATAGTCCCGAAATATTCCGGGATGTTGGCCCTTGAATGAACGTCTCTCTCTGCCGTCTAAAAAGACTACGCTTTGTAGAAATGACTGTTTAAGTAGCGAGAATTTTTCCACCGATTTCCGATGCACTTATGCATTCAGATATACTTCGTGGAAATCATGCGCAGAAATATCCTTTCTTGCACTCATTTGGTGGCAAATTACGTCTTCTTCAAATGAAGGGTCATCTTTTTGACCCAAAAGGTTCCTACTTATGCATTTTTAAGACTATAAAATGTCTATTTATACAAAATAGCATCAGCCTGTTTATTTATGCTATTTTCATTGCACAATTCTATAGTTAGATAATTAGGAGCATTTGAGCATTTTATGCTACTTGTTTGAAACTAACTACTTCTGAGTGCAGGACTGCCAGAAACTACGTTTATATAGTTTTACATAGTTAGGTAAGGATACTTCCAAATCATATCTCACACAAACCTCAGATCTGCGCGCCCGCATAAGCAAGGGCTCTGTTGGAGGAACTTTTGAAGATTTTTCTCTATATGTTTTCCCTATTCATACAAGCGGTTTACGCTCCCATGTAGCTCAGGAATCCGAACAGCAGGCGTCGAGTGGGAAACTGGCGCACCAGTTAAATCCCGAATCACTCGTCTTCTGGCTGTCTGGATTATATGTTGTCATAGTCCAAACTAGGAGAAATAGTTTTCAACCCTTCCGAATATATCAGGAAGAACAGTGATGAGAGATAAGATTCATCAGTGTCACCACCACCACCACCATTTTCATTGCACAATTCTATGAGTGCCATAGGACATCTTACTAAGTCCAGAGGTGAATGGGTGGCATTCTTTTGACGGAATGTATACAGCATGTAGTTTAGAAGCACTGGGTACAAGTGTAACGGCTGGTGGAGCAGGAAATTATTTGGAACCCTGAGAAGTTTCTTCAAACCGAGAAATATCCTTTCCTTGAGCATGAAATTTGTACAAGACGTGGTTTTCTACCAAATGGGTATGAGAGAGAGTATTTTTGTGCATGTCTCGCATAAAAAATAATCGAATGCATAAGAGCATTTAAAATGAATGGGAAAAATTCACTACTAGCGTGATCGTTTTTTTCACAAAGTATAGCTTTTGGAGACCGCCGAAAATAAGCAAAGTCAAAAGCCACTATTCTTGGATGGCTGAAATATTCTGGGATTATGCTGCGCGACAACCAGCATTACAACCCTCCACATGTGATCATTTCAAGTCGAATGCACATGTCAGAATTTCCGGGTGTTGGTGTGTTTAGCAGTGGGTTCATGTGATGGTCGTGGTTGGTCGCTCACTTGCTTGCAGGTGCAGACTACGCCTAGCGTCCATTTGCTGACACCCAACTCTCACATGTGGCTCCTCAAAGCTAGGCTCTGTCCAGCGGCCACAACCCGGTAACCACCTCGACCGTCGGGCTAAACCAGGTGAGGCTATCCGTATGTGCACCTGCATACACGGTACTGTGGACTCCGCCGGCCGGATGGGTCTTTGCGTAGAAATCATCGAGACGAGTCTCCGCCTGGATCACCGCAGGAGGCCACGTGATAAATGAACCCACAGGTCCCAGACTAATTCGGGTCGTTCTCTCACTAACGCAAAGTCGTGGCCCACAGTGGAGTTCGGCAGCCGTCTGGAACAACCGAGCAGCCTCATCTAGGGGTGCACTGCTAGCCCCGCAAGGGAAAGGGGCTAGAAAAGGTGCCCTAAAAATTGCCTTAGCCACGCCGTCTGTACGTTGATTGTGGCCGCAGACAAAAACACACGGTCCAAACAGTCAAAACCGGAACAACAACAACCATCTCCCTCTTCCTGCCGCTTCTTCTTCTCCCCGCCGTCCCACTCGTCAGTCCGCTCGCTCTGGCAGCCTGCGCCCTCCCTCGTCTCCGGTCTTCTCGACTCTGTCTTTACACCTGGTCCAAGTGGGGGAGGGGAGAGGGTGTGGTAGATGCAGCGCAAGTCTACTCTCACTATAATCCTGCGCAAGTCACCGTGCCTGCTCCCACCCTGCTGTGGAGCCTACGGTGGACATCGTCGGATGCGACGTTCGAACTGTCGGGTCTCCATCTATATGCTTCTCAGGCAGTCGCATAGTGACCAGTAGTATATACACCCCTAGAAGTTTTCGTACGTCTTAGTTGGATTCGTTTGATTGACCGGGGTAAATCACCTTCTGACCCCCTTTTGACGGGTTGGAATATGGAACATCAAAGTATTTCTTCAGGTTTAAGTCTGGAGCAGAAATGACATCTCAACTATAAGAAGAAGTTGTAGCCCTTCAGCAACATCATCGAGCTGTTTTTACGGACAAAGTGGACCAATATATCATTCTCATCTTCTTATCTCTACTACTCTTGTTGACAAGCGCTGTGCGATTTAGGGCGGCTGAGATACTTAACCGAATTTAGGAGATCCCAGTAGATAGGCGAGATGACACTGAAGAATGGCGGAGTATGCATCTGTCGCTCCTGACCTCAAAGCGCGTCGTTTATGCCTATAATTGGAAACAGAGTGTGTGGTCTGCCGGGTGAGGACTAGTCGTTTTGTTGGATCAACGAGCTCGCAGATTTTTGGAGCTCGGCTGGTATCTGTGAGCACACGAAGTTGTTTTCAGCAGCGCAGCGAGGGTTCTGACGTGCCAACTCACGCAGTGAATTTCTGCGGCAAGGGGTAGCCCAGGTCTTACTGTCGGGCTCTCGGCACCGGATCACGAACTGTTTAAAAACGAAGAGTGAAACCGATACTGCTCAAGTGCACCCCACGATCACACAATTCACCCACCACTCGCATGCACTCGCCACCCACACCGACAAAGCCCCACCCACAAATATCCACCAGAGACGATGGTGGTATAACACCACGCTATGCCTGACTTCGTTCTGTCTGTCGAAGTCGAGACGACCCTTGAATTTAAAGAATTACGAATGGAGCTCTGAGGTGTAGGAATACAATAAACCCTTCGCTGCAGTCCCCAAGTATACCTTCGAATGGAATATATGACTCAGATGAGGTTGCTGTACTGCTTGGTATTCACTGCAATATCGAGCTAATTCCCAATTCCCAGGGTTGGCTTCTCTCTCCTACCTCTCCTCAGCCTAGCTACTGGAGATTACTCATGACTGCCCTGAATTATTCCAACTTCATTTCGACGAAAGCCAATTTACTGCGGCGCAAGCCGCGAATGACGCAGCGCGTCATTACTTAATCAGTGCTGCCCTCTATAGCTGCGTTCACAGGAGAGTGACTCCTCTAGATAAGTGAATGAGCCCACGTAAGGCAACTCATAAGGTATGACAAAACGGAATCGCACTAGCATGACCTGTACTGATGGCATGCCTAGCGTCGGACCCGGTTACGCCAGTCACCTTCGCCCTCTCCTGCCTCCTCTGAAGGGGGGGGGGCGGAGGAGAGACTGCGGTGATGCAGCAGCGCAAGCCTACTATCACTGTAAACTAATTCACGCACGACTCACCGTCCCTGCTCACACTCTGCTGTGGAGCACACGGTGGACGTCGTCGAAATCAACGGTCAAATTGTCACTCTGTCGGTCGGGAAACTTGATTGGTGAAGGTCACAATGTTGTCCACTCCTCCTACTGTTCTTTCTACCTCTCCTTCATATTCTCCGCCCCCCGTTGCTCCTCACCTACAACTGACGTCATCTCACTAGTCGGCCGCCATCTCACAGAACGCAAGCACCCTGGGTAGTGCGGTTGTTTTGGCATCAATAATCAGCTGTTTTTCACGTTACTATTTGCGCATGTCAGGGTTCTGTTGATGCATTGATCAGATAAGCCCGCTTCCTGACTCAAAGGTGTTAAAACCCTGGATGACAATTTTTTCTGACACTGATAACCTTTTCCGAAAAGACTATAAACCACATGGTCGAGCATAAACTACTGATTTCTTAGTGCCTAGTGGTCATACTTTGATGTCGACTTGTCCGACACTCAGTTACTATAAGTCTATCTGGGTCCAATTGCCTCAGCCTGTTCGAGCGTTCTGTCAAGTGCGCTTGTTGTTCTGGGCTGAATTTTCATACCGAGGTCTGGTAGATCCACGTACTGACCGCGCATTTAGTGATGATCGGGTACGTGGCCTTATCCAGTCTTTACTTCTATTAAACACCTACTAGACTCATTTAAGTAGACCTCATTTACCCCCTTGCATTTCACCCCCTCCCCTCACGTCCTCCTTAAGTGTTGCCATTAGGTCTAGCATTCAACGCAGGGTCAAAGGATTAGGGCTAAAGGTTACGGTTGGGGTGAGGGGTAGGCTTAATACATAGCTCCAGAATTAGGGGTTAGGCCATCAGAGTTGTCAAATTTTATTATGTCTTCATTCGTAGCCATTTTTAGAGTCAGATTTAACGATGTAGTCTTCATACTTCCTCTTTCGGCATGATTGGTAATCATTGGCTGCGATCAGTCCGCCTGGAATGTTTAACTAATGCCCTCGGTTTTAATTTTTTCTGCCAGCTTATGGCTCCTGATTTCAGATATTTTACATTATTCTACGTTTTTGGTGCATTTAAACGAGCTGGTGGCGTGTAACAAAGCCCCTGAAAAAATAGTACGTGAACACATACCGGCCTGGTTAGGCAGGGGTGAAAACGGGTCGATTTTGAGCCCCATCCCCGAACAACATCCCCGAATCACCAAGTCCACATCAAAGAAACCTTTCAGGTTGTCTACTGGACACCAGCAAGCTTCTTCAAAGGCCAGGCTAACGGGTGTTAGCTATAGCTGAGTCAGTGGCTATACGGCTAGCGAATCCAGCGCTATGTTGTCAGAAGACATGCAATCTGTTTTTCCTAGTCAACGCCGACCCAATATGGTTATTGCACGCCGTTTCAACCCCCTGCATGACAGTGATGTGCACTCCACGTACCCGATTTACAAACAGCACTCACGGCCTATGTCAATCCCCCCTCCCCTTGTCCCAATGATAATGGCCCGCTTCACCTAGCAGTGTCCAGATTCCTTGCCAAGCATTGGGCCACAGAAACACCCTCAGAAACTTGCACTCCAGACGTCACCGAAACTCCATCTTAGTGTTGAAGTCCGGGCATCAGTCTGCACTCCAGTTACGTTGACATTCCTTCCTGGGATAAAGTCGTCATCTTCACCCTAAATAATTCTAGAGAGCGTAAGGTCATGCGCAAAAGGCGCGAAACCTGACTTGAACCCCGCCCCCCTCCCTCCCGCCAGGTCATTAACACGGAGCGTGTGAGGGAGCGACCGGAGAACGTCTGCTCGTGCGATACCAGTCTTAACAACTTCTGATGACTCTTCATTTCCGTCCGCAAGCCTGGCGCACTTGAGGACTTGAGGTCGCAACCTGCTGTGGCATGCGTTGCGCGAGAATGCGTCCAGACACTCATCTTACTTAGTCGCCGACAGCAAACAGAAATGCAGGCACCGAAATGTTTGGGAAGCCGAAATAATTCCGAGACAGTCCTCAGCGCTTGGTACAGAGCAGAAAATTAAAAAAATCGACGACTATCTTTTAAAAGAAACAAACCCAGCGTATAAAAAATACTAGTAGATGGCTCATCCGTAATTCAATTTTTAAAGGAATCTTAATCCTCTCCGGAGCAGTGAGCATGTAAACCGTAACGGTACCAATGAGGATGCCCAGGACGCGTTGATAACAGCGTGTTTTCTTGATGACTATCCACCTCTACGAAAAATTGCCGTACGCTGGTTCCCACTAGTGGATCGTTCATTAAGACTGTTTAATGCACAGTACGACGTTCCACCATGGAAAGGGTTGCTTTGCATTTTTCCTCTCCCGAATGTTAGCGCGGAAGAACCCTTCGTTGCTGTTGAGTTTAGATACGTTCTCTGGAATAGAACCGCGCACAGAAAGGCAAACTAGGGCTTATATCAAAACTGCAAACATGCATCTTTCTGCTTGCTAACTAGGGTGTCATCCTCTAATATCACTTCCGGCGGCAAACACAACATATAGGCGAAGACGTCTCAGACAATATGCGTGAAAACATTAGTGTTTATAGCGTTTTTCATCAAGTATCACCTGAACGTCCCGCCTTCTTGAAGGTCATACGAATAATCAAAGTATGAGAGATCGGAAAGGGTTCCCCACAAACGAGAACGTGAGACTCCTTCGTAGGTTTGTCGAAAGCTAAAATCTCGTCGCGTAGTTATGTCGCAAAAAACATCCATAAGTATATTTTATTCTCAAAAACGACTTTTTTGAGCTCTCCGCGGATGACGGCCACATGTCTTGCCCGTTTACTGTTACTAACAGGTATATGAGCAATAAAACCTCTTGAACGTATGACGGATGGGACTGTCGGCTTCTAGAAAACTGCCTTAATTAGCCATGCACATTACTTTGGATATGTTACAGAAGGGTCGCACCGCGGATAGGCTCGGTCAGTTCGTAGGCGAACCCAAGGCAGCCCTGGCGCGCACGTGCATACACTCGCGAGCTGCGACAGGCGCCCGGAGTGGGGCCACTACAAAAACACAGCTTACTTCGATGTGGGGTTTTTGCATAATCACTAGACTCAGACTGGAAATAATGAGTCTGTTTTGCTGTTGCCTGGTGGACGGCATCAAAGAGAAGACAACATGGCGGATTTCAGACCCGCGCAGTCTAATGAAAAAGACAACGCCATGTCGGGCAGGTGGCCGTGTGGAACACCTGAGGCTCGAACTCGGCTCGGTGGCCGTGTTCTAAATGCCAGGGACGTAAAAGTTAGTGCGGTGGTTAAGGTTGATGTCAGGACAGCGAAACAGGAACCCCCTAGGCCGCCCGCAGCGCTGGGGGGTCCATATTCTTGTGTCCGACCCCCAGCAGCGATTCTTGCCTTTGCAAAACAGGTGCTGCAGTAATTTGTAATGACCCTACTCAACTCATAGTGAGCTTTGACCGATCGCCAACGTTACACCGGTCAGCATACTTGTTTCGGCGGGACTCGGACAAATCCAGGTAATTCAATCCCCTAACGAAGGCTCCTGTTGCAAAGCGGCTTCATCTTGCCCTCGAAGTGCTGACCTGCAGCCCCCCGACTAGCCATTTCGGCCGGGAAAACGCGTGCCCTTGACGGTCACTCGAATGAACACGCTCACCACTCGGATACAGTGGCCCTCACCTTGCTCTCACAAGTCCACAAAGGTGGCTGACATCACAGACTCACTCTCTCACCCCATTCAGACCCGACTTGACAAGCCTTAACCTCACTAGTGGCCACTACTGCCGTCGGATACAGCAGCTCTGAGTTCTGTACAGAATAAACCCCCTTATGCTGCCACCTAATGACTTTTAATGGTGATCTTGGAGCTCAAGGAACACTGCGTGTTTTGCGTCTTTTTTGGGTTTCTCTTCGCATTCCCCATCTAGCCAGTCAAAGTCTCTATTGCCAAATTAATCCGCGGATGCAGGACCGTGTTGGCAGAAGACTTTGCTTTCAGTGATAAAATTATATTCTCAGGAGTGAACACTTTAATCCACGTCCGTTACAGACGGAAAACTCTGACTTCGCCAATATTAGCGCGAGGTTCGTCTTCCTTCTCTCTCTCTCTCTCTCTCTCTCTCTCTCTCTCTCTCTCTCTCTCTCTCTCTCTCTCTCTCTCTCTCTCTAGTTGAAGCATTTCGGGTTTCCGACTAAGGGACGCTCAGGTCTGGTGATTTGCGCGTAAATTAGTTTGTAGTGATGGTAGACTTTCCATGTGTCTATCACATGCTCTCTCTCTCCCCTCATCCTCCTGAGCCCGGTGTCGGGACGCCTGTGGCTGGCGCGGCGTGAACCCCCGCCTAGGCGTGCCACAACACGCCCTGGTCAGCGCACAAAAGGCCACTCACAACGAGAAGTGGTGGAGTGTGGCCCGGATCCCAATTAGGGGGGGGGGGAGGGGGATTTGCCACGGAAGCCACATTAAGAAAAAGTCATGGCAAACTAATTCTCCGAGTTATCCCTTCAGCTGACGACCTTTCAAGCCAAGGCCTTTGGCACACCGTGATAGATGCGAGCGTGACAGATTGTTTTGTAGTGAGGAGTATGTGCCAACTGGCGATTCAATTCAGACCTTGTAGTGAGCCTAGTGTGTGTTTATAGCCGACCGGTCTGAGCTAACATGTTCCAATGCGCTGTTTGGCCTTTCCTCACCGTACTTCCGCTTCCAACTATCATCTTTGAAATGTTGACTTTTGAGAGATATTCTCTCGGCGAATCTTGGTAAATCACGATAAGGACGCATTTCCTCCCTCTCAAACCGAGGCCGAGAACGTCAGTGCGACTGTCGATATTTGAACTTAGCTGCCACGCTGTGTTGTAAGTGGAAGCAGGCCCCAACGCTCTCATGGTCGACGACAGAAGCCCGGGGTGGCAGACTAGGTTGGATGAGCTTTACTGGTGCGAAAGAGCGTACAGGGGACTCATCAAGAAGTCGCCTCAAGCTATCTTCAACGCTCGTGTGTGCTTCCGCTCAAAATAGCTACTCGGTAGATGCGCTGGACTAACACGGGGGCCACATCGGATTCTGACAGGCGTTATCGAATTTGCACACCATAACATATGCCAACGCTTCGGGGTGGGATGGCAGACCCATTTGCCGGCATCGGTCGCGCACATCGGCACACCTGCGGCCTCACATTGTTATTGTTGTTGGTTAAAATTGCGGTCATTTGCTGTGTGGAGCGCCAAGTTGCGGGCTCGGCCGCGTCATCCACTTATGCCCTCCCCCACCCCCGGTCTTCTTGACTCTGTCTTGTCACCGGGTCCAGGTGGGGAGTAAGAGGAGGGAGCGCAGTAGATGCTGTGCAAGTGCACTACCACTATAGACTAACTCACGCACAGGTCACCGTGCCTGCTTCACCTTGCTGTGGAGCACATGGTGGGCATCGTCGACAATGACGGTCGAACTGTTGTGTGTACGTGTGTCCGTCGTTGAAGTTCTTGGCACCCAACACCTGTATGCGCCTTTGCTCCGTCTGAGGCGTGTCCGATTGCAACCAGTCAGCGCTGATTGGCGTCCAGCTCTCGCAAATCTAGTGCGGTTCCAGCAGCGAAATGACAGGGCGCGTGGGACGAAAAAAAGACCATATGACAAAGTGGCGGCAAGGGAAATGACGACCGCGGAAATGGACGGCCACAACTACATCTTTGGAATAATCGGGCAGAGCACCATAAGAAGAAGGTATGGTGGGAAGTTGGAATTGTCACAGTTACACAGACCACTAGGACGACTGTGTGGCAGTCCGCTCCTTCTTGCTCCCCGTCGCTTTGTCTAGCCGCCCTTCTGTGCGCCTCACGCTCCCTGCCGATTCGCTGCTGGGGTAGCGCGAGGCTTGTCACTAGGCTCGCGAGTGCTCGAAGCTAATCAACGCTGTCCCCCCTCTCTGATTGGCTGCCGGACACTGAGGCAGAGCGGAAGGGGCACACACGCACTGGGGACGAATAACCTCAATGGGGGGCACAGGCCTGGAGACAGTTTGCGGCAACTGCTTGCAGAACCTCTTGTATGTTCTTACGTATTAGTAAAGCTGTCCAATCCAATTCGTCTTCCCTGGCTTCTGATTTGGGACTCTTCGTGTTGGCGACCATACTACCTCGATAAATGCATTTCCACAGACAACCCCACCCTTTTCTCACTGTATCGAGGCCTTCACTACGTATGTGTGTCTCACTGCTTAGCTAATTTCAGTTCACTTTCGTTAAATTGTAAATAAGATCACTTTGACCACCCAATCTAGGAATACTTTTTACAAATGAATCATGCAAAGCAATTGATTTTAAATAGCAAATTACTGAGCATACATACAGAAGACGGCGTATCTCAGGTTGCCTAAAATTCAAAAACATGATTACCAGCCTATTTTCTGAAATTACTTCTTGAGTGGTATGTCTTCTGAACTGATTTGCGGTACCCTAATAAATTCAATTTTATTTTTTGGACGATAGCGCAAACCTATCCTTCCTTGTTATATTTTTCGGCAACGGTGTAGAGAAGCACCCCACTTACCTGTCCGTAGACTTTGGATCGTGCCATAGGTGATTTATGGCAAAGGGAGTTTTATGGGTGGGGAAGCAAGCTAGACAGTAAGCTGACAAAATGAAAGAAAACACAGAAGTTGCCTGGACTTATGCCGAAATTCTTATCATACGCTATTATACGATAACGGGAATAAGAGTAGTAATTAAACAATGAACAGAAAGTGAATTTCACAAAATAACGGATTTTGAGTTAAAGTGTGAGATCATGGGAAGTAATCGTTGTTGATAGTATAATTCCTGCGACAGCCTGCAAATGTATGCCAAGATAAAACCCCATCTGACACTATCCTCAGTCTACTGACAGTTAAGTGGGGTCCTTCTCTATACCGCTGCCCACTGTTCCTCTTAGCACAGTCTCGGGGCAAAATCTGTTTTCATGACAGATCGGCGTATTTCTCGCCAAAATCAAGTAGAGGCGCTTACATCTATCAGGACATGCTATCACTCGCGGTCTCGAAAATTGCCAACCGACGGGGTAATTCCGTCTTTGTCAAAACTGGAAGTCAGGCCATGATGACACCTCCTTACCGCGATCTTTATGTCATCCCCGCCTATGCGATATCAAAATCCTTCAAAATGTAACTCCGTGCATGTATATTAGGAACGAGTTCATGTGTGGCTCGTATAAACAGGTGAGTTCCAGAAAGCAGTTCAGAAGAAAAAGTGGGATCACTGGAAAAAGAAGTTTCTTGGCTTGACGTTTCGGATTCTCACTCGAACCCCTCATCGGAAGCAGTCGCAGATAAATGTGGTGGAGGCAAAAAGCCTATAGTGCTTACAGTATACAGCTGCCGTGGAGCAACATGCGCAACAGGATGTGGCTCCCAGTCGTTAATTGCCGAAATTTCATCATCGGTGTCGGACGTGGGCGCGGTGATTACTCGTCCACTTGGTCCGCCGTTACTGGGACTGTTGTTCTCCAGCGCCCTCCCCACGTGACTGATTCCCCTGCCCAAGGCCTGTCTCAGCACCGAATATGGTAATGGGAGGTCATTGGGTTTGTTGATGGATTGCGAGCCTGAGAAACACGACTCGAGCAGCTCGCAGCTCACGAGGTTATCAGGTCGTGCGAGGATTTCAGTCTCGACTCGAGAGCAGGGTAAATTCCGGTTTAATAATTTCGTCTGCACCATACTTGTCCGGGAATCGGCTTTTACCTATGAACATGCTTCCCACTGACATGAGAGGCGTATGTTCGGTGTCTATGGGTAAGGGGGAGGCGTGTGGAACAAGTCTGTGTACGATGTATGGGCTGGGGAGGCGGGGTGGTGGTGAGATGTTTTGATGGTGTTTGAGCTGTGGCGATTTACCGCAGATTTTCATGAAGCCTCATACGGTCGAATAGGCCAATGCGGTGACTGAATGCACGTGATCAGTCTGAGCACAAAAACGCAGTGGGATTGTGTGTGGGTTGGCAATTGACCGGAAGGGCCTTTTCGGGCCATGTTCAGGTCTGCGTGTCAGCCTTCAAGGTCACAAGGATTGTGAGCGTCTGCTTTGGCCCTCGCAGCCCGGTGTGCGCTGGTAGTTCCCTGGGAGCTGGTTCCCTGTCGGTGGATGCGCCTACAGCCCCGCTGGGTATACAGGCCGTGCGCATGGTTGCCCAGTCTTCCTCCTCTCTCTCTGACCCACCTATTTTGTTGTTGGTTAAAATCCTGATCAAGCGGACTAGGGGACGTGGTGGTACGCCTAGGTGCGGGTCCAGCTATCTGCGCCCTTCCTTACCTTCGGTCTGGTTGACACCGGTCTTGACACGGGGCCCAGGTGGGGGAGGAGGGAACGGGGCTGAGGTTGTGCAAGCATATTCTCAGGATAAGCGACTTCACGCGCATATCACCGTGCCTGCCTCACCTTGTTGTGGAGCACACCGTGGGCAGCGTCCGGCACGATAGTCGGACTGTCAGCAGTAGCAGCAGTGGTGGTGGTGGTGGTGGTGGTGGTGGTGGTGGTGGTGGTGGTGGCAGTAGTAGTAGTAGTAGTAATAGTATTATTATTATTATTATTATTATTAGTAGTAGTAGTAGTAGTAATGGGGGTAGTAATAGTGACATTTTCAGAAGTTAGAGCAATAGTACCAGTCTAACTGCCGACTGAACGAGTGGGTACGCGTTTACTCACTGGAAACACTTAGTTTTTGCATGCCGGAAGTACCAAAAGTTTGAGGGACAAGCAGAAAACTGCGCGGCGTTTTCGATGTCCAAGTTCCTGCTCAGACCGGGGAAATGACATACTATCTGAAAACACACTTCGATTGTGGTAATTTGACTGCTCAGATTTAACTAATTCCCAAGTGCCCGGAATTCCGAGCTTCGAGTTGGTTCATTTTAACTCGACGATGCGCGCGATGGTTTTTTAGCCACTCACGCGATGGTGAGTAGGATACTCGGCAGGGATTTCCGCGTGTGCGCAAATGCAAAACACGGGTCATATAACACTCCCTTCTTCGATTTCCAGCATGCTTTTAAAACTAGCCCATAAAAAATGTGATACTATCATTGATAAGTTTTCAGTGTCGCAGGGATGTGGCGCGAGCCGAACGTCCCAATGATAAGTAAAGCTTTCCACTCGGGGATGTATGCGCATTTATTAAACTGGTTCTTCCCGTGAACATCAGATTCTAGCAGATTTAAAACCGATAATCCGCACTGAAATATCGAGCGATTTTTTATCATGCTACCGGGGGTTTAAATTTGTGCCTATCTTTTTCAGTTGTAAAGAAGTATTCGTCATTTCCGTATAATTTCACGTGGAACAAACTGCGAGATGCATACAGTTTACGAAATTACATTGCCCTGACTTTCTCTGTGTGCTGCTGTGGGTGGTCCAAGCCCCAGTCAACATGTCAACAAAAATTCTGAAATGTGCTTTCAATTCGAAAAGTTAACTTAAGTATGGTCGTCATGTTAATTGACAGTTCGACTGACGCGTTCGACGATGTCCACCGTGCGCTCCACAACAAGATGGTGCAGGCACCGTGACTTGTGCGTGAATTAGTTTTTATTGAGAGTAGACTTGCGCAGCATCTACCGAACCCTCTCCTCACCCACCTGAACCCGGTGTCAAGACAGAGTCAAAAAGACCAGAGGCGTTGGAGGACGCAGGTGGATGGCGCGGTTGAGCCCGCACCTTGACGTTCCACTCCACATCCCCAGGCCCATCCAACAAACAACCGAGTTCTTTGACCAATAAAGACGAGGAAAATGGAGGCTGGCACCGCCGAAGCCGCACATAGGCGTGCCGCCCACACCCTGCTCGGATCCCACATAGTAGGAGTACCATAAAGACCACATTAAGAAGGATCCATTGCAGCCTGACTCTCAGACCACTAGTCGGCCACTCCACAACTGCAGCACACACACAACACTGGGCCGACTGCGAGGTCCAAGTTATCCCGTCAGTTGGTAACCGTCCAAGCCACGGCTTTTAACGCATCGTTATAGCTTCAAGCGCGTCAGACTGTTTAGAGTGGGAAGAAAGTGCGCTGAGCCGTCGATCTCATTCTCCCTTTCCATTCCCACACCCCAGCCACTGTCTGAGCCGGTCAGCCATGTTAACTACCGTGCACAGTAACCACAAAATGCTTTAGTCACGTCAGAATGTCCGCTTTTCGACCGACTGCAAAAACTTCAATCTGTAAAAAGCAACTACTTAAGTAACATGAAAATTTGAATTGGTTTTCGATGGTTTTGTAGCTTCGATAATACTTTATGAAAAATGTACACAGAAGTACTTTTCCTTGTGTCCACTTGACAGCAATCTACGTCTTCTTCGGAATTTATACTCGAAGAGAGAGAGAGTGTGTGTGTGTGTCTTTCGGTCTTTAAAAGTTTCTCAGACAGCGGTAGAGATAAGGATCCCAATTAACTGTCTGTAGACCGTGGATCGCGTCACACGGGAATGGCGGTTTTACGGGTGGGACAGCGCGCCAGACAGAAAGTTGACGAAATGCAAGAAAAGGCAGAAGTCGCTGGCATTTCCGACGAAAGTTCTATCGTAGGCTTTCCTATGGCAACGGAAATGAGCGCGTAAATCAAAAATAATGGGGTTTGAGATCGTGGGAAGTAATTGATGTTGTTGTTGGCAGTGTAATGTCTGCAATGACCTGCAAATGGGTGCCAAATAAAACCCCATATGACACGATCCACAGTCTACCGACAGTTACGTGGGCTCCTTCGCCCTACCGTTGCTCTTTCTTCTCTCAGTTCCCGAATATTTTTTGCCCCAACTTGCATAAAGCGTTTTTAAAGCGACATTTTGTATGCGTTCTATCAAAGGGACATCACATATTTCTCTACGTTGTTAAAACGAAATAATAAATTACTCATAAAATTGTGCATTGGACATGGATTAGGTCGTAAACTTTCGGAGTATCATCGATAAACCCGCTGATGCGATGCTGTACGGATGGACAGGTCAGGTTCTTAAAAAATCTCACAATTAAAAAACTTTTTAAAACCGAAAGATACTATTTCTGAAGATAAAAAATTAAATGAAAGTGCAACTTAATATCAAACGCTCACAAGAGAAAATATTTCTGTGCACATTTTCTATAAATAAAATAGAATATACAAGGGCATCGAAAAGCAATATGATAATTTACTGCTACTTAATTATTCATTTTTGCAGACTGTTCTTTTTGGAGACGTTCGAAAAGAGGCTCATTCGAAAGGCAATATTCTGTCGTGATTAAAATATCTTGAACCTCTGCCTCACGATAATTAATATGACAACCCTACTTAAATAATCCTTTTGAGTCGAAAACACCTTTTGGGATTTCGGTCAACATTTTACGCGATAGCACGTCTACCGTATATGTAGGGTGCGTACTTCCTCCCAAGGGAGCTCCGATAAAACTAAGGTAGCAAGCAAATCTGTTCAACTAGGGGAATTTATGAAAAGCTGTTGGAGAATTTTCCTATGCTTACAAGCCACAAAAGTGCCTAATTCTTTCCTCCCAAAAAGGTTGATTTCATCGCTCTTCCGCTCATGCCTTTTAAGCCTCAGTCTTTGGCTTGCAATGCTGTGACACTGATCATTATTTCCCTCTTCACTGAGTGACTGCAACTGATTGCGTTGGGGTATGTACCCATGCAGCCTTAGTAAAGGACTGTCCACCTACCTGTCTGTTGATTTGAGAACTTTCGATTTGTCGACTATCGTACCTGGACAGGCTAACCCCAGTCGCACCAGCTCCAAGGTTGCGCGAATTTCCGCGATTCCTGCGCACTCTCCCTTGACGGTGAAATGAATTCGGTTTCAGGGTGTGAGCGCTTGTTAAACTCCGCCCATAGAAAAAACAAGACTTGTACGGTCGATGTGACACGGCCTGCTGTACAAGTGAATCGAGCAATGTGAACTGGCGAGCCATGCAGGCGAACAAATCGAGACGGTCAGTGAAGCGTCCGCGGCAAAATCCACCCACTCTGTTGTCCACAGTTAAGTCGCTAAGTGTGGAAGAGGTTGCTATTGATGGGTAGCAAAGTTGAACTCATTATTTCGTTCGTCAACGGTGCAAGACACCCTCGGACATTCAGCGAACACAAATGAATATCAAAAATAGTGAAAATGTGATTCCCAGGTGGCATATCAAGAGAAGAGGAGGCGTTCACCGGGGGGGGGGGGGTTATTAGAGGTCTGACGTTTCGAGTGGTTATTTCGTCAACTATAATGGCCAGTCTGGAGTCAGTGGTCAAGACCTCGCTGCCTCAAGGTCATGCACCCCTTGCGGCGAGTCGTTCCAGACGCGCTGACCTGAAGGCACTCGACCGACTTCAGCTTGGACATACCTGCGTCCGCACAGTCCCAGCCGCAACCACAACCTAAGGCACCGAGACACCACCTCTCGGAAAATGCAACACCCACACCGATTAGACACCACTTGAGCTTGGCCCGCGAGCCTACAAAAGCGCTGCCACCACTGACCCGGGGGCTCTCAGGTATGACTGGACGCAGTTAACACCAGCCCTGGCTTCACCAGTGGTCACTGCTGCCTGAGAGAACAACTCCGGGTTCTGTATACAATAAACCCTTCACTCTGGTGCCTTCCGTCTGATGACTGAAGTCCTCTGAGTCCACACACTTACTGCATAGCTGCCACATAAGTTCAGGCGGAACGGGGGATTTTGCAGTGCAGGGTGACGACGCCTCTCTTCATCGAGTAAGAATTGTTGAAATCTCTTAAGAAGGCCAACGAGATACGAGCCATTCTGTGGCCGGCTTGTTGATCGGACTGGTATATAAGTGAGCACATGCGGGACCAGTTAGGGAACAAAAATTGATCAGACGGAACTTCCGCCCAGCGTGAAATGCCTGAAAACTGCTTTGGTCCAAACCCGAAAGGGTTAAGTATGAGGTTCACTAACTAGTTAATCGAAAACATGTAACGTTTCAGTGACGAAATATTAACAACGAGCGGTGGAAGCACGAGGAAATCCGAAGTGCAATGCATAAAGGAGCACTCATAAAAACAAACATGTCGCATCCATCATTATTTATACTTGGGCTCCGTTCTCGAAACGAGGAGAGGGTAAAGATATAGTGGTCGGATCTTATTTCGTAGCTCTACCTGCAGTAGAGCCTCAGCCTAGCCCCTAACCCCTAACCCCTAACCCTAGCCCGTAACCCCAATCTTAACTCCTAACCCTGACCCCTAACCCCTAACAGGTACGACTAAAAAATAGGATCATGCCGATAAAGTACATGACCGAAGTAGTTGTACCATTGAGAACTGCCTACTATATTAACCAATATAGGCGTTGTTCGGTAGAGTTTTTGATCGGGACGCGGCCACGTCCTTTGATGGCTCTTAGCTCGGCAGGATGAGATTCTTTGAACTAAACCGCCCGTCATTTTGGGCACCCAAAGGAGAAAATTACGATGCGACCTACCCCTTTACATCTGCTGTCACTGATTAAAGTTTTTTTAAATTTTCTTTCAACTACGAGGCCGACTTCCACTTATTATCTTACCGTAAGCAAAGCTTCGTGGTAGTTTTTCGACTTTTTCTCGATCTCCTTCCAGGGTTTCTCAACCCTCCTTTGTGAGGCCCCACCCATATAACCCGTATAACCACTATTCCCGTAAAATACGTCCCACCGGTCACCTTTTTTCTGACCACCGTCATATGCTTTATCCTTGCCAAAATGAGTAGAAACTGTGAATGTTTACAGACATAAAAGTGACATAATTTAAGAGGTAAGGAATTCTGCGGACCGTATGCATGTGCGCGTCTGAAAATTTTTTTTTCAAAATGCTCGTTCCCCTTTCTGACATAATTTCTCAGAACTACAAACTAAGACAGAAAGATTACATTACACTTCTTCAGACTTGCATAAAATTAATCGTGCGGTTATAGAGTCCGTGCTAGGTTGATGAAAATTCCTCCTATGCATGGGCCATAAACGTGGCTCGCAGCTAAATCCACGATATGTTGATCATGGTCTACTCTCGCAACGGAAAATCTCCCTGATCCTGATGAGAATTTAAGTGGCCTCTCTCTCTCCCTCAAGAGAGTTCGCCCCCGAGGCGCGTAAGTTGTGAAACGTGCATGACTAAATAGGCGTGACTGAGTGTCTTGTGCATCCTCGAAGGTTTTTCTTGTTTTGCCAAGCACATAAAAAGGCTATCAGTGAACAGACAACTTGGCAGGAAATTTTTGGCAACAAACTCCGCCTGAAGGACACAGGAGAGCCACGTGCCCCGAGCACAATCTCACCAGCGTTTGGCATAACGCCAAACCAGAGTCCAATCAGAGTCTCCGGAAATCCACCAATCGACTGGTCAATAAATCTGGCGAAAGGCGACAGTTGCGTCCGCCTGATTGGTCAACAGCCTACATCGGCCTAGGCAAGCCGACGTCGGGGGTTGGCTGGTGTGTACACGGACAAGCGACAGCCTGCGAGGGCGCTGCGCGCGTACGGCGAGTGGGGTGATTGGCGGTCACGTGATAAACACGTAGGGCCGTCGCGTCAGCGCCGAAAAACGCTCACTTGCTTTTTAGTTTTGGTAGTGGCGGTGGTGGTGGTGGGGACATTGCGCCTGGCTCCGGACTCTGGTTTAACTTCAAGCAGCAGCAGCAACTTTAGGAAATTAATGGCCTTCCAAAAACTACGCGCGCTTTTACTGGAGGTTTTCCATGACACTGTACAGAACGAGAACGAATTATCGCACTCGTCAGCGACCCTCGTCCTGGGTAAGCCTAACATTTATTCGTTCTGAAATTTGCGACGCTTTTCCGTCAACTACAAGTTCTTGCTTATCCGTAGTGTAGCACGTTATCGCCTATGTTTGGAGTTCCAGGTGTGGAATAACCAAACGCCGTCACTATATATATTGAATTAGAGCGAGACCATAAACCGTGCTTAGTAAGGCTTCCCACCCAATAGGACGTCACGATGTGCCCTAAAAGGACCAAATCAGTCGTCCAGTCGAAGGCCCACGCTTTATCGGTTCTTAAAGCGCATCGTTTATAACATGAACCCTGCCCTGAATGTTTTATATGGGTTCTCCAGCCACTGTCTAGGTAGCTATCGTCATGCTAATTGGGAGGTGTCTGGTGATGCCAGACGTAGTTAGAACACGGCCAAACTGTCTATTCTTGCGTCCTGTTAAATAGGACCGAGGCTTGTTTTAAGGCAGCGATTGAATGCTGACTTCTGGCTCGAACACCGGGACAGAGTACACGACGGTATGTTCGTAGTCAGTGGGAATGCCGTTTCCGCTGACATGGCTCAGTGTTTGGATTCGGGTGAAGGAGGACTATAGAACTCCTTCCTTCGGCATATCTGTCTCTCCAATCACAGGCCGACTGTCAATACACTTACATCCGCCACCAATAGCCCCACCCAGCAGATACAATCTTCCGAGATGGCAGAAGACGGGACCTGGCTGTTAGCCTAACCGCTGACTACCCAGCGCGTACACAGGTTGCGAGCAATGGAGCGCGACCTTCGACGTAAGCCGGCTCTTCGGTCTAATTACTAAACAGTCGTAGAGCAGACAGCAGTAATACCCTCATGCAGGGCCAGATACCGATCTAGTAAATCAAACCAGCTCGACCATCGATTTCGACGACGTCCACCGTGTGCTCCACAGCAGGCAGAGAGGAGACACAGCGACTTGCGCAGCATCTACCGCACCACTCTCTCTCCCCTGCCCCACCTGGGTCTGGTGCCAAGACATAGTCAAGAGGACAGGAGAGGGCGCAGGTGGCTGGCACCGCCGGAGCCGCTCCTAGGCGTACCACCACTCCCGGCACGAATCCCAGGGGGTGGGAGTGCTATAAAGGCCACATTATGATGGGGCCATTGCAGCCCGACTCTCAGACCACCTGTCGGCCGCTTCACACAAACACACACAACAGTGGGCCGACCGCGAGGTCCAAGTTATCCCGTCAGTTGGCAACCTTCCAAGCCACGGCTTTTAGCGTGCCGTGATAGCTTCAAGCGCGTCAGATTGTTTATAGCGAGGAAAGTGCGCTGAGTCATCAACCTCACTCTCCCTTTCCATTCCCTGTCCTAGCCGGTCAGTTGGCTGCTGCGTGAATGGGCGCAGTCACCCGTTATAAGGTAACAGGCTACTCACCACCCAACTGAGGCGTCACTCGCCGTCCGGCCCCGTTCTCGAACCTTAGAAGGGGGCATTTAATGGTGATACCCGCTTTCATATACAAGAGCCACAGCGAATCACCCCATCATTAAGACAGTCTACGCTAGAAGAGTCACGACTTGTCCTGTTTTTTGGACAATGGCCGTCCGCTCCAACGGTCTGACGACGACCAATGTCGCCTAGAAGACCGCGTTCCTGCCTACCTGCGACTACGCCATCTACCGTTGTGCCTCCGTACTTACTAAGGCGACTAGGCCCCCACAATGGACTCGACCAAGTTCCTAGCCACATATCCCGCTCCATCCCAATTTCTATGGCTGAAATGAGGGCACGCTGCCGTCTGAATTCAATGCCATAACTTGATTCATCCGTATGCCCGACTCGTCTTGTATGCGTCTGATGGCTGGGCCATGTACGTGATCGCTCTGTCCTGCATTTGGGACGTCCGGTTCATCCTCCTTGGGCTCGTCGGGGGTTACAAAGTAACATCCAGCTATGAACGCCCCTCTAGAGGGATGACGAAGTAATAGCTACCGCTGATTTTCGTCTCTCTGTTGATGGAGCGTGGCTTCTATTTGGGCCGAACTTGTATCCGTTTCCGTGCACGTATACGGAGGGGGGGGGGGGGTCATTCTAAACTAAAAGTGTGCCCATCGTCAAACTGAACCCTAGCTTTCCCCTCGGCAAGATTTATATGTGAGATTAGGACTAAAGTGACCAATTGGTGTGTGGGATTCCTCCTCCGCTTGGTAATAATTTCTGAGGAAATAACTAAATTCCTGACTTGAGGCAGACGCCCGGGGCAAGTCTTCTGGGTAACGATGGGATAAAGGACTCCCAAGTAGATGGCAACACAAAAAGTATACCCTAAAGTTCCGTGTTACTGTAATCACCACTTATTATTCACCGTTCCCGTTGTTAGAGATTTCCTTCCCTTCCTGACTAAATGTAAATTTACGAGCGGCGCTTTATACAACGTCCGTTACTTTTTTTGGCAATTTCTTTTTGGCAATTGTTTTAAATTTTTCCGTTCACTTTCTTTGCCAAATAACAGCGTGCGATAAAACTTTCGGCAGGATTTATCTATGTTCTGTGCCTTTTTGCTCTCCGTTCTGTGTGTTGTCCCACCAGTAAATCCCCCTACCACCATTTACTGTGTGACACGGCTCACCGGCTAGCTCTAGTTAGTTGGGGGTCCTACAACTCACCGCTGCCGTCTTCTGTACTGCCTCTCCCAGTTAAGATAATTCAGTTTACTTTAGTAACAACTTCTGCGTCTTTCGTGGGCCCACAGACTGCGGTTGTCTTCACATGTTTAATAAGTTTATCCGTAATCTAGGACGGGCGAATAAACTGAATCGAAATGGCCAAGACTAACACCAACAGTAGTAGCACTAAACCTCTGGCCTGCCGTCAGTCTTTTGCGTTGGATGATTCATCATGCCTCGCTCTGTGTACGCGCCTTTGGGTTCGTTCACTGTTTGGCCTGGCGGCTCTGGAACCGTCGTTTGGCCCGTCTGCGTGCATAAGGCAGAGTTTCCGCAAGAAGTTAATAAAATAACATACTATCAAGGCTTAACCAGTCCTCCAAATCCTCCCCCATCCCACTCAAGATTTGTGACGTCTGCTTAGGAGGCTGTCTCCAATTTTATTGGGTGAACCCGGCCAAGAAGGATCATTGAAAAAACTAAATTATCTAGGCGTAGCGCGCTCACGTGACTTGTCGCCTTCCCGCCCCCACCGTCGCCACGGCAATCCGACTGTCTAGGGCAGTAGACACCAGTGTTTTGTCGGCATGCTGCGTTATTCCCAGCGCTACGCTCACTAGCGGGGCGGGGGGGGTGGGAGTCTGCGCAAACAGCTGATAGTTGACTGGTGGTGTAAGGCCATGAACAAACCGATCGGTTCCGGACCGCACGAGACACGCATTCGGGCGAATACGACCGCATTAACGGGCACTGGAGGCAGGCGACGCCAACGGTCAGGGCAGGCGTACTTTGGGAAGCCGTCCAAATAGGGGAAAGAATTGATGAAAACCCCCGATGTTGGCAGGGTGACGCTAAAAAAATGGAGCATTGGGATGGGAAACAGGCAGTTATTATGAGCGCCTTCCTGAAGGCGGAAGTCCAAATACCGTGTCAGAAGTAGAAGGCGATTGCCTTGTAAGACTGACGAATTATCACGCGGGCGGTACCCTTATAAGACCGACAGCTTTCTCAACCCAGCCAATCGCTGGGCTCGATCTCAATGATGGCGCCTGGGATCGTCTGAGGTGTGAGGTTAAAAAACTTCCAGTATTTTCTACTTCTCCAATCCCCGCCGGTGTTTTGTAACTTGTGTGGCAGCAACTATCTCAGACAGTAATCAGGAAGTTTGCCGTAGGTGGGTGAGGATGAATGAGTGAGCAGATAGCTACAAGTTGGAAACCAGAAGGTTATTGATATCGGGGGGGGGGGGGAGAATATCGACAAAGACCGTGGGAGACTGGGGCGGCCATCGTCAGGCAGCCCTACCCGGCTCCGGATTTTTTTTGGGGGGTGACCTGGGATTTAAATCCGAATTCCCTAATCGTTGACCGTTCTCGCATCCAGCGCCATTCCAGTTAGCCACGAACAGTTCCTGTTGGTTGCTGTCAGGAACATTAATCATCGCGGAGAGGGGATTCAGCGATCTCCTTTTAACTGCCTGATCCAGGTCTTACTAACGGTTAACGCCCACTTTTTGTCTATGTATTCATTCGACCACCTTTCTAAAGTCCAAGGTATTTCTAAACTACGGTTGGTAAATCCACTTGTGGATTCCCTCGACTAGGTGGTAAATTAGTAATCACTACCTGTACTTTCGAGCGCGCCTATGGACAGAAGGCATTTCTTGACCATGATTTTGACCGGCATAAATACTCCCTCAAGTTATGCAACTTAACCCGATCAGCCAGACCGCGTTGATATAGTCGGCTACAGAGTTAGAAGACCTAAATGTAACTGAATCCTCTGAGATATTTGTATGCTGTCATCTGCTAAAAAACTTTTATCCTATCAAAAGCTCCATTGATGTCTCTGCAACACCGTCAATCTTCAGAAACCGTACCCCTAACTCCCCGAGTCCCGCAGACTTGAAGTGCAACTCCCGACGTTACGGGGAACTTTCCCCGACAGCGATGACAACCAAAATCCATTGATCACTGCAACTGCGTACAGCCAATTAACGATAAGCTTACCTTCTACCATTTTCGTATTAAACGAGCTTCGGTGAAATAACTGGCGAACACTGGCCACTGTTGATCCAACAGGGCAGGCAGCAGCGGTATTTCCACTAGTGGTAAATAAAGAATGACTCACTCAAGAGCCCACTGGGTTGTACTGTAGATTCTTGTTCACTGGATCAGGAACAAGCTACCCTTCCCGCTCCCCAGGGGCGTCAATTGGAGGCATTTTGCGCACCCACCCCTCATGTCGAACTGAGATTCTGACAGGAAACTCATTTCACGCAATCGCATACTGTTTTTCTTGTCGGCCGCCTGATGGTTGTCGCGTTCGCGGGCTGCGCGAATGAGTCACTTCTCTTACTTTTTATAGCCCACATTCCTCCGCACGCCTTCTTCTACCAACAAGGGTTTTCGAGATGGCGTTTGTTGGTAGTTTCGCGTGTCCTTTGCAAGGGGGCAGGCGTTGGAACGAAAATGGGCATCGTGTGCATGTTGTTGAAGGCTACTCATCGATAGAGTTATCCTCGAGGAGGCAGGTCGTTTTGACTTCCACGCGGCTCCCTCCCCCTACTCCCCCCCCCTTCACGCAAGTAACCGCGGATTTTGTGACGTTTTTGCCGTTCGTCGTCGATGAAGTTTTTTTGAGAAAATCGTTGCCGGGGCTATGTCTGTCGGAAACCCCCCCCCCCTTCCTTTGGTGACGATAACTCGATGTGTTCCTCCGAAGTGCATCTTGCCTTGAATTTTTGACCAGACCTCAATTGGATTAGAGACTTAAACAACAAAACAGTCGGAAATGCAGAAGCAGTGCCAAGTAACCGAGCAACCAGCCAATAATTTTGCCCATTCTGACCGTTTGTTGAGTAATTAATTAGGGCCGATGCAATCAACCGCAAGAACGCGAGGCGTAAGCCGGGCAGCCTCACGTCTTTTATCCGCGATGGGATGAAACGGCCTTAATTAATTACCCAACAAGCTGTCCAAGGGCACAGAATTAGAGAGCACTTTACCGGTTGGTTAACACTTCTTCGACAAAAGAACCATATGACCCCTTGTATACCTGACTTGTTCGTACGCTCTGGTATATACTTCGGATCTGATCGTAAAAGGTCATGTCTTGGCCACTTACTTCGTTCTGCACTTCATGATTTCTGCAATTATTAGCTTGATATCTCTCTGGAATCCACGTACTAGAAACCGCATGTAGAGCGCCGGGGGACGCGATGGGTAGCCGAACCCCTTGCAGCTGCGTCATGCGACAGCAGAAACATTGGCGAGACATGTATATGGTCATGTAGTTAATACCCATTTTGAGAATACGGTTAAGCCATATGCCACACATTGCTTATATATACATATATATACATATATATATATATAATGGTAGGGGACGCCCACCGATCGTTCTTGCGGAACTCACTCGTTCCGTTGTGCCCTATGGGCTCTCTCTCGAGCCCAACCAGCAGCCGCACAGCGGCGCATGATGTAGGCAGAGTGGCATTACCGACAAAGACAAGGGAGACTGGAATGGCCATTTCTGGCTTATTAGCCGTCGTCAGCCAGCCATACCAAAGCCCGAGGTGTGGTACACCCGAGCCTCGAACTCGCGACCTGTTAGTTAGAAGTCCACGCCTCTAACCACTGGGTCACGAGCCCGTTGCCCTGTCGGTTTTCGATCGGGGATTTACAATCGTACGGGGCGTTCACCGATCGTTGATACGTAACTCACTTGTTCCGTTCTGCCTTACGGACTCTCTCTCGAGCTCAACCAGCAGCCGCACAGCGACGCATGATAAAGGCAGAATGACATTACCGATAAAGGCAAAAGAGGCTGAAATGGCCATTTCTGGCTTATCAGCCGTCATCAGCCAGTCACACCCAATCCCAAGTGTTAGCCACCTGGGATTCGAACCGGGGATCTTTGATTATTGAGTCGAACGCTCTACTGATGAGCCACGAGCTCGTTTTCCTGTCGGTTGTGATCAGGAATATTAATTGCAATGAAGTAACGCCCACTAAGCAAGTTACGGGACATGCTCGTCCTCTAGTCGATATGCGGCTGCCTGCGAGGGTTCGAGGATGAACCCCAGAGCACGACAGGACGAGCATGTCCCGTAACTTGATCAGTGAGCGCCACTTCATTATAATATATATATATATATATATATAT
>CACRXP010000198.1:616602-636376 GCA_902702965.1 Spirometra erinaceieuropaei | reverse complement strand
CGGCAGGTGGAGCGTACCTCCACCTCTGTCCCCTGTCTCTTCCTCGAGGTGCATCGACTGCTCTCCTCCGACCTGCCCCTGACGCGTAAGAACCTGGCCTCGGCGGCAACGGTGACGGCACAGGAGTACGTTAGGAACCTCTCCGACCGACTGGCGGCCATTGCCCGTATGCTTGTTGCTACGGGTCCGCAAACCTGGCCGGTGCAGAATGCTCGCCGTCTGGGCTACTCGGACGATCTCATCTTGCTTGGCCTTTGGAGACTGCAGTCTGAGGCCACCTCCACACCGATCTCATTTGTGCCCCGAAGTGCGATGAGTCCGAATCCACAGGTGGGCATCAATTGCAGTGCTCACTTTCTACTGAATTTCCAAGTCCACAAGGCTGCAATTCAGCCATTTGAGGCTATGAGTAATGAGAGTCGCCGAATTATTGTACAATCTTGTATGTAGCCTTCACATCCGCTATGTTTGCACATATAAGGCACAGCGGGATACGCATGTCTCGTAAGCCGACCGGTAAACGCGCTTGCCGACCGAAACCGACAGGATGAGTCCGTGAATCAATGGTTAGAGCGTTGGACTAATAACCAAAAGAATCCGCACTTACCCCTCAACCTGGGGTTGGGTAAAGCTGGCCGATGACTTATAATAAACCACACCGAGGTCTTTGTTGGCAGTCTTCTGCGTGCATGTATATGTATATTCACCCAGGAATGGGCGCACACCGATCCGTTGGCTTCCCGAAGCAAACAAGCTTCGCATAGGCGATAGGGGTCACGAGCAGGCAACCACCTACTAGGCTGAAGTCGGGTTGCTATCATAACTTGGCCGACTTCGGCCTGGCAGTTGGTTGCCTGTCCATGGCCTTTGCCACCCATACGGAGCAGATTAACAGAACAATAACCAGCCAATGAACATTAAAACGCCTGTTAAGGTTTTCCTCGGGCAAAGGAGTCGTCAAACAAGCAACGAACTCTGCTACCGGTGCAGGGTACATGTCACCTCACACTTGACTGGCGGTGACATTTTAGGAAAAAACTGGCTCTAGCAACCTTTTAATAGAAACAAGGGGTTGTTGAGAATTCTACGAAATCGCGCTAGCTTGCTTGCCAGTCAATGGAAGCTAACGACCCCGTCTCCCTCTTATTCTCTCCTCAAGGACACTGCCATCCTCCTGCGATCAATACTGCGCATTCAGGAGAGCGGTCTGGATGATGAGGAGGAAGCCGACGGCACTGGTGACGCTCCGGTCGCCCCACCCTCTCGTGCGTCGCCATCGCCAGCCGCCAACGAGGAGGAGGAGGCCCCCGTAATGGTCGATGACTCCCCCGGCAGCGCCTCGGAGGACGCAGAGTTGGCTGCTCTGCCAAGACGGTGGCGTCAACAGCGCCCATCGGCCGCCGCCACTGCCCCACCTCCCTTGCCAAAGTTCAAGTTACCTAGTTTGGCGCAGATCCTGGCCTGGTGGGCGGAGAAGTGGCCACAGCGACAACAGCCACAGCAGGCGGCGGCGGAGGAGCCGACGTCGGATTCGACCCTTCGTCCCCCCGTCTCAGCTGTGGCGCGGAAGAAGGCAAACTCCGCCTCCATGTGAGAGCGCTCCGTCTCAGTCCGTCTGACGTTTTACTTCCTTCTCTCCCTCTCATTAATTCCCCCTCCTGCCCACCTCTTCCACCTTAGATTATGTTACCCATGTCAGCTGCCTGACTGCCTTCAAACACGCGCGACTGCTCCTCCTTTGTCGCGACGTCCGCAGCCTCCCCCCTCCCCGTTTAACCTACCGCCGCGATGTTATTAGACCGTTGACTTTTGGATTGTCATCTCAAGCCTCTCTTCTCGTGTCTTTATCCTGTTGATCGAGTAACCTGTCACATCATTTCCTTGTCAGACTACCCTTGGAAGCCGTGTTATTTGAAATAAACCCCCTACGGAGTACCATTCCCTGTATTTTATGCCCAGTAGTCCGTTTCTGCCTTGTGCAGATCATGATCCTATGGGTCGGGATCACGTCAAGACTTTACTGACGGGTCGCTTGGGGTTGACTGTCACAGTCCCGATGGGCAGATGGCGCAGTCGCTGCAGAACGGACACCTAGATGTGGAGTTTAAGACTCGTTTCTAGAAAATCTTAGAAGTGTGAAGAGGAACAGTAGGAGAGCTGGGGTATGCACAGTTGAGCAGGCGGCGTGCGGCATAATCGAATCCGTCGGCTGGGCCAATCGTGGGTGTAACAGTCGGTATACGTCAAGTCTGCAAGTCACAATGTTAGTAACATACTTTCTTGATCACCATGGGTGGTCGTGATTTGCTGGGCGTGATAATGCAGTACCTCAACACGTGCATGCATGGACATGTGATGGCGAGAGCGTAGGACTATGTACGGCTCCCGAAACGCCGAAATACGAACTTATCCCGGCAAACTCGTTGAATTCTGAAAATTCTGCAGGAACGAGATATTGTCTACATTATTTGGCATAGAGGAAGTCGCGTCTTACGGAAATGTCCGAGGTTAAATTAGATTTCGCCGGAAAGATCTCCAAGCAGATTGAATGTTCCCGAAAATACAGCTGACACCCGGGCGGAACTAATACGACAGACTCGTCTACCGAAAAGCACCTTATTCTCCCTTAAGCACTTACAGGGGAGAACGCTTCGAACATATGTAGTTATTCAGAGGCCTCCTGTGCAACTGAAAGGACCCAAAGTGTGGCTCAGCATACAACAAGCAATTGCACGAAAACCGCCCCTGCTGAGTCGACTAAGGATGCTTCGAAGTTGAGAGTCAACCCTGAAAGGATCTGCGAGTTCAAACTTGCATGGTGAGCCAGGATTTGGTACTTGCTGATGGCCATCTAATCTCGTACAATCGGAAACACACTCCGACAATGGCTAGAGGGGCGAAACGCTCGTTTTGCCCTAGCTGCTGCCAAGTTCTGTCTAGGGGCTTTGCAGGATAATTTATAACAAGTTTGAGTACCGAGTCTTCGTCAATAATTGTCCCACCGCTTGTTAGGTCACACTTCTCAGGTGTGAACTCGTGTAAGTCGTTTGACAGTCGCTGTTTCGACACACGAAGTCCGCAAGAGCTTCGCTGTTTACGCATCCGACTGAAATTCACGAAGTTTCCAGAAATAATAAATCATGAAAACAACCGCAGCACGATATACATTCAAGTATAACATTAGAAAGTTCACAAGAAACATGAAAAGGCTAAAAAAGGGACTAGAGGGGATATCAAAAGCACATTTCATGCAAAGGGAAGAACCGGTGAGTCATTTCTTGGGGCTCGCTGGTTTCACTCCTTCTTCTCGGGTGTCGTTGCTGCCTCTGTCGCTGCAGCCGATTCTCGGATCGCCGCCAGAAATGCATGATTTTCATGTAAAAACATGGGCATGGTTCGGCGGGCGTAGAATTCCCCGTCTTGTTCCAAATTGGCAATGACATCCTCAGCAAGGTAGGCCTTGCCTGCTTGAGTACCACCGTCGGCCGCAGAGTCCACATGCGCGAAGTGCATATGCAGTCGGTAGAAGGTGGGCGGATAATGAAAGTAGGCAAAAATCTGATCCTCGGCGAGGACTGCCGGCGCCACCGCTGTCTCATCTTTAGTCGTCTCGGTAGCACTGTTGCTGTCGCTGCCGCCGCCGCCGCCGCCGCCGTTGCGACCATATTTTGCGACGAGAGCGCGGCGACCCTCCGACAACATCTTCTTCAGCATCGGCAAATGGCAGGCCCTAAGATCCCGCAGACAGGTGAGACTGGTTGACCGAGCTAGCGCCAGACAGTGCAGTTCGTGTAACTGGCGTCCATCCCAGCGATAGTCGAGGACAAAGGTGAAGCCCAGAGATTCGTCCGGATCAGTGAAGAGCACTCTGTCGGCTTCAGCCGTACCATTCAGAATGTTGTCTACCCAAGCCAGGTCGCGGGGGCTGGCCGCCAGGAAGGGCACAATGACGTTGGAGTAGATGTCCGGGGTTTCAAGAACCAACCGACGTCTAGAAGCCGAGTATTTGGCAAAGTGCTGTGCCTCCGCAGGATGGATTACAGTCATACTGAGGGAGTTCAGACCCTCTAAACCAGCTTTTACTAGGCGCCGATGGTATATGTCGTTGTCCATAACTCTATCGGCCTTCCACTCGGGGAAGACAAGACTCTCTTCCACTCCGTTACGGGTCTCTCCCTCCTCTTGCTCCTTGTCCTCAGAGAATGGACGTCCAAGATGGGCATCACAGAGTGCCTGCACCTCATTTGGAAAGGGGTTCTTCTGAAGGACAACGATGGCGTCCTGGTTCAGAGAGTCGCTGAACTTGGCGTGCAGACAAATGCACTTGCCCCGCGTATCATTGCGCAGAATCTTAACAATTTGCATTTTAGCCGGCTTATAGGAGCAGGTCTCAGAGCAGTCTTCAGAGGCTATGTGTCTTCTCTTCCGTGGAGGACTGGGTTCAACACACAGGCTCGCGTTCAAATTATCACCGGTATCCATAGTTTCAGGCAAAGTGCTTCAAATCAAACTGAACAGCAACAACGTCGGACTCCCGGACACGTGCGTGGGGGACAGTACCCAGTGGTGTTGTCAAATCTTTAAAACAAATAACACCGCGCTGCTCTGGAGAGTTGGGCGTTTGCGAGAAATCAGGACACCAAACGTTTAAACGGCCAGAAATCGAGTCGGGAAATTCAAACAGATGTATTTCCGAGGGAATGTCTTGACCGGTCAGGTGAGACAACAGTGAAAGGTAACGTAGACGTAAGTCTGACGAATAAGAGGGCGGGATTTTGAGCAAGTCGTAAATGTCTGGGCTGCCTGGTTTAGAGTTGGGCTGAAGAGAGCTCATAGGGGGCTATAGAAGATTGCTATCACGGAGATAGACTATCCCAGGGTTGTAATATGGGTGAGTGAGGTTGGAACGGTCGGCAGGATGAAGATTCTGAAACGCAAATTTAAAATGATCAACAACCAAATGTAACACGGCGGTACCATGGACAACAATGCTTTGCCAATAGAGCAGGAATCCGAAACGTCAGGCTAATAAAGCTCTTGTCCCGGCAATCGTGTCTTCTTCTTCAACACAACAACGCTTTTCCTGATTCACACTGAGTTGAACGCAAGAATATGGCCTATCTTTTGCGGAGTGAACATGTTTATGACATAAACCTGTTGAAATATTGCGATCACCTGAGTTGAGCACAACTTGCAACAGCTCCGAAAGAGCGAAGCCTGCTTCATTGCTAACCAAAAAACGAGCACGTGCCCGACGAGCTGGTGTTCCTGGTCTTTCCAGGCCATCCTGTGAATTAAGTTTACCTGATTTGTAATTTGGGAGTTGCTGTCGACCAGACTACGTGACAAACTCCTCAGCAGACTGGCCAGCTTTTATTGGTGATAGTTTAAAAAATTTTGACTTATTAGCTGATTGACGACAATGATAACGGCAGAACGGGTATAGTCGACTCTCACATAAGCTCATGGGCTCCTCGTGCTATCCTAATCGTGATGTAGCATATTACGAGCAGATATGATGAATGCGACTTAATGCTGGGCTGGATGTGTATGAGACGGAAGGAAACTAGACGTTTTTGACTCCGATTGCCCGAGAGTCATTCTTTGGATGATAATTACTGACCTTGTTTTATACAAAAGCATGGACACAAGTGAGTCAACGGTAGGACAGCCAGTTTAGAGCACAACTAAGAATACGTTCCGAGGTCATTTTAGGAAATAACAGGACTCCCAAGCTAAAATATAAAGTCCTTACGGCAAGTCGACTTCGTATGTTACTGTTGCAAGACATGCCTCACAAGTGTTTAAGCAAGAGACTATTATGAAAACAGGTCTTCTGAACTCGAAACTTGATTTTTGGATCTACGAAGATCCAGTGAATCTGGATGTGCAAATCCATATATGCCCAAGAAAGTAGAAGCGCCCCAGTCCCTAAAAATCATGATTTCTAAAGCTCAACATTTTTTACATTATCACACGAGTAATTTCAGGATATAAATGAATATCGTAGAAGTAACCGCGAAATGGCCAAGACGTTTTTTTGACTAGAGACGCAACAGAAGTCAAGTCACTTATTTTGCGACACAAATCCAATACCTATAGGGTTAATGAACGGTGCCTTCGTCATAAGATAACAGAACAATCCCAGTATCGGTCAGATAAGTGCATGTCCGGAGAAATGTCTGCTTTTCTCTCTCTCTAAAAAAATTAGTGGGAAAATATAGTTGGCGCAAGCATCCATTTGCGAAATTCTATAACATGCCGCTTTTTAAGGAGGAAGCTTGATAGACAATTTTAATTATTCGACCACGAGCATATTAAACATGGGATTTCGATTCTGAACTTGTTTGTTTCAAAATTGTGACAACGTACACGTAAGGGCTGGATGGTCACTCGCAAACGAAAAATTCCGCGAGCATGAACTACGTCCTTTCTATAGGCTTGGTAACCGTGAAATAAAGGAACTTTTTTTCCGAAAATAGACTGGGGACGCTAACTCAACCGAGTATCCACTGACACGACGGTTGCCAGCAAAAAAGGGAAACTTTACGGAAGCGGATAGTGTGCTCAAGGCTTTCGTGGCTGACTTTTCAGTATGTCATCCTATAAGTTTCATTTTTGGCAACTTCACTATTTTGAATCAGATGAACTTATCCCGCACTGTAAGCCTCGCGAAAAAGGAATTGTTGTCTAACACTTCCTTGTGTGTTGTTAAAAATTTCCCTAACACCATACGTGTCATTGGTAACCACATTTCTAGATATTAACTCTTCGAAAATATTTAGCCCGATGATAATGTAAAGAAGTTCATAAACCTTATATTGCATACTTCGTCTTATAATTCGTTTGTCTGAGAGAACATACACAATACAGTTCTACAAACCAAGTCGGTTAGTTCGATACAGCTTTTGATGTTTTGACATTCACGCTTTTCTCTAAAGGTTATCACTTCTAATCAACTTAAAAGGCCCCAGTAACCGTCCCTACCACAGTGACCAAAGTAACTATTCGTTCGAGATCAGTAATTCTTTTTGGACACTACGGTTATAGTCTTGAGAACAGTTTCTAAGTTACAAGGAAATTTTCGTATAATAGGGCGCGTTCCACTATTCTCGCTATCTACTGTGCATTATCTGGTTTCTTGTTTCATGACATGAGTTCTGTTGCCGTTGATGAAGACGACGGCGGTGCGTCAGTTAACTTCGAAGTGTAGATCATATTTTTGATATCCGGTGGAACGGTGGACAAATCAAACCCTCAAAGCACGCTGTCAGAAAGCATTATGATATAAGGGAATGCATATCAGAATGCGTACTGACGGATTTTTACTATACTTCCCACACCTTCCTATAAGAACCACGGTAAAAAGACATCCACGATGTAGTTCTGGATGAAAAGGTCGCAGAGTTTGCAGGCTTATACAGAAGCGTCACTGAAATGACTCGGTTCACAGTTGCCAAACGAACGCACAGGGACTACACTGTCGCTCGAATCGATGAAACTTACAGGCCACCTGAGCCGTAAAGGCCCGGATATAGAAGAGGCCCTTATGATCTGCAATTGAAACGACGACTGAACTGTGCGCATCGAGCAATCAAAACCCGAAAGTTTTCGACCGCTGTTGACCGGAGACGATCTGTCCGGCTAGATAAACAAAATTTGACCTGCTTGAGGCAGGCTGTGCGTGCTGGCAGCTATCAAGAGGAGATTACAGTGGTGTTTTGTCGTAAACCGATGCCCCTATATAACTAGAGGTGACGAAGTGGCCAAGTCGACTATTACTTCAAAACAGAGCACAGAATTAGATTTTGAATTTCTGGTAGGATATCTCCGCGGGTGACAAAGAGGGCAGATAGGGCTCACTAGATCCCCAGTCGCAGATCGTCAAGCGCGGAGAGGAATTGTCCGCGACAACCTTGAGGGCATGATGGTACACGCCCACAACCGCATCAAGGGAGCATATGAAGAGAAGCAACAAATCAGACAGAGCAGAAGTCGTGCAAGCTCGGAGGCTTTGAGCTACTTACATTGTTCACCAGAAGAATTATATCAAGTAAGTACCAAAGACCCATCCCTCCAACTGTCCACATCTTCAGACAGCCTAGGAGGACATGAATGCAACTTTCAAACGGAACAAACCTAAAGCGACGTAACCCAGGTAAAAGCGGTCAAGTCCGAAGACTCCCCCGAAAATAGAAAGGAGCAGAGCAGTTTCGTATTTATATCCATTCCTGAATGAAGGCTAGACGAAAAAGATGGCCTTACGTCCACAGACAGGTGATGTTTTTCTTAAAGAATCGAAAACCATCCACGTCTATTAAGCCTTTACACACGATCCCCGGTGCGACTGTACATTTAGCTAGATCATAAATATACACGAGCAGTATGCTTACTTTCCGCTAGCCCACTTATTCTTGAACAGTGCTGCGGCTGTTGTGTTAGCGGATCAATGCGCGGTTCCAGACAAGTAAACTGGCCGGGCAAGAGTTCGGTGCACTGTTTCAGGCAATAGACGGTGGAGGAAAGCACAATGATAAGAAGAAAAAACGCTTTCAAAAAGAGCATGGCGGCACAAAACCCAACCGATAAACAACAGATCCCTGGAACCACAGGACCAATGAAACCAGATAACACTCCTAAACCAAGCACAGTCTCGGAATAAACCCTTTCAGCTTCAGTCGCCTGAAAAATGTGGGACATTTCCAAAGCATATGCATAAGGACTTCGAACGAAACTATAAACTCACCAGTAATCTATGTTGCAACATCAGAGAGAACACAGAGGAAAAGACGAATGAGCACAATGACAAGAGTCAGCAAATATATCAAGATTTTAATTGATTTCGTCAGTCAATGAAAGTCTAGCCAACTTTAGGATATATACGGAACCAATGACTCCTGACTATCCCGGAAATACTCTTCCATTTGCTTAACGTCAACCAAGACCTCCGCGCCAATTATGAAGCGTCAGTGGTACGCTGTAAGACCCTGCACTAACGGTACTTGTCTCAGCAAATGTTGTAGCCATACGTTTGTCCAAAACGGTCTAACGTTTATAAAAGGTGCTTGTCGAAGCCCGCCAAGGATCTTGGCATAAGCCGAGCCCTTAAAATTCCTAATAGAAACCAGTCATATTGCTTTCCAGAAGTTACACACAAATGAATCCTGTTTATACCATATTCCTGATCTCACTACCAGATCATATCTAGTCCTTTGAAATATCCAGCCTTCCCAGACAACACCCATTCCTCTCCCACACCTTTTCACTACCTGCTCTTAATTTTCTACTGCCACACTGCGATATATGTTGTTTTGCATGCATGGAGACTAAAAATCTAAAACATGCCTTCTGAATCAGTTTATATGAGCTAACCCCTGTCAAGCTCGGTATGAATTGGTGGTGTTGCTCCACAAATTCACTACCACACGTCCAATCGGTGATCAGAATATGCTTACGAGTCTAGTCGCTAGATTTTAGCTCCCTTTGCGCGTACTCTCTGGGGTGCCCCTTATAAAATCATATCATCCTTCCAATTTTCCAAAGTCCCTGGTATTCGCAAGTGAAGTTTACCGGAATATTTGAGTCCAGACAACCTTATGGGAGACACTTTATCGCGTCAACTCAAAAGAGCATTATCAGGGATATCTCCGTGAGACCAGCTGTCTCACGGTAGGTTTGATGTGGATGTTTTATAACATCAGACGATAAGCTTGATTTGCAGCGAGGATGATGCAGCCACCATTGAAGCCAATCAAATTGCAACTGGTAAGGCAAAAATTGAGACCCAAAATATTTAACTTTGCAGACCAAAGATGCAGGCTCACAACCCCGCCTATTGAGTCCACATTGACAGCGGGCATTCAGGGCACGAATTGACCTCATCGGAAATCTCCGAATATAGTGCATGATCAAGGTGACGAATCTCAACTTCCGTTTCGAAAATATCTTCATAATCGTCGCCCATTGGCCGACCACCGGCACAATCATTAGCAAAACTAATGAGAACACTGCTGACAATATTCCTACTACCGCCCCTCAACCAGCAATATGTCCTCAGTTCTAACCCATGCCCATTGTGATCGCAACTCCGAATCACACCTCGAGATGGTCGGTCGACTGACAATTAATCGAAATTAAACAGACGCCCAGTGCGCGGAGCCCGACATGCATGCACACAGTTCGGCCATCGTGAATGATGACGTCACTGTATGCTTACGGAATGGTGGGCGCAGGACTGTGACTTGTGTGGGAATTATTGTATAGTTAGGCAGAAATGCGCAGCATCTACTGCACTCTCGCTTTGGTCACCTACTATGTTCTGATGTCCAGTAATTGTCAAGCCGACCGGGGGTGGTTATGGGCATGATGACTTACAAAGCTAAACAACCCGTTTGTGCGTGCCACATACGACCTTCTCAGGGTAGAATATGCCTGGCTTCTGCAAGCGCGATTAGAACTTCACACCGGTGAGGGTGCTATAAGGGTCACATTTGAAAAGCGCAAGTGTAACCTGATTCTTAGTCCTGAGAATAACAGACATATCCCATCATCTGTCAGTCTACTGGGCCGCGGCTTTCAGCTCATCGTGATAGATTTAAACGAGTCTGAATTATTATGGCAAGCAATGCGCTATTTGTCGTCGAGCTGGATTGCCTAGTATCAGCGCCACTCTCGCATCCCACTACCATACACCAGTCAACCCTTCGAGCCTGTCAGAGATCTGGCGTTGGGATTGATTACAATAGGTAAAGGACACGCCGAAGATAGCCATAACATCCACGAGTGCGGCAGCGTTTATGGGATGGGGCGGATTCTGACCCTCCCGATCAACACGTGCCGTGAGACAATCCGGTACTTGCATGACCTGCTCCTCGCAACATATCGTTACCTGTGAGTGGACGGCTCGGATCTCGCATGCTTGGGAATGTCGTAAAGGCAATATTAATAATAATTTTTTATTAAAGACCCTTCGGGGTTCCATCAAAGCAAGAAGGGAACATTGAGCCTGACTCTCAGCCATCCAGTCAGTCAATCCACACAATACGGACCGTGAGGTCCAAGTTCTCCCATCGTTTGGCAACCTTTCAAACTACAACTTTGGCGCTCCGTGAGACACTTAAGTGAACTACCTCTAATATAACGAGAAATCCATTGATTTGCTGCGGTGATGGATCCCACAACTTTGAGCCCACTCTCCTGAGTCTTCTGAGTCCTCCAACTAGCCAGCTAGTGACTGATAGAGCTATAATGGTCCGTCTGTCTATCTGTCAAACACGGCTTGGTCACTGTCAGATACCCTGTTATACCAATGAACATGTCCCCCCCATATGTGGCGGGCGATGCGAGGCTGGACGGAGGCTGTCCAGGGGTAGGTAGGGTGGTGGGTCAGCGTGGGGCGATAGGGTTTGAACTGCGGTGTTTTGCCGCAGACTTCCTCGGAGGTGCACACGATTGAGTAGTCCCATGCGATGGCTGGACATCTTGGCGCAATGCGGGCACGCGAAGAGGTTTCGACGACCACATGTTGAGGCCCAATCAGTCAGTCACTGGTCTCAGTGCGACATATTCGCAACGCATGACCGGGCTTATGTGTGATGTAAGCGTATGGTTGTGTAAGGACTGTATCCGATTGTTTCCACCGAGCCGGCGGTGTGTAAATGATAGGCCCATTAGTTGGACGCAGTGAGTATGCTATCAGGAAACGAAGATAGCATTATCCCAACAGTTACAAACTAATAAATAAGAACAAAGTCGTCAGCAGGCAAAAATGCACGTGCTTGCTCTGTGTCTTATTCGAAGTTGTGTCACGCTCTTTTAAAATGCGTATTGCAACTGAGTAAAACCATACGGGCTTAAATGTCACTACAATACTCCCCCTCCTAAGATAACAGATTTCAAAAAAATGTTGTTAATAGAAGGAAAAGGTGGGAGTGTTATGCATATTGTACAAGTTAGTAACGACCGGGAAAGTGGACATGACGAACACCGCGCGTAAGTGGGAGGATTCTGCGAGCTAAGGGAAAACGCAGGGTTATTGGGCGTAAGTTGAGTCTGGGAAGTATCGTGCGGCAATGTGCGGAGTGGAGATTATTCGGTTGGGGACATTGAAAGAGGCTCGGTATAAGCCGCCTTCAAGCAATCGACTGAGACCACGCCGGTGCTACCTCCACGGGCAGTTGTAAAATGTTCATCAGTGCGAGATTGTACTCGAAATGGGTCGTCATAGGACTCTTGTAGTAGCCGACGAACGTTATTTACGCGGACACATACAACAGAACATGTTAGTCAGTTCGTGTCGATGCACGATGTACTGTGGGAGCACGTGGAGGAGTAGCTCGAATGTGAGTCATGGCTTGGCGCAATCTTTGCACATAATTGCTGGGATCCAAGTCGGCTGGGCTTTGAGAGTACCCGAAAAAATCACTGGGAATCCGTAGGGTAGTACCGTAGACGGGCTCGTCAGCGGAACACCCCAAGTCGGGCTTGAGTGCAGTATGGATACCGAACATGACCAAAGGCAGATGCTCGCTCCAATGGGAAGTGTTGTCATGATCTCGGAGCGAGGTTTTGAGTTGCCGGTGGAAACTCTCGACTGAGTCGTTGGATGAAGGATGGTATGCTGTCGTGCGTATGTGAGAATATCCGAGGAGGTCGGTAAGGCTGTTAAAAAGTCTAGACTCGAATTATTGACCTCGATCGGTGGTAATAGTTGAGGTGAGGCCATAATGAGAGATCCAGCATTCCAAAAAAGCATGAACAGCGGAATCTGCAGTTATATTAGGTAAGGGGGTTGTAATGGGCCAACGAGTAAATCGGTCGATCACAGTAAGTAAGTAGTTGCAATCCCGCGATGTCAGAAAAGGACCTACCAGATCGATATGGACATCTGCAAAACGTGCGTCGGATGCGAGAAAATTGCAAATGGGGGCTATGTTCTGCCGTCGGATTTTGGCCTTCTGACAGGACAAACATGAACAGGTCCACTGGCGGATATCAGTGTTCATGCTTGGCCTAAGAAAACGTTCGTTGACGAGGCGCTGGGTGGTGCGGATGCCAGGCTAAGCAAGATTGTGCAACGTGGCAAAAAATATCCTCTCATCTCGCTTGGCACTACGGGTCGGGACGCGCCACGCGATACGTCAGACAAGATTGTACCGGGGGTGGTGAAAGGAGGAATGGCCTCGAGCTGAAGACCAGTTTGCTGAAGGCTGTCGGTGAAAGTAGGCAAGTTTAGCAGTTCTGTCATGCGCTCCACGTCAATGGAAGGGCGGATGATGGCATTAATGCCAGGCCGAGACAGATAGAGAGCAAATTGATCATAAAGGCCTATAAGAAATCGAAGGATCAGGATCTATCCAAGAACATATCCGGGAGGGTGGATGCGACGTGAACCTGCAGCTTGACCTGTCACCACATTCCCAATACTGAAATTTGTTGTGGGTGCACATTCCCAATGATGCTCGCTGGACATTGATTTAACTTTTGTGTTGTTTTAGCGCATTTACCCCGTGGGCCGTTTGAGGGGTATACCCCAAGAAATTATCGTTCCCAAAACAACAGACTTCCACTCACTACCCAGACCCTATAGGGCAAATCTTTTATCCAATAAGCCGATATCCACGTATAAAAATTACGTCCTCCTTCCAAATGAGATAACGCGCCTCTCAAATTCTGGCGAATCTTTTTCACAGTTGCGTTCATAATGTAGATTTTATGTATAAATTAATAGCGGGAAACTTCAATCTTCATGAAGTCTACTGGCTTCTACCTTCCAAGTCTAGGAAGTTGCAGGCACTACTCCAAGCCATATTTTTTTGGCAAGCGGAACCACTTTATGGACTTTTGCACTCTTGGAGTATGAATACTTGATAAAATGTCTGCAGAGACCGTCTGTTTGGTTCAGTGACATTTCTAATTCCACTCAGGGGCTCTGATAGTAAAATTTTTGTTTACCAAGTAAACTGACTGGTAGGATTGTGTCTGAATAATATAGATCCTTCTTAGATCCCCGATTAGTCCCCTTGGAGAAATTGTAGCCACAGCTTAATTCTCACGAGTGGACTGATTTCATCCTCAGTTCAGATACAAACGTTTGCACTGTTAAACTGAACTAGGTTCTAAACCCACTTATTTCTCGTTCTGCTCCTTTAGAAAAACAGTTCATGTCATATATGACTTTTCCCTTCCTTATTCTTTTGTCGTAAACTGCATAGGCTCTCCTGTCGTTTTCACATGCAGACCGACATTTCGCTGTCGCCACTAATCAACCAAAGAAGACAGGCTAGCCGAAAACGTTGGATTTACCGAAACCCAATAGTCAAGTGTCTGGAAACTTTTTCTTGCACAACAGGAACATTTGGCAAGACGCAGCATCCTTTCCACCGAGAAGCTCTCGGGAATCCTATAGACGCCAAGTTGACCGCTGAAGAGTTGGAAGAGGCGAGTAAGGCAGAAAATTCACAAAGGAAGAAGAAGTAGAACGCGTCCTTCTGGCGGATGCACAGTCGTCTCAAGGCGGACTGAGACGGAGCACGGCGCAGAAAGCTTTCACATAGAGGCGGAGTTGGTCTCCTTCCGTGCCACTGATGAGGCGGGGGTACGGAGAGTCTAGTCAGACGTCGGCTCCTTCCCCTGATGCTGCAGTTGCTCTTGTCGATGTGGCCACTTCTTCGTCCACCAGGCCAGGATCTGCGCCGTACAAGGTAACTTAGACTTTGGCAAGGGACAGTAGCAACCGATGGGCGCTGCTTACGCCGCTGTCTTGGTATAGCAGCCAACTCGGCGTCCTTCGAGACGCTGTCGGGGAGCCGTTGACCACAACGGGGTCCCCTCATTGACGGCTGGCGAAAACAATGCGCGGGATGGTGGGGCAACAGAGGCGTAATCAGTGCTTCCGACTTTCTGGTCATCTTCCAGCCCGCTCTCCTTAATTCGCAGTATGGATCACAGGAGGATCGCCGTCTTTGCCTACTCTCCCCTGCGCCAGTGTACCTTGACCGAATTTAGTCCGGTGTTTCATGGCCTGTTTGACACCTCTGACCCCCTCGCGGCACGGCTGCCTCAGAGAGCTAGCGGATCAGTTTTCACCTTTTCGCACCAGCCCAAATACTTGATCTGCAGAGATGGACGATGCATGCTCATGAGCCTAACTGGCAGGAATTAATAAAAGAAAATAATATGAGGTGGTTTTGTGAGCCTCTGACTGAATACTATTTAGGTTTGAGTAAGAAAGATTATCAACACTTGCTGGCGTTTCCGCACGCAGAAGCAAGGCAGGAACTGGCTTCCACAGGCCATGTAGAATGGAGAAGGCACACTCTATTTCGTCCCGTAATGTTGGACTGAGATACCGACATGGTCTGCGTGTCGATCGTGCTATGCACATCTCACGTTTTGTTCTTTATTAGTGAAATCTTTCTTTTCTATCGACATGGTATTCAGGGCGCGCAAAGACGAGTGCGGACGTAGCGACTATGGAAACACAACCAGCCTTCTTTTGCTAAAAGCGTATGGTTCCGACAACACTTGAACCGATCTTCAGGGCAGGGAACTTAAATCACTCATTGTACAGACTTTCCATGGAGCCATAATTTAATTGCGACCATTGGAGCTTAATCTCCTTGCCGGTAAAAAAAACAGATTTAATCAGTACATTAGCAGCTTCCAACGTCATGGCTTTTGGCGGGTTATAACAACTTGGAATGCAACAGTTTGTTGATGGTGAGAATTTTATTTATCATATCCTTCCTGAAATAACCTCACTCTCTATACCTTTCATACATCAATGATATGTCTGAGTAGAGTCGATTGGAGATGTTACCGGATCCAGTGTCAGAAGTCTGGAAAGCGGCAACAAAGTCATTGGGAAGTTTGAATTTTACTTCCTACTTAATATGTGGTGGTAGCTTAAAATATTTAAACACAAACGGGGCAATCGGGCCAGCTACTCCTAGCCTGCGCTAAAGCGGAGCTTTGCTGAATTGAAACCCGGTCGTGTGTTGCGTAGCCCGTCTTCCACTTTTCCGCTTACCGTGTCACAAAGTGCCCCTTGATATCTTAGAAAAATAGATAATACACAGTGCACATGACTGTGTGCGTAGATTTATCAGCTACTTACCGGGGTGTAGGGGTGTCAGCGGTGGGTTCATGTGAAGGTCGTAGTGGTCGCTCACTTGCTTGCAGGTGAGACTACGCCTAGCGTCCACTTGCTGGCACTTAACTCTCACCTGTGGCTCCACGTAGCTGGGCTCTGCTCAGCGGCCACACCCCGGGCAACCGTCTCGACCGGCGGGCTAAACCAGGTGAGGGCGGTTACTCCCTGTGCGCGTTGTGCCGCGTGCACAGGTGACTGCGGACTCCGTGGACGGTTGGTCGGATGGAACACCGCGTCGGCGCCGTCGTGACGAGGCTCTGTCTGACACACCGCTGGTCAGCCGGTTGGTGGTGGAACGTCGCATCGACATCGTCTAGACGAGGCTCCGCCTGGTACGCCGTTGATCAGCCGGTGGGATGGATCTCCGAATTGGCGCCGTCGACACGCGCCCATCTGGTGCACCGTAGGAGACCGCAGGCTTGCGGCAATGCCGTAAGCCATTGGCAAATTCGAGTCGTTCTTCCACTGCCGAAAAAACTCGTGGCCCACAGTGGAGTTCGGCCGCGCCGGCACATCAAGCAGCCCCTATTCAGGGGTCAGGGCACTGCTTCCTTCGGGGGGGGGGGCCTGGAAAAGCTGGCCTAAAAATTGCTGGGGAACAACGTCGTCTGCTGGCGCACCGTGGTCGTAGACGCAAAACTCACGGTCGAAACAATCAAACTCGAAACAACAACAACAACAACCATACTCATTCTCCTCATCCTACCTCTTCTACCTCTACCTCCGTCTATTCTTCTGCCTATTCTTCTCCTTCGTCATCTTCTTCTCCACCTCCTTCCCATCGCCCCACTCGTTTTCCCCAGACTGACAGGGTGAGCCCGCTCACTCTGGCAGCCTGGAATGTTCGTACCCTTTTAGACAATCCGAGGAGCAACCGACCGGAGCGGAGGACGGCGCTAGTGGCACGAGAACTGGCGCGCTACAAGGTCGACATCGCCGCACTTAGCAAGACCCGATTCTCCGAACAAGGCCAACTGGAGGAGGTGGGTGCCGGTTACACCTTCTTCTGGAGTGGCCGACCCAGGGCAGAGCGACGAGACGCGGGCGTCGCCTTCGCCATCCGGACCGACATCGTGGGACGACTGCCCTGTTTGCCGCAGGGCATCAACGATCGCCTGATGAGCCTCCGTCTGCCTCTCCGGCGAGGAGGCAAATTCGCCACCATCATCAGCGCCTACGCTCCGACGATGACCAACCCCGACGCCGTCAGAGACAAATTCTACGAGGACCTGCACGCCCTCTTGGCGACTGTGTCGAAGGCGGACAAGTTGATTGTCCTTGGTGACTTCAACGCCCGCGTCGGCACAGACCATACTGCCTGGAGGGGAGTGCTGGGTCCCCACGGTCTCCGCGGCTCCAACGACAACGACCTGCTTCTCCTCCGCACCTGCGCAGAACACCGCCTCACCCTGACGAATACCTTCTTCTGTCTGCCGGAGCGAGAGAAGGCCACCTGTAGGCATCCTCGGTCGCGTCAGTGGCACCTGCTGGACTATGTCCTCGTCCGGAGGCGAGATCAGCGGGACGTGCTGGTGACGAAGGCGATCGCGGGTGCTGATGGGTGGACCGACCATCGCCTCGTCATCTCGAAGATGCGTATTCGCCTACAGCCTCGCAGGAGACCACAAGGTAAGCGACCCCCAGGTAAGCTGAATGTTGCTTTGTTGACTTTGCCTGCTCACCGTCTCCATTTCAGCAATGAGCTAGCTCAACGGCTAGACAACATTCCTATCGCTGCCGCCGCCGCCGCTACCGAGAACGCCTCCGTGGAGAACCGCTGGTGTCAACTGCGTGACACAGTCCAGTCGACGGCGCTCGCCGTCCTCGGTCGCTCTCCCCGCCAACACCAGGACTGGTTCGACGACAACGACGCTGCCATCAGAAATCTGCTTGCCGAGAAGAACCGCCTACACAAAGCCTACGTAGAGCACCCAACTGAGGGCAACAAAGCTGCCTTCTACCGCAGTCGCCGACAGCTTCAGCAACGACTGCGCGAGATGCAGGACGCCTGGACTGCTCGCAAAGCTGAGGAGATCCAAGGCTACGCGGAACGCAACGAATGGAAGAACTTCTTCTCTGCGATCAAAGCTGTCTACGGTCCGCCGACGAAGGGCACTGCTCCTCTCCTCAGCACCGACGGCAGCACTCTTCTGACTGAGAAGACGCAAATCCTGCAGCGATGGGCCGAGCACTTCCGAGGCGTCCTCAACCGCCCTTCCGTCATCTCCGAAGCCGCCATCGCCCGCTTGCCGCAAGTGGCGACCAACGCGGACCTCGACCTCCCGCCATCTCTCCAGGAAACGATCAGGGCCGTGCAGCAGCTCTCCAGCGGGAAAGCACCCGGATCGGACGCAATCCCTGCTGAGGTCTACAAGCACGGAGGTCCCCTACTGATGGATCACCTGACTGCGCTCTTCCAGGAGATGTGGCGTCAAGGTGAAGTCCCGCAGGATTTCAAGGCCGCAACTATCGTGCACCTATACAAGCGCAAAGGGAATCGCCAAGTCTGCGACAACCACCGCGGCATCTCCCTACTGAACATCGCCGGGAAGATCTCCGCTCGCATCCTGCTCAACCGCCTCAACAACCATCTGGAACAGGGCCTTCTGCCGGAAAGCCAATGCGGCTTCCGTCGTCATCGTGGGACCACGGATATGATCTTCGCAGCCCGCCAACTTCAGGAGAAGTGCCAGGAGATGCGGACCCACCTGTACTCTACCTTCGTGGACCTGACGAAAGCCTTCGACACGGTGAATCGTGAAGGACGGTGGAAGATTATGCAGAAATTCGGCTGTCCGGAGCGATTCACTCAGATGGTGCGTCAGCTGCACGACGGTATGATGGCGCGAGTCACGGACAACGGAGCTGTCTCAGAGGCATTCGCAGTGACCAACGGAGTGAAGCAGGGCTGTGTGCTGGCGCCTACCCTCTTCAGTCTCATGTTCTCTGCCATGCTGATGGACGCCTACCGCGACGAACGCCCTGGAATCCGCATCGCCTATAGAACGGACAGTCATCTCCCGAATCGCCGGCGCATGAACTTCCAATCGCGTGTATCCACAGCCACCGTGCACGAACTCCTCTTCGCCGACGACTGCGCCCTGAACACCACCTCAGAAGTGGAGATGCAACGGAGCATGGACCTATTCTCCGCCGCCTGCGAGAACTTTGGGCTGGTTATCAACACGCAGAAGACGGTGGTGATGCATCAGCCGCCTCCCAGCTCAGCCACAGCCCCCAACGCGCCGCAAATCAACGTGAATGGGACTCAATTGCAAGTGGTAGAGAACTTCCCGTACCTGGGCAGCACGCTCTCCCGCAACACCAAGATCGACGACGAAGTCGCCAACAGGATCTCGAAAGCCAGTCAAGCCTTCGGTCGCCTCCAAAGCACAGTTTGGAATCGTCATGGTCTCCAACTGAGCACAAAGCTGAAGATGTACAAGGCCGTCATCCTGCCGACGTTACTGTACGGATCAGAGACCTGGACGGTGTACACGAGGCAGGCACGTCGACTAAACCACTTCCACCTCAGCTGTCTCCGCCGCATCCTGAGGCTGAACTGGCAGGACCGCATCCCCGACACCGAAGTGCTGGAACGGACGGGAATTCTGAGCATCT
>CACRXP010000198.1:580624-613362 GCA_902702965.1 Spirometra erinaceieuropaei | reverse complement strand
TGTTGGTTCAAATCCTGGTTATTGTTGTGTGGACCAGGGGGTGTGGTGGAACGCCAAGGTGAGGATCCGTCCGAGCCATCCACCTGCGGCCTCCCTCGTCTCCGGTCTTCTTGACTCTGTCTTGACACCGGGCCCAGGCGGCGGAGGAGGAGAGAGTGTAGGTAGATGCTACGCAAGTCTACTGGCACTATAAACCCCTGCGTAAGTCACCGTGTCTGCTCCCACCGCTGCTGCAGCTGTGGGGCACACGGTGGACATCGTCGAAATCGTCGGTCGAACTGTCATCAGCTACTTACCAAAGGGATTGCGTTCATTGGTGAACATGCATGGTTGGATTTCAGCGGCAAGCAATTCTAGTCAGCGACAGTCCGCTGACGCATACTTGGATGATCGGTATTCTCATAGGTCTCGTTCGTAAAGTGCCAGCAGTTTCGTCAGTGATAGTTGATCTTCGGCACATATACGGCGCTCAAATGAAATTTTTATTGTTTCGCATTTTAGGTTGTATTTCGGCACTTAAAGCGTTGCTGCTCTCATAACGCCGATTCTTACTATTTTCCTTACAATGGTGACTTACTAGTTCGTTTAAATTGGAGGTAATGACAGGGTCTTCTAACCCACAAGGCCTCCTCCAAAGCATGCCATATACGAGTTGGTCTTGGCTCTCCTCGATCACGCACGATGCCAACACAAGCACTGGTTCGATGACAACGACGCTGTCAAAAAGAACTGCCTGCACAAAGCCTACGTCACCGGCCTCACCGCCGACAGCAAATCAACCTTCTGCCGCAGTCGCCGGACTTTTGGACGCTCGCAAGGCTGAGGAGATCCAAGGTTACGCGGACCGCAACGAATGGAAGGACTTCTTCTCCGCGACCAAGGCTGTCTACAGTTCGCCAACAAAAGCAAATTCTCCTCTTCTCAGCGCCGACAGCAGTAACCTACAAATTCTACAGCGATGGGCTAAGCACTTCCGAGGCGTTATCAATCGCCCCTCCACCATCTTCGACGCTTCATTTGCCCATCTGACTCCACTGGGGACGAACGTCAACTTCGACCTATTGTCCTCTCTCCACGAAGCCATCGGGGCCGTGCGACAGCTCTCAAGCAGGCAGCACCCGGATCGGACGCGATCCCTGCTGAGATCTACAAGTACGGTGGCCCCCAACTCATGGATCATCTGACGGCTCTATTCCAGGTGATGTAGGGCCAAGGAGAAGTTCCGCAGGATTTTAAGAACGCACAATCGTGCATTTATACAGACGGAAAGGAGACCGTTAGCTCTGCGACAATCTTCGAGGCACATCCTTGATGAATATCGTCGGGAAAATCTTTGCACGCATTGTTCTCAACTGTCTGAACTACCACCTAAAACAAGGTCTTCCGCCGGAAAGCCAATGCGGTTTCCGCCGTCATCGTGGGACCGCCGACATGATCTTCGCCGCCCATCAACTTCGGGAGAAGTGCCAGAAGATACGGACCCACATGTACTCTATCTTCGTGGATATGACGAAAGCCTTCGACACGGTGAATCGTGAAGGACTGTGGAAGATCATGCAGGAATTCGATTGTCTCGACCGATTCACCCAGATGGTGAGTCAACTCCACGATGGCATGATGATAAATATTGTAAGAAATAAAGCCACATATCTGGGCAGCTTTGGCTGTAATTCTGTCAGCGTCCGACTCTGCCTCATCCCCCCACGCCGGCAACAAAAACTGACCACACTCCCGAATCGTCAAAACCATCCTCCTCCACTGCCTCAACATCCGCTACGCCGGCTCATGTGCCCACCACGACTGCACACAATCCTGACACACAGACAAACATAAATTCCCCCACCACCAACGCCAGCGGTGTGGACTCGATCCTTACCTGTCCTCATCGTGACCGCGCCTCCACCTCACGCATCGGCCTGGTCGGCCACTTGCGAATCCATCGTACGGAGACTGACGAACCAGTGTCTGGAGCACCAGTCTACACTCGTCGCACTCGCCTCCACTGTTCACACTGCCACGCACATTCCCCCACCGCATAAGCCCATCAAGTCACATTTGTATCTACGAGAGCGAGATTAATCGCAGTCTCGACACACCTAGTATCCCCTGCACATTCCCCATGCCTAGCACAACCCATATCCCGCCGCCTAGCACATCCACCACCATCAGCTCTACCACACTCAACACATCTTGCCCACCCACAAGAAATGGCTCTCAGTGGGACCGAAAAATTACCGTGACTGGCCTCTGGGCTGCTCGTAGGCTCGACCATGCTATCCACCTGCGTCCTTCCCCCACCTCCGGAATTTTTTGACATTGGGCCCAGGCGGGGGAGGGGAGGCGAGAGTGCGGTAGATGCTGTGCAAGCCTACATTCATCATAATGTACTTCACGCACAAGTCACCATGCCTGCTCCACCTCGTTGCGCAGCAGCCAATGGGCATCGTCGGCAATGACGGTCGAACTATCGGCAATCCGCAACTGCCTACTCTCGTATTCGATAATGCATCCGTTTGCCTATTTCGTTCTAAGCCCATCTAATTCTCTGTTAGTTTAATGTCGGCGGCGCACGTCGATCGTCCCCCCGTCGTGGCAATAACCTAAATTTGATACACATTTTGGCCTTCACTGATTGGCTGCAGACAAACATGTCTCTGGTGCACGCCCACAACCTCACGTCGGACTTTAAAGATGAGAAGAAATGGCTCCCAGTGAGACCGAACTATTACCGTGGCTGGCCTCTGGGCTACTGGTAGGCTCCTTTTTACAGCGAAGAGTAATTTTGCCTCCCTGACTTCTGATTAGGCGAACATGTCGTTGGTGGCCATAAAAAACTCACGAGAACTGAACTTTACAAAAGCGATATTAGACTTCTCATTGAATTCGGTTGCCGTAAAATTTGCTTTGCCCTTAGAGGAAAATATTGCATCCAGACCCTCAGCTTTGCAAACCATGGCATTTAATACGTCGTCACAGAGGGAAGCGCAGCTAAAAGTAGCCAAAAGTCGAGGGGGAGGGGTGCATAGAGGGGGTAATAAATGTCAAGCGGGGATGGTGTTTGTCGATCAGGCCTGTTGACAGGGTTGAATGTAATTTCGGATTTCCAGCCTCGATCCCTCGCAGATGGAGTCAGGGACTTGGCTGGAAACGTAAAAGTTTTAAACTTCAGGTCAAACCCCATCTGCATTTTTCCAGTACGTAGCGTACGCCCCGAAGCTAGTGATAGATTGACCCATTATACTATGGGCCTTACTTGTCCCGCTGTGTCTTGGGGTTCAGCGGCTAGTATTATACGCAGAATGACATTATCGACAGGTCGCGGGTCAGAGCCTCAGGGGCCGCGTACTTCGGGGTTGGGTGGGATTGGCTGACGAGAATTAACAAACCAGAAACGGCCATTCTAATCTCCCTTGTCTTTGTCCGTAATGCCAATCAGCCTAACAAACTTTCTATCAGAACTTTGAAAAAGTCAGATGAGTAGCTGTGTGGTATCGTCAAAAAAGTAGGAAATACAATCATTACCGGCAATTTTTTTCGATGGCTGGCATAATCTTCAATGGAGAACTGGTATACTTCGGTGCGTAAAATGACCTGAAAGCACACGGTCTTCATGCCGACCTTCCGACATTGATCGAGTAGCCTTCCTTGCCTAAAGGCACCGTCCACTGTCTTGTTCAGTTATTCGTCAGCACCAAGGAGAACAATGTGTACCTTCATTTATAATACCGAGATTTTAAAAAATTACCATGATGCTTAGAGAACTAACTCTACTCGAAATGTCGGCGACGGTATAGAGAAGGACCCCACTTAAGTGTTAGTAGACTGTGGATCGTGTCATATGGGGTTGTATCTTGGCATACATTTGCAGGCTGTTGCAGAAATTACACTGTCAACAACGATTACCTCCCACAACCTCACACCTTGACTCAAAATCCGCTATTTTGTAAAATTTTACTTTTTGTTTATTCTTTAATAACTACTCTCATTTCCGTTGTTGTACAATGGCGTAAGATAATACCTTCGACATAAATCCAGGCAATTTCTGTGTCTTTTTTTCATTTTGTCAGCTTACTGTCCATCGAGCTGCCCCATCCATAAAATTCCCCTCACCATAAATCACGTATGGCATGATCCACAGTCTACGGACAGTTAAGTGGGGTCCTTCTCTATGCCGTTGCCACGCCAACGATGCGAGTGTTCTCCCATGCAAATTTGTGCCCATTGTCTAGTGTGTGCATGGCCACCTGGGATAGATGGTCGCGTCTCTTCACCGCTAACTGGTGTTCATGTACACGGGTTGACACAGAGTTCCCAGTTAAGCCGCAACAGACGGCATCAAGCAATATCTTTTTTCAGGCGTTTAAGTATTAACTGTTTTGCACAATTTCTACGCGTCTGACAACGACCTGGGGAAACCAACATCGCAAATTTACGGAAGAAATGTTAGTTAATTTCTCAAAAGACTCATTTTTCTTCTAAAAAGATGTTGTCCACAAAATTCCACGTTCCAGCTGTGATGCCGCCTGTTGCGGCTTAACAGGGAACTCTGTCTCAGCCCGTGTACATGAACACCAGTTAGCGGTGAAGAGACGCGACCATCTATCCCAGGTGGCCATGCACACACTAGACAATGGGCACAAATTTGCATGGGAGAACACTCGCATCGTTGGCGCGGCAACGGTATACCGAAGGACCCCACTTAACTGTCGGTAGACTGTGGATCGTGCCATACGTGATTTATGGTGAAGGGAACTTTATGGATGGGGCAGCACGCTGGACAGTAAGCTGACAAAATGAAAGAAAACACAGAAATTGCCTGGATTTATGCCGAAAGTCTTATCCTACGCTTTTGTGCGACAAGGGAAGTGAGAATAGTAATGAAACAATAAATAGATAGTAAATTTCACAAAATAACGAACTTTGAGTTCGGGTGTGACGTCATGGGAAGTAATCGTTGTTGGCAGTGTAATTTCTGCAACAGCCTGCAAATGTATACCAAGGTAAAACCCCATATGAAACTATTCACAGTCTACTGATAGTTAAATGGGGTCCTTCTCTATACCACTGCCTGTTGGCGCCTGCCGAATAAGGAAAGACCGCGAGTTCCCGGAGGCAAAATATCACCTCCAATCAGGTCGAGCGTCTCCAGCTATCACGACGACCTGAGGAGGCAGGATTGCAAAACAGAAGGCGATACAGACGCCAGCTGGCACTCACGGCAGTCTGATCGCATGTGCAGGCGATCATTTTGTGGGCGGTGTCCTCAAGGTCACAGCGGAGTGCACCAGAGGCAGTAGCACAGTAGCCTGCCAGCAAACTTCGTCGCTGCCCTAACGACATGTCGTGGCTGGAAGCGCACCAGTCAAGGATGTTTAAGCACGCGCTGGCTGGTTGCAGCTTTAGTACGTGCAGACCATGCGCTTATCAAGCGTTGTGTGACATACAAATGACTGCGTGGTGGTTCAACGGTTTATGTTACTAGGGGCCCTATTCGACGGTCTGATTTAAAGCCCTGTAAACTTGGGAAAACAGCAGTAAAATACACTGAGCGACCGATCTCATAAAACGTTGGCCGAAATTCTGAAATGCGTTTTCGACAGGGGAGGAGAACTTTCAGTAAGTGGGCTAACTCATGAAATGTCAACCGAAATTATGAAATGCGTTTTCGTTTCGAAAAGATTGATTAAGTAGGGTTGTAAAACTGGTCAGCCTGTAACATAACTCCATAATATTTCAGTTACCGCAGGATGCCGACTTTCGAACGAACTTCCTTCCGGCTGCATGCAAAAACTAAACTCTGTAGGAAATGACTTCGTATGTGGCGTGCATTTTCTCATTTATTTTCGATGCCTCTAAAAGTCCAATTATATTTCATGGAAATCTTGCATAAAAATATTCATCCTTCTATCCATTCGGTAGGAATTAACGTCTTCTTCCAATTTTATACTCAAAGGAGTGATATAATTCGGTTTTAAAAAACTTTTCCAATTCCCGAATAAATTTAAACCCGCTCCACCGTTACAGTTGGATTCAGGGTCTCCAAACTACAAGCCGTATATTTACCGCATACCAAAAACCGCACATTTCTCTACGGTAAAAAGGGGGATCATATGGGGTTCATAAAATTTAACACTGAAGTTGATCCATGTTGTTAGCTTTGCAAGCCACATTGGTAAATGCAGAGACATGACGATTTATGAACGGTTATTTCGCGGTATTTAAAAGTCCCACAATTAGAAACTTCTTAAAGACCGAGTTATGCCCATATGTCGAGCGCAAAATTGGAAGAAGACATTATTTTCTACCGAATGAGCAAAAGAATGCATATTTTTATTCCTGTTCTCCATGAAATATAATTTGACTTTTAGAGGCATCGAAAATCAATGAGAAAAATTCATGCCATATGAGTAATCATTTTTTACAGAGTGTAGCTTTTACATGCAGTCGGAAGGAGCCTCATTCGAAAGCCGGCATCCTGAGGTGCTGAAATATTATAGAATTATGTTGCAGGCTGACAATTTTTACAACTTCACTTAATTATTTTTTCGAAACGAAAACCCATTTCGGAATTTCGGTTGAGATTTCATGAGTTAGCCCACCTATTCTAGGTCTCTTTGAAATACTAATTGTCTTGCGATATAATCCTATGACATTTCGGACTCGCCTGGATGTCGGCTTTCGAGTGTAGTTCTTTTTGACCTCCTGTAGAAAATGCACTCGGTATAAAAGGACTACTTGAGTAGCATGCATTTTTACATTGACTTTCAATGATATTTTCAATTCAAATATGCTTAATAGGAGACATGCATAAAATACGCTTTATTTTACTTGTTTGGTATGAAATCACGGTTTCTTTACATTTTATACCCGAGGAAAGGGCATATTCAGGTTTTGAAGAAGTTCCCCACTTCCCGAATAATTTTGATCCCGATCAGCCGTTGTATTGGCATTTAGCGACTTCAGTCTACAAGGTGCATGCTTTCCGCGTAGGAGCAATCATACGTTCCTCTACGCTTTTAAGAAGATACCATCCAGAGTTCACAAAGTTTGGCAATGGATGCGGACTATGTGGTACATTGGTAAACGGATAGGCTCGATACGGTTTGAATGGTCATTGCACGGTCTTAAAAAATCTCATAATGGAAGGCTTTTTTAGAACCGAAAGACATCTCTCAGCCAACGCAGCAATAGCACGAATATGCAGAACACGAAATGGTGGTGATGCGTTTATCACCAAATTCTGGGTGGAAGTGACTCAGAGGAATCAGCAGTTTTCATGGGGTCTGAAGAACAAGTGCGAAAAAGTCGATGTGGAGGAGGTCACGGACAACCACCTTGTTCCACAAAACGAACTCATGAACGGAAAAAAGACATAAAACGGCTACTGTCACTGGGACTCTTGGACGGTCTGACTTACAGCCCTGTAAGCCTGAGAATTCGACAGAGGAGTAGTACTTTAATTAACTCCAACCTGTGAATTCGAAACCCCGATATTGGACACTATTTTGCCATTGGAAGACGAGGATGACAGGACGAAGATCGCTGCGACAGATGAACCTTCCATGAGCCAAAACGTTGAAACTGTGCAAATGTCGAACAACGGCCTCCTCATCACTCGCAGAAGCGGCTGCAGGAGCAAGCGGTCAGCAAATTAAGAAATAATTCCAAAAGAACAAGCTGAGGGGACCGATCAGACGGCTCAAATATTGCCACGGATGAGAAGGAATTTAGTTAAGTCGTCCGGGAAAATTGCTAAAATGGCGGGGACACAAAAAATTGAGGTTGGGTGGACACGTGACGTTGAAGAGAAGTGGCAAGAGCGCAGTGCCGCGAGGCAGACAAACCGCACCGTCGCGACTTCCGACATACCCTAATTGTAAAGGTTCATTAGAGTCATAGTTGAGTTACTTTAAAGCTCCCTTAATCAACGCAGTAATAGCACGAACACGAAAAAACACGAAATAGTGATGATGGCATCCATCATCCAGGGCGAGCAACTTTTTGACTGGGGGAAACTCGGAGGAGTCAGCAATTTTCATGGGTATGAAGGGAAGAGCAAAAACGTCAACGTGGAGGAGGCCATGGACGACCACACCGTTTCATAAAAGGAACTCATGAACGGATAAAAGACTTAAAGCGGCCACGAAATTCGTTCTCTCAAGGATATAAAACTGTTGCTTCGATATTGTCTGAATAGTTGCGTTTCGATTAAGCATGTTGTGCCACATATACATTTGGGAATAAACTGCTGATGTGCAGAATTTACACGACATGGAATTTTCTTAAAATGGACGTATGCCATTGCGTCCTATACAACATATAGAGAGAACGGAATTACCGACATACTTAATTTAACCGACAGCATTGTGAAAAATCTTAACGAGATTCAGACCGCCGACAGTGAGTGCATGACGTTAGTTAGGTAATAAGATCGCCGGTTGTAACAAAGTCCTGCCTTTACCGTCGCAGGTTCGACCGTCGACAAGGGCATCGGCGCGCTGCTGCGGGGATGGAAAATCGGTGTAGTGTATCGGATCCCGTGCCCGAACTGTCCTTACAATTACACAGGTCAGACTGAATGCATGCTCGGATCGTGCACATATGAACAGGAGCTGGTTGTGCGACGGAATGACGTATAGTCACAAGGGACTGCCCACACTCTGGAAACGGATCTCGATTTTAACTAAGCAGACATCGAGATAGTCGTCCAGGCAGGAAGCAAAACATGCCGAGCATTGACTGAAGCCTCGGCGAAGAATGAGAACTCAGTCAACCGATGCATTGATTTGGCGTTTGCATACAGAGCTATGCGCAGCTACCTCTAGACTCACATGCTTGATCGTTGACTGTTTGGCATCCCCCATCACTGTCCCTCTTTTTACCTTAAACAATGGATTTCTGTACGAGTTTGAAAGCTCAGAAAATTAAAAAAATGTTTCCGATGATCAATTAGTTTCCCTTCTTACTCATGCACGCACCTGGAATCGGAACATTCGCCTCCACTTTTTCCATTTAAAAGTTCACCTAAATATTTCAGTAGGTTTCCCCCTTACCCGCCTTTTTCGGCGCCACCTTAGAACTTTTAGGCATCATTTCCGAAGAAGCAATGCAACTGAACAAATCAGTAGATGACAAGAAACCTTCGCCAACCGCTAAGCTATATAAATATAAAATCAGTGGAAAATTAGGTATTACATATGTAATGCTTTTTCCCCAGTGTGAAGGTAAATAGGTACAGTGAGTGACCGATCTCATGAAATGTTGGCTGAAATTCTGAAATGCGTTTACGATTAGGAAGGATTACTTGGTCGCGGTTGTAGTACTGATTATCTTAAGGCATACTCTTACAACATTTCGGACTCGGAAGGATGTCGGCTTTTAAATGCATTTCTTTTTAATCTCCTGTAGAAAGCATACTCGGTAAAAAATGACTACTTAAGTAGCATGCATTTTTCCCATTGATTTTCGACGGTCTTGGAAACTCAAATATATTTTATAGAAACCATAGACAAAAATATGCTTTCTTCCAGTAAATTAATAGAGAACCACGTCTTTTCTATACTTTATACTTAAGGAAGGAGTATAATAAGGTTTTAAAAAAGTTTCTAATTATGAGACTTTTTAAGACCGCGAAATGTCCATTCACATAGCATCGTACCTGGCCGTTTACCACTGCTCCTCATGAAATGTACATCATAGTCCGCATCCATGGCAAAATTTTATGGACTCTGTATGATAGCTCTTTAATGGTATAGAAAAATATGTGATTTGCTTTACTTAAAACACATGCACCTTGTAGAGTGAAATCACTAAGCGCTAATGCAACCAATGATCAGACTCCAAATTATTCGGCAATTAGAAAACTTTTTTAAAACCTAATTATACTCCTTCCTAGAGTATGAAATATAAAGAAGACGTGATTCTCTATTGATTGACTAAAAGTAAGCATATTTTTGTTTGTGGTTTCTATAAAATATATTTGAATTTCCAAGACCATCGAAAATCAATGGGAAAAATGCATGCTACTTAAGTAGTCATTTTTTTACCGAGCACGCTTTCTACAGGAGATGGAAAAGAAGTGCATTTAAAAGCCGACATCCTGCCGAGTCCAAAATGTTATAAGAGTATGCCTTAAGATAATCAGTACTACAACCGCGACCAAGTAATCCTTCCTAATCGTAAACGCATTTCAGAATTTCAGCCAACATTTCATGAGATCGGTCACTCACTGTAGCTACAAAATACTACTAACCAACACGCCAACATGTTTAAGTATTTTCCCTTATTACAGGCTCCAGTCAAGGTTTTGCAAGTCTTTGCGCACACTGCACCTCGGCGGAAACGACAGGCATCGTGGTCGTTGAATTGACTAATCATTGAGGTGACCGTCCCAAATTGTCCCCACACTTTGTAAAGGCTGACGCCAGGATCAACTGGGACCTCCTGTAGGGCCGCTGATGGCATACTTCCCCTGTCTATAAACTACTTGCTTCGAACCAACTGCGCGTTGTGCTCGAATGCATGGCTAGGCAAGAATTTAACTAAAATGTCATCAGAGGTGAGTAGAACTGAAGTTGGTGTGCATGTGTATACGTCGCTGGCGCCATCTGCAGTAATCGGTTAGGGAATAAACAGTCGTAATTCCTGGCGCATGACGGTTTGACTGATGCCGGCCACGACATCCACTGTGTGCCGCGGAAGGTCAAAAATACCGGGGGTCGATCGGGCGCAATGGCAGAGCTAAAAGACCCGTCTACGCGTGCCACACACGCGATGGGCCAGGTTTTCACCAAAACAATAAACTGGGCGGTTCCAATCCCAACTGGGTGAGAGTTCCGTGGAGACCACGTTCAGAGGGGGCCATTACGCCCTGCCCCCGCGTCCGGGTCAGATTGTTTAACGTGAGAAATATGCGCTGAACGCAATGACGAGGCAGTTCACAGATTCGACCTCAATCTCGCTCTACTCTCCTAACACACGAAAACGTAAAGGTAAGCGAAGCAATCTAGCGGGGAAGCAAACCGGCCGAAAAAAATGATGCTTTCTCGTTTCCAAACGACTGTTGCCCCGACAACATAATCCAAATAAGGTAGAGTATGCTGCAGATCAAAGCTGAAGGGCAGAAAAAGACATTTTAGTCCACAAATGGAAACTCGAGGACTCGTGAATGTGCCAAATTTCCTGCCTCTCAGATGCTTTCTCCACCATGTTTCATCTCTTGATTCACAAAGGAGGCCATTCATGCAAAAGTATGGCAAGACCATTCTGTTAAGGGGAGCAAGTGAGCTACATTTTCATGTGTTGCATAAAACTCGAAAAGCCGTTTCCAGTAGTGCTGAAGTCTTCATTTCTAGTTTATATGTCGTCGTCGTCAGCCTGCTTTTCTTTAGGCGAGGAAGAGCCGTCTCACAGACAGGATAGACCGCTGAAAGTCTCCCGTTTTTAATGTGTGCTTATGTTGCAGGCAGAGAGATACCTTACAGTCCACAAAGTGCTCAACATGACGTTTTGAACGAAGATGTCGGCGAATGTCAGCGTGAAAGACACAGGAAGATATGGTAGGCTGAATACACGAAGGAAGTACCTAACCAAACACCCGGCAGGATTGCTGATGTGGGAAAGGCGACGTTTACGTACGGACAAGTCGACTGTGCCCATAGAAACGACAGTGGGCTAATCAGAAGGGCCGGGAATGCAGTTAAACCCGGCCCACACACTAACCACTCACAAGGGTGACGTGTATTCTTGATGGGCTGTCCGGGATGTGGCTAATCGGGCTCATGTGCCAGCTAGGGCCGGTGTAAAGTGGTTCGCAGGTGAGCGTTCGGGCGGACGACACAGGAGAGGAAATAATGGAAAAATCGTGTCAAGCCATGGAAAGCATTATTCAAGTGCTATGGGTGGGCTAACCACTCCAGCCTCCCTTGCCTTTGTCATTCTACCCATATCGCTAACTGCTGTTCAGCTGCATGAGGGCCCGTAGATCGAACCCCAAGACACAGCGGAACGGGTAGATCCCGTAATCTGATTGGTCAGGGCGCTCTACCGTAGTTAATACACACTATCGCAACCGACAGGAAAACGAGCCCGCGGCCCAGTTATTAGGGACATTGAACTTTTGACCAATAGATCGCAGGATCGAGCCCTTGGTATTCCACATCTCGGGGCTGGGTATGGTTGGCTGAGGACGGCTAATAAGCCAGAAATGGCCATTCTCGTCTCCCTCGTTTTTGCCGGTAACGATATTCAGTCTCTTCCCCTCTCCAGAGCCACTTCGTAGGGCCTACCTCGGGTGGGCTATAAACAAACCAAAAAACGCCAGGTTGTAGAGACAAAAACAAGCGGAAACGCTAATCGTCATCATCATCAGCCAGCCATCTCACAATCCCAAGTCCAGGTGCCCATCAAGCGCTTGAATTAAACGTCCCAAAACAGGAGTCACTGACTCATGTCTCGTCAAACGCTATTCCTGGAACGGGATGCGTTGGACCAAGACCGGGGGGCAGTTTGTTTCACGAAATGTCTTTGTCGGGCAGGGCAGTCCGTGTGAGCGCCTAATTACTGCCGTACATGGGGGCGGAGAGAGGGGTTGTAGGTTTTCATGCAGTATCAGCCTCTGCGTCCAACCGGGCTGCGACAGTCGACTGGTGCAGGAGGAGAGGGAAGGGAGATTGTGGCCGACACTGGGGAATTCCCCCTCACGGCGCCCCATCGCACATTCCTCACCATGAAAAATCTGACGTGCTTGCACCAATCGCAACGCGCTAAAAGTCATGGCTCCCGAGACTGCCAACTGACCACTCCAATCTCTCGTACCTCTGCCGTTAATGTCATTCTGATTGTGTACAGTCTGGGACGCCATCTGCGTCCACACAGGAGATTAGCCAGTCCTATTCAATTTCACATGTGACTACGTTGACGGCGGAGTATTTCAGTCAGGATGGATGACCATGACCGTCGCGTAAGACAAGTCAAGTGCGGATGATGTGGGCAGGCAAAATGGGCCGTGCACATATGCACCAATTGTGAACACGTGAGGGTAAGCGCGTAGGACGAGGAATGCGCTGCCAGTCGTCGCAGTGCTCCTCGGCTGCAAATCCGAAAGGAAAAAGGGACCGACTGCACTTTGGGATCGTCTCTGGGAGGACTGATAGCACAATCAAACAGACTTGACAGTGACAGAGATAACGGATGAATGACAGTATTTTAAAGCATTTTTCCCCGGTATGTATTGAAAACAAGCATGCACAGCAGAATTTATTGGGGCCAACAAATTTCGTGACGGCTTTTCAACTGCAACCCGTCTCTGCATAACATAGGTAAACGAATGAAAGCGCACAGCAGTATGAATTTGTACAGAATGGCAGTGCATAGGAGCAAGGTCGAAGTTCAAAATAATCAATAATCAGATAAGACGTCCACATAAGCATCAAAAAGGAAATAAGGGGAAGACGAAATGTTAACAACAAATCACAGTCAGAGGAAAATAGAGGCGTGAGATTACCAGGGCAATTGCAGATTGATCACGTGATCTAACTGCTTGCACACGGCGGGTGTCATCGTTCACCATGACCAAACTGTCACCTCCTCATGCGCGAAAATTTCCGGCAGTGATGTGGCCGTAGGTTATCATCGTCGGTTTGGAACTGAGCAGGGGTACCCCACTCCCTTCACAAGACTCACGTACATGCATGCGATCCATGGGTCTCCCTACTGCCGTGACAGTTTCTACCCGCTTCCAGGGCTCTGTCAGAAACGGTGACCCGGTCAGGCTGTTATGGATGTGATGGCAGCAGTGATCTGGTTGCGCAGACCTATACTCGCATCAGTGCAGGAGGGAGACAGCCCCGCCGGCTTTAGGTAGACCGAGTTGCCTGGGGATACCTAAACGTTACAGTGACTGTGATGCGAGTATCTACTCGTGCAACCGACCTGGACAGCAACAAGGGGTTGCGTGACAGGAGACAGACTGTCCTACACTATTCAGTGATTTCATGCATCCGAGCTCGTGCCGTAGACCAAAGGCGCCGGAATGCAGACTTGTTCCAACAAACTCCCCAAAATTATGGGGGAAAAACTCCAGAAACAAAAACCCCATCTGTACTGTTCAACAGGTAGGGAGATTAGTTCTGGCTTTGCAGAGACATTAGAGGCCAGGACTTCCAAGACCGACTACTGCGCAAATACAACCCTTGAGCAAATGAGAGTGCTTACAGTGCAGCCAATCACTGAGCCCGAAACGGGTCCCACTAAGTCGACTGAAGATGCTTAGAAACTGGGAGTAAGAGGTGGTACTCGTTAATGTAGAGCGGCTAGTCTCCTTCAGTCGGAAGGACAACCCAACAAAGGCCAAAGAGACTGGACTGGCCACGAGTTCTCCCTTAGTTGTCGCAAGCTCGTCAGTCGCTCTCAAGCTCGGCATCGGTTAAGGGTTTTGGCGTATAGCTAACTCTTTTATAGAAACGTCTGGCAAAGCCAAATCCTTGGCCAGTGCCCTCCCTGCGGCTTGCTAAAGAAATCCCACCATCTTCCCGATTTCCCTTGACCTTCCAGGATTCTGTATTAAAAGTGAAACAAACTGCCTTGGCCTCTGGTGCTCCCAACCACCCAGACAACAGAAACTGCGATTATATTTGACTATTCTCCTCAATTCTGCTCAAATGGCCATAAATGTTCTCCGAACAACCCGGCGCGACTCTCGTCTGATTTTCTACCAGCCGTCAGCGCATGCTGAAACCGACACCTCAACCTCTGTGGCGGCATTGCACTCAGGCGACCGAAACTGTTGGCGACATAACAACACGGGCGGAACAATTTGGACAAGATGAGTGCACAACCGTCTGACTGGAATGATGTGGGCGACTATCGTCTTGAAGCCGATGGTATCGAGTAGAATTTAAGAAAGCACACAGGCAACAGACGACTCTGCGAAGAATCGGTCCTGCAAAAAGACATTTCTTCCCTAGCAGCAGGGAGAATGCAGACATTGCAGAACCGACTATAATGTACGAGATGACGAATGTCAGCGGTGGATGTGACCTATAGGTATCCGGGGAACTATGCTTCACACAATCACAAAACTGTCGAAGAAAAGAGCGCAACAGGAAAGTGGAACTCCTCCCAGCGTCTCGAGGCTCATCGATAATCGCTTTCAAGACACTAAATGGATGCAGCGACCTCCTTAATGACACAGCGGTATGACGGAATGAGGAAAAATGATGAAAATAAGAGCGAAACCACTGCTTAGACTCCAAAGAGGTACAATATTCACGTAAACGAACCCTAGACATCACAAGCCTGGGTTTTGGACGACCGGACCGAGACACCCAAATGCGTGGAGCAAACAAGTCTCTGTCGGATACCAACATTAAAGTGACGTCTGACGCTGACTCCAGGTTGCTGGACGTACACGATGAAAACAGGGTTTCTCAACGGTTTACAGAGGACGGAAAGGTTATCCCGACAACCAAGCGTCCACAAACCGATCACAACGAGAGAACTATAAAATGCGCGACACCCCCTCCAACTAGAAGAGACTGGTGCGTCTTTGAATGTACCCGATCACAGCCAAAAGAACATATATCAGGGTTTTAATAGCCACTGTCGGGGGTGAGTTAGTGAATGCTAGAAGTAATCCAGAAATGGCCGTTCCAGGCGCTGCTGTTGTTGGGTGTCCAGAATAGTGAACAACTACAGCAAAGCAAATCTGTGCTGGCATGCGGATCTGCGCACTCAACAACGGATCGATCTCGGATTCCTCTACGGTGAAACAGGTTTGCGCCCCCGCTCACGAATACATCAGGTCATAGGATCAAGAGGAGACTCTCTAACGTCCAAAGAATGCGCGCATATAGAAAAATCGCCAAGAATGAAGTCCAGGAATTGTTTAAAGTGGACTTTGCTATGATCAAGTAGACAAATTCGTCAAACTCATTTGACGGACATTATTCTGACGTGCTAGACCCGCAAGGTATACGCTGTTTGTCTGCCTAACTAAAGCCGACGAACTTTCCAGAGGTAGTAAACCATAAGATACAGTACAGCGCAGTATACATTAAAGCAGAAAACCGGAAGTTAAAAGTAAGCAAAAAAGGGGGAAAGGAACTAGAGAGAACATCAACAACATAGTTTATGCTTCTGTTGCTGAAGCTGCCTTTCGAATTGCTGCTAAGAAAGGATGGTTTTCGCGCAGAAATATGGGCATGGTTCGGCGGGCGTAGAAGTCACCGTCTTGTTCCAGATTGGCGATGACATCCTCAGCAAGGTAAGCCCTGCCTGCCTGAGTACCCCCATCGGGCGCAGAGTCCACATGCGCGAAGTGCATATGCAGTCGGTAGAAGGTGGGAGGATAATGAAAGTAGGCAAAAATCTGATCCTCGGCGAGGACTGCCGGCGCCACTGCCGTCTCATCTTTGGTCGTCTCGGTAGCACTGTTGCTGTCGCTGCCGCCGCTGTTGCGACCATATTTTGCGACGAGAGCGCGGCGACCCTCCGACAGCATCTTCTTCAGCATTGGCAAATGGCAAGCCCTAAGATCCCGCAGACAGGTGAGACTGGCCGACCGAGCCAGCGCCAAACAGTGCAGCTCATTCAACTGACGCTCATCCCAGCGGAAGTCAATGGCAAAGGTGAAACCCAGGGATTCATCCGGATCAGTGAAGAGCACTTTATCGACCTCAGCTGTCCCATTTAGGACGTTGTCGACCCAGGCTAGGTCGCGGGGATTGGCCTTCAAGAGGGGCACAATGACGTCGGAGTAGATCTCCGGGGTTTCGAGAACCAACCGGCGTCCGGAAGCAGTGTACTTGACGAAGTGCTGCGGCTGCGCAGGGTGAATAACAGTCATATTTAGGGTGTTTAGGTCCTCCAACCCGCCTTTTACCAGACGCCGATGGTAGATATCATTATCTGTAACCCTTTCAGCCTTCCACTCGGGAAATACTCCTCTCTCTTCCGACCCGTTATGCGCTTCTCCCTCCCCTTGTTTCATGCCTTCAGAGAATGGACGTCCCAGGTGGGCCTCACAGAGTGCCTGCACTTCATTGGGAAAAGGGGTCTTCTGAAGGAGGACGATAGCGTCCTGGTCAGGAGAGTCGCTAAACTTGGCGTGCAAGCAAATCAATTTCCCGAGTTGGTCGTTTAGCAAAACTTTCACGATCTGCATATTAGTCGGTTTGTAAGAGCAAGTCTCCGAGCAGTCTTCTCGTTGTTGTGAATGGGAATCACCGTCATCCATAGCGCCGGTGAAGGTATTCTAGGTGAAGAGGAATTGCAACGTCGGATTCTCGGACGCGTGTTTGACGCACAGTATCCACTGGTGTTGTCAAATATCTAAAATGAAAAAGACCACGACCTGTGTTGTCTGGCGCTTTCAAAAACTAATGAAATCAAATGTTCAATTAGTCTGAAGTCGAATCATGAAACCCAGACAGTTGCGTCCTCATAGGAACTTCTGGCTCGGTCAGATGAGGGGATTGGAAGCAAAGCAGAGGCAAATATATTGGGCGGAACTTTGAGTAAGTCGTAAATGACTGAGTTGTCTGATTTGAAATTAAGTATAATGTAGATCAGCGGAGACTAAAGAAGATGGCATTATGGGTTGGAACGGTTGCAGATTAGAAATGAAAGAGGGCTGGTGAAATTATTAACAGCAAAGAGAAAACTGTGAGGACTTGATGCAGGAAATAAAGAACATGTCTCTCCTGGGGTTGATTCAACACTTGGTTGGCAAGAGCTTGCATGCACGGGGGTGACAAACATTTGCTACAGATTCTAAATTTCTGTGAATTGAACCAGTTGCCTGCTGTCTTCTAAGTTGTGACGGCGACCCAAAATAAATGGATAGGAAGATTACGAGATTAAGGGGTAATAAGGTCATACGAACTAATTATCGGTTTGAGTAGCGCGTTATAAGCCTAACTCTACTGATGCGAAGGAAAGGAGTCCGCTTCGTGTCAGCCGAGAGGCCAGGACGTGTGTCACAAAGCAAACACCTCGTCAGATATGGCACCCACTCTTGACTTGGTCTTGTCACTGAACGTGATCGGTATGAGAATAGGGAGGGAGATCTGTTACTGATCTCTGATCGTCAGTCATAGTGGGTGAGTAAGCAGATGGATATAAATCACCAGATACAGTGCCATAAACTGCTAAGCGTCGTGAGGAACTATGCGCGATATCCCCGATGTCAAGTTGACAATGTACCCCCAAATCTACTTCAAGAGGACATTTTAAAAGAAGCTATCACCTAAGCAAATGAGACATCGTGACGTTAGAAGGTAGTTAGTCGCTTGTGTGGTTGGTTGGGCAAGTAAAAATGGCCCATTTAATCAGATGTCCACATAAGCAGGTAGACTACAAATGCGCTAAGGCAACTCTTAATCGGAACAAACTTAGACCAACGCAATCTAGGCGTAAGCAATAGAGATCAACGATTCAACCAAAATAAATAGAAACAGGGTAGCTTTGTATTTGCACTCGTTCTAAAACGTAAGTTGAATGAATATAACAACCTTGAGTCCAAAGCATGGTGTTTCTCTGCAAGAGCTGAAAATGCTTCATATAAATCGATCCCTTATACACAGTTTCCGATGGCGCTATACATATGGCGGGGTAAAAAGTACTTATACTATCCGCTAGACCAAATAATCTAGAACAGTGCTGCGCCTGTAATGCTTCGGGTTCAATTCATGGCCGTAAGAAACTCCACTGCCACATAGTCCCGTCCCAAGGGCGAGGCCAAGCCGGGGTGGACGGGGCCACGACCCAGTTCGATGTCGTTTTTAATTTTATGCAGCATCGATATTGTAGGACAATCAAACAAGAAAATTACTTCCCGTTAGTTGTTTTCGGAAAGCTAGATCTCATGTTCAAATCCTAACTAGGTGGCAATTGATATTAACAGGGAATATAACGAAAATAACATTTTTTAAGATCTATGTTTTCGGCAAGTCACTGTTTATCCATATTATGCAAACTGACCCGTTATTGTTTGCTGTTTATTAGTCATATCGGGACACCGCGCGCCAGCGTGTAATTATCTCGCGTGGACGGCGCGGAAACCTTCGCTTGATTTCAGTTTTTGTCCATCACTATTATTTATGGATTATTTGCTGCTGGGACACCACTGCTAACAATGCTAAGCGGGAACCAGAGAGCACACGAAGACACAAAATTACAGGGCATGGAGATGGTGCTTTCCATGAAGTCTTGGAATCCGTTCAGAAAAAAACGCGGATCGAAAGACCACCTGTTAAGAGCATTAGATAGCTCTACTTTTTTTCCGGAATCTGGGGAAGATGGAGAAAAAAAGCGTCCCTGGCGAGAGCCTTCGAGCGCATTCACATGGGAGGGTCTGGGGACGAGGAAGGCTACAGAGTCGTTACCATGGAAACAGGCCATGCATACGTTCAGAAGTTGTCTGACTGGGCATCGTAGTGTAACATAGTGCAGTCTGGCCGAAACAGGCAGGACTTTGTAGATAATAGGCTAACAGATAGGTTCCATGTCTGGTAAACTAAACTTCCTTAAAGAGAGTTAACGCCGGTTGGGCAGACGGCTGTATGAATTGGAAACTCGGATTATTCAGCGGCCGAAAACCACCGGCAACGAAACTGACTCACTGCCTAGGAATTCGCTAGCTCAACCCCTACGTACTGCACCTGTCATCAGGTAGTTAGATGCGAGGATAATAGATGTGACGACTATACGGAACAGTGTGTTTGGTCTATGCGCTACCATCGACGGGTCAGATCCCGTCGTAGAGAAAGGAACAGAGGGCCCTGGATGGAGGGGTTTGTTGGGCACAGAACCTGAAATTGTCCTCTCAGGCGGCAGTGGCCACTGGCGAAGCAAGGGCTGGTGTTGACTGCGTCCAGTCATGCCTGAGAGTCCCTGATATAGTGGTGACAGCCGCTTTTGTAGGCTCGTGAGCCAAGCCCAAGTGATGGTCAATCAGTGTGTGCTGCATTTGCCGAGAGACGGTGCCCCAGTGGCTTGAGTTGTGGTTGCGGGAATAGGGGGTGCGTTCAAGTGGCCGCATGGACAGTTGCGGCTGTGCAGAAGCAGGTATACCCGCATATATGCCCGAGCTGTCAGTCGTGTGACTTCAGGTCAGCGCATCTAGAACGGCTCACCGAAAAAAGACGAATGATCTTGAGGCAGCGAAGTCTTAAAAGGAGCCAGACCGAGAATAATAGCTGCCCTCTACATAGACAACAAATTATGGAGTCAGCTGGCGCCAGCCTGATCGGGCTAGGCATTTATTAATTGTCCAACACATCAGCCTACTTATCTCACATGCCTGGGCAACTATACATCAAAAGACTTCGTTAAGCATTTATTTTGTGGGATATGCGAGTACGAAATTAGTGTCAATATTAACTCAGAAGGCCGCGGTGACCGCTGTATGACCTGCACTGGTCAAAAGTACATAGGGTCATAACGTGCACGTACGTCATTAACTGCATAACCACTCATAGGTAGAGGCCTATGCTGTCTAAAATGCAAACGAGTCGCTGGGTTATCAGATCTTGAGTAGGTTATCTAGCCACTGGCCTAGGCCAGTGGCTAGATAACCTACTCAAGATCTGATCAGTCAGTTTGTCTGGTCAGTTTGTCTTACTGGATCCGATCGGATCCAGTAAGACAAACTGACCAGACTGAAGTTTGGTACAAAGTTTTGAAGAATATACGACGGGGAAAAGCCAAAAATACAAAAACGGTCCATAGATACCACGTTCGACGAGGAAGCAGCTTACCTCCCGTGCAACCTCATGCGGACGCGCAGTTTCTGATTTATACGGCGATCATTTATATGGGGCGCTTTGGCCTTGACATAAGCAAATCACTTTTTCTGATTTGATAATTTAAACTGAACGTATATCGGAGGTGAGTATGTCAGTCATCCAAGGTCTCTAGTTATTAAAAGAAGCCTACCACAGTGATAATAAAAACCGAGCAGATAGCTTATGCCGAATGATTCCTATAATTTCATGGTAATCAGGATCAGATCGAATGATTCTCCGAGTTTCGAATACGGCTAATGCACCGGATAATTAGACCTAGACCACAGTCAGGCATAAAGTTCTTATGCCCCCGCTGACACCATTTATCTTTCGCGTCCAGGATCAGGGCGGCCACTTTCAGCGTAAAACTTTCTGGAAAGTTAATGCCGTTTAAGCCTCAACGGTAAGGACAAATTAGCAGATAATGGCCAGTTCCCACAAATTTCGTGGATCTTCGGAAGGAATAAGTCATCATACTGGTCCTCTTGGTGCGGAGTCTTTTTGACCACACATTTTTCTACGTTAAAATCTAAAGGCCAACGAGCTGACAAACTGCTCAGTCGGTTAAGACTCTCTTGAGACGCGTACCTGACTAAGTTAGATCTGATGGCCCTCCGCAGCTTAACATCGTCAGTAAACATGACGGCGTTACATCCCTGATCGTCGATGCTGTCGTTAATGCAAACAAGGCATGTCAACGGCTCTATGACCGAGTCCTGGGGGAGGTGACTTCGAGACATCAACACGCACGGTTTCAGATGTCCCTGTAAGAAAATATGCGATCCGTGTCAACAGCCTTCCTCTTGTTCCAATTTTAGACAGTTTGTAGATGAGGCGTCTGTGCGGAACGCTGTAAAACGCCTTCTTGAAATCCGTGTAGATGACATCGATCCTATCCTTCCGCCTCCATTTCTTGAGTCCGCTCCTCGGCCGAAGGCAATAAGCCGGAAAGCATTAGCGGATCCGTCTGAAGCTGTGCTGAAGTCCTGATAGTAAGTGGTTCTGCCCCAAAAGTTTATTGTTGCTTATTTGAATAAGGCTCTCATTTATCCACAGCAGATTAAGGTGAGATTAACGGGCCGGTAACTTTTAGCACCAGTGCGAGCCATACCAGTGTATATCGGGTAGATATTTATTGTCTTCCATTCGGTCGGCAGCCGTTCTAATTAGAATGACGGAAAGAAAACGTATGCTAGGGGTTTGAAGGGTTCGTTTGCCAATTCTATCAAGAATTTGGCTGGTAGATGGTCCGGACCCGACGACTTTGTTTATTTGAGATTCTGTGCTCTCTTTCCACGAATGATGCCGGAAAGACCATGGATTTATGCACCGAACCGGCAGTCTCAACAGCACTGCTAACATTGTGATTCTGAAGCCTTATTTGCTTGATAAATTCCGAGGCAATGAACCACCCCAAGTGTTCAGCTTTCTCGCCGTTTTTAACGATTTCCACAACATTGTCATCCTTCAATAACCCGACCGGGCCCTTCTATGTTCAGTGGGCCGTTAATGCAGTGAAATATAGCTTTGGGCTGTCGTTCAGCAAGTTGGATCATTCCAGATGCATATCCCTTCCTTCAGGTACATTTCTAACTATATTTCGCCAACGATGAGACTCCATGAGGTGCACGGGTAAATCGCTTTCCATGAATATTTTCGATATTTTTATTGTTTTTCTTCTATGTCGAAGTGCTTGAAATTAGCGTATTTAGAAAAAAATACAGTTATTATAGCACCTGTAAGGCGCTGTAAGTCACCGATGAACACAGGAAAATAACAGAAAACTCACTTCTTAAGGCGGCATTAGGAACACATATGTTGTAGGTCTCTACTTTGTCACTGGAGCGCCAATCAAAATTAATGATGCACCTATGATCATGCCTGATCTAGCTGGCCTCCGTCACGTCTCGAATTTTGCATATACACGCGTGACGATCTGCAGTAGCAGATCTGTAATAGTCAGCACATTCCCTCAGCGACGAAGGCCGAATACAGAAGGCCAAAGAAACACCTCCATGTCTTCGCGAACTGTGCTGAGTCAGGTCGTGAGTTAGCCTCCTCACTGATGCGTCTAGGTAGGCAACGGCACCAGGTCGAGGGCAGCAAAACTATGGTCATTGAGCGGACGATGAATAGCGTGCGCAAACGTCCATTCTTGGGCGATCTGAAATATCCGCGCGATGTTGTCACAGAGACTGCGAACTGCCGTTTGGACGGAGTTGGTGTACTTCACTCGAAAGTTTATCCTCTAACAGTGGTGACGAAACACCTTCGGTTTGCGCTCATCTTTATAGAATAGAACAGAATAGGTTTTTTGTAGCGCCCCTTGGGCACTGTCAGTCCCCTTTGAACTCATAAAAAAACCTAAAACAAATTCGTCAATTTCAAGTGCACTTTACTTCATTTGTTTCGGCTGTCTGGTTATCCAAAAGATCGCGAATTGAGAGTTTGTTTTAAGTTAAAAAAACCTCAGTTCTAAGGGAAAATGATAACAAAATTTTCGAAAAATAACGATATGTACAATATAAAAATTGAAATTTGCAGTTTGGTAGTTTTCGGGACATGAATAATATGTCCTTCATGGCAATTGAAGAACTTTGATATCGGCCTGAACTTGAAATAATTTTCCTGTTTGGTAAATTTCGGTGTGCTCTAGTTGCTAGTTGTCAGTCTATCTGGCCAGCTGTAAGGGGGCGGTCGCACAGTTCCTACGTGTTTTTCATGAGGCTTACTATCGTTGCCTGGACTTAGAGCTGGAAAAGATGAATATATATCCGGAGTAAGAAGCATTCAATGGTAAGTCACAATCAAAACTGTCAAAATACTATTGAATCATGTATCATATTGTTCTTGTTAATGTGAAATTATAGGAGTAGTGGTCGACTGTTTACTATGACCTAATATAGTTCTAAATATGTTAAATATGGCCTTAATATAGACATACGCACGACTAATATGCAGGGTTTTATCGAAGGGAATATTTTTATTAGCTTTATAAGGGATATTTAGTGTCAGGTGACATAGCTGATGAAAACGAGAAAGGGAGGAAAAAAAGACTACTGATAAAGCTAAAAAGTCATGGAATTAGGCCACTCCTTCTCGATTTTCTTAAATCTCATCTTTATGTACACAGCCAGCACCTACAGCCGTATAGGACGGCGGACAGAACGGATGCCCGGTACACGCAGAGCTTTGCAGCGATGAGCATGTTGCATCGGCTGTATGGAAATTATCCGAGAGTTGTGAAAACCATGCCATCAGCATCAGTTCAGCACAGGGGTGAATGCAAAAGCCGGCCGGAACTTATCGAGCTGGACTGCTGTCCATTACGCCTAAACTGTTAGAGTTATAGTCCAACTTCGGGGGAACATCTTCTGAGCATGGATAATTGTATCCTTCAGCATTCTGAAAATTTTCGTCCAGGCTAGGTCTCCTGAGCATTTGAAATTGGAGCCCCTTCCATTTCTCTCTCTCCGCGGCTAAAAAGCTCCGTTTGAAAACTGTCGAACAAGAATTTGTGAGCGCGGATTTCTAGCTCAGCATAAGCTGCGCTTGTTGCTCAAAGGTCGAGGTTAAGGCGCGCAGCTCATTTTCAAAGATAAGTGAAGCTTAGCCTCTACTGTGATATTCCTAGGCAGTTAATGCCTTTTTTATTTTAGTCCGTTTTAAGGTTCGCTTTTTATTGGTGCGTATAATTTCTCCCAGTCTTGTTAGACCTCCTGGTAAAGTTGCCGCATTTTGCGAAGCGCCTTTTTAATGACGCTGTATCAGACCGTCTCTTCCCAGTCTTCTAGTAAATTGACAACAGTATTTCCTATTCTGATCGTTTGGTTTTACGTTAGCAACGTTTCGATTCTTGTGCTTTAACGGAAAACCTATATAGTACCCTGTAATGTCCCGACGAACACGTGCCAGAGGAAGAAAGCTCGCGGCCTCCCCGTCGTGTCTGAATGCTACAGTCGTGGCCGAAGACACAGCAAGTGCTAGCATGTGCTCGCTACCTTCTCTGGATATGGTTCACTCCAAAATCTCAAAAGTCCCCATAGAACCTCTTGACCCATTAATCGTCCAAACTACGGCTCTGCTAGTCGTAACAGAAAGTCATCCGACGACATACTAGATCAGTTGATACATGGCGATGTAAGCAGCACTTCTGAATCGTTTAAGGTTATACGGATAATAAACTCCGAATGTGAGGAGAGAATAAAATGCAAGCATAATTTTACACTACGAAACATTCCGAAGCACATATTTACCCTAGAGGGAGGGCATTTGTTCCTGCAAAACTGTGGCTCGGGTTTCAGCGTCGCGCAAGCTAGACGACTGCGCTCGCTCAGTCGTAGTGTGTCGATACTAGTTACTCTGTACTTCTTGATAGAAATCGACTTCATCTTGACGTGGATGGAGATAACTATAGATTTCTGCCGCAAATGGAGCTGCTCAGTTTCGCGGACCTCATACCAATGCAGTGAATAGATTAAAAATCTTGAAAACTAACACCAACATAACGATACCCGTTGTCATTTTAAATAAGTCTTATTTATCCTCATCTGCAGTCTCACTAGGTCGCGGCATAGTCAATTCCGTAGGGTATTTTACTACTCTTGGTGCTGAGATCTTTAACCTCATCAACACGCCTGGTATACACACATCCCTACCGACTCCCCCAGCAACCCCTAGCAAGCCTAAGCATGTGCCTGATTCAAAGGCGAATCCAAATGCCGTCTCAGCCACTCGGACACCTGGCAAATCCAGCTCCATTTTGAAATCTTTGCCTCCTCAGTCGCCAACTACTGCCTCAAACACCACGACCCAAAACGCAGCGCGTTTCCGACTGCACTCCATACTTCGTATCGAAGCGACTAAGCCGAATACTCCAAAAATGCCGCCCTTAAATAAAGTTCCTGTCTCAATGGAAGCAGTGCGTCCCCACGCACAAACATGTTCCCTCCACGGCCGTTTTATCAAGGCATTCCTCACGACAGTGTCCATAATGTGTCAGATAACTCACCCGTTTCTCAGTTCTGTTCCGGTGGGAATAGGTTTCTGCATCCGGTCCGTAGATTTTCGGCAGAAAATGAGCCAGCTAGCAATCGTAATCAGTCTATTTGCCGTCATTTCTTCCCACAAAACCTATTTCGCTTTATTTACGTCAGGATATTTTGATGCCACACAGTTCTTTGCAGAACCCGACAGGTGCATCCGCACCGTATGTTCCGTGGACAACCAATGCCTGGACGACATAACCCACACCAACCAGAAAAGAAATAGTCTTCCCCTCGAACGTTTTGTCCTATTGGCCAGATCCTTGCTAAATAAGATGCCTATTCTTCGGTCTCTGATGTTCAGCAATTGCCTAGATATAATTTTAGTAACTGAGACATGGGCAGCAGCTCCCGTAACTGATTCCGAACTCTCTCTTCTAGGCTATACTCGCATGCGAAATGATCGTCAGAGGCCGTGGTGGGGGCAGCTGCATTTACGTTAAGCAAACACTTGCATTTTTTTCTGCTGGAACTACATCCGCGGTAGAAGGCAGATGCTGGCTCCAATATCGGGGATGAAGTTTTCCTACCCTTACCCTTTCGTCGCGGATTGCGCAGAATTTCTCGTCAATTCTATCTTCAGTAATACGTTTCTGTCCTGCCCTTGATTTGCGATATTTTTGAGCGGGCTACGAAATTGTCTGAAGAAAAACAGCTAGCCGAAGAGGTCCAATTAAATCAAAACCGTTCGTTATATGTCTCGTAACGTTTCTGCCAAAAAGTTCGAACTCACAGAAAGACGCAACATCCCACCGTCCGAAACACTCTCGGAAATTCTGTAGTTGATGCCCCGTTAACCGCTGATAGCTTCAATGCTTTCCTGCCCAAAACGTTTATTGAAGACTCGGCCACTCCGCTTCCGACCATCCAGTCATTGACCGGGGCACTTCTAGAAACTATAACTTTCACTCTGTGGGATGTGAATGTTGCCATTCAGCGTCTTCTTCAATCTGATAGCCCAGCACCTGATGGTGTCTGAGTAAGCATTTTAAAAGCCAATTCAAATACGATTTTCCCATCCCTCCTATGCAAGGTATTTAATCTCGCTCTTGAAAGTGGAACTTATCTTACCCTGTGGAAGGAATCACACATTTTGCCCATTCCTAAGCATGGCAACTCTACGTCATTTGATGACTTTCGGCCAATAAACACCCTCCCCGCAGTTTTGAAGATCTTAGAGACATTGATCAAAGATATGGAGCGAAGTCAAGTGTGATGATGACGCAGAGAAGTTGCAGTCGAACATCAACAAACTGTGTGCTTGGTCGAACAGATGGCTTTTGAAGTTTAACGTGTCCAAATGCGTGGTATTGCACCTGAACACCGGCCGCAATGCCTCTCCCAAACACCAGTACTATATTGACGGGATGAGGTTAGAAACTGTAGAAAGACACGGAGATCTGGGTGTTTGGACGACCACACATCTCTTGCCATCATTATACTGTAGAAAGATGGTCCAGAAGGCAACTAGTAGTCTACACTGGATCAGACGTGCATTTAAAATATTTCGTCCCGAACTCTTTGCAAGACTCTTTGGTGTCTTTGTAAGACCTCATCTAGAGTATGGAATGCCAGCAGCCTCACCATGGATGAGGAAGGATATCAACTTACTCGAACAGGTGCAACGCAGAGCGACAGAGACGGTCGACGGTATAAAGCATTTGTCTTTTCAGGAGAGGCTGAATTTGCTTGGCCTATTCCCTCTCTCCTATAGACAACTAAACTGCAGTCTACTCTGGACGTTCCGGATTGTTCGCGGCCAGGGTTGCTCATTAAGAGCAGAGGACTTCTTTGAGTTCGCCCGTACAAACCAACTACGCGGCCATGCATACAAAGTCGGGAATGAGCGCACGCGTTTAGACCGACGAAAATTTTCATTCAGCCAACGGGTTGTCAGTCCGTGGAACTCGCTTCCAAGCGGGATAGTGACGGCTGACACAGATTGTGTGTTTAAAAGAAAACTTGCTCGTCTACTTTTCGACAGGAATCCGCTTGTACAGCATGACTTTGCACAGCCAGTTTTGTAAAATTTGTCATATACAATCTTCCGCACTAATTTACAGTGACCCTATGCAGTAACCTTATGATTACGATTGAACTGTGACCCAATCACATTTTAAATTCCTGCAATTTTATTTTATTTTTGAGTATGAATCTGCGAGAGCACTGTAGATAAATAGGGTCATCAAGGGCTATGCCTGTAACCCTTCAATATATACATATACGTAAGATGATGTGTCACTTAACAGAGAATAAGCTACTGAGCGCTGCAGAGCATAGCTTCCTCAAAGCTCCGTCTTATGACACCTGTCAGTTCTCCTTCATTGGTCATTTTCTCCAATCTAGGGACAGTGTTTTTGCACTTTACTCAGTCTGTTTTGATTTAAATAAGGTTTTTTATCATGTTGACTATGCTCTTCTTCTCTTGAAACAGTCCTCTTTCGCCATAGGTGGCAAACTTCGGAAATTTGTATCCTCTTACCTGGGTGCTCGCACACAACGAGTTAAGGTTTCCAATGCTATCTCCAGCCCCACATGCGTGAGGAGTGGAGTCATTCAGGGTAGTTTTTTCGGCCCACTTTTATTTAGCCATTTTGTTAACGATGCACCCCATGTACTTAAGAATGGTAAACCCGATGATCTGAAAGGTGCATATAGGTTTAAGCCGGCAGATCGCGACATTGTTCTCGAGCTCCGTCGCCAACCACCATGACTGAGCATTTATGCCAAGAAAGAGAAAGGCGCCATGTGCGGCACCACTGGGCAAAGGCCTGTAGGTGGCTATTTAGGAGCTCGAGCACCATATCGCGATCCGCCGGCTTATACCTGTGTGCAACTATTAGATCATCGGCATTCATGAAGGGCTTACCATTCGGAAATAAATCTGGTACATCGATAAAACGTCTTCACTGACCGCTTATATTGTTGATTTATTGACTTGTAAGAGAAATATACTGTTCTCTGTTTTATCCTATTTAGCCTCATTATCTAATACAAATTTTCTTCCGGCAAACTTCAGTAAATTCAAGATCGACTGGTGGATTTGGCACGCCATGTGAAATTTTGCAGTAGTAACTATCAGTCGAAAGCGATATCAAAAAATATCCAGAGATCTAAAAAACCGAATAATATAAAAATTATGAAGGCAAATACGCAGAATTTATTCAACAAATTGGACGAAATAAAACTCACCGTGACCCATTTCCAAACCCACTCGAGAGCTTTAGCAGAAACATGATTGAATGCGCAGATTAAAGACGCGGAATTTATGCTAGATGGTTTTCAGCCTCTCCGAATGGACCGAAACGAACAAAGGGGTGGGGGGATTGCTATATTTATACGAGATGACATCAACTACGTCAGAGTTCAGCCTTCCGAATTTCGGAATATTGATTGTGAACGAGTTTTTTTATAATAAATTGGCTCATTGTTGATGATTTTAAAACTCGTCAATCAGCTCTAGAGTAGTGCAGGATGTTTTCAACAATTGTTAGAATGAAGAATTTGCCAATTATGAAGTTAAATAGGAAACGACTCAGCCGTTTATAGTTTTCGACGTAGATCTTGGAGAAAAGTTGTCAAGTAGAGAGACTTGTACAGATGGTCGGGCGATTACAAATATCTTTTGATGGAGAATTTGTGGTATACTTCACCGGTGCGAATGAGAAGACTAATCAGTGGTGCTGTTCCTTGAAGAATTCGGGTAGAATCTTCCTCATGATACCGTGGGAAATAACGTCGAGATCCGAAAATTCCAACAATGGTAGAACTTTCGAGTTGGTGTACTTGTAATCCAAATCCAAAGGATACGTTGTCAGTTCGCAATTTATTTCCACGCGACGTTCAGTCTGCCCTATACTATCAAGTAAATTCGACGAAAACTCGGAGAGCTGGGGATACGACTCAAATATATGACGCAGAAAGCGATTGGCTCTTCTTCAAGAACGTAATGCAGCACTTGGTAGATAGCTGTTGCCCACTTAAGGAGAAACTGCGCACTTTCCGGCCAGAGTGAGTGACGTCAGAGATAAAGAACCTTGAATTGAAAAGGAGACTTTGGAAATAGTACGCCAGATATCAACAAGCTGAGCATTTTGCAGACTTTAGGAAACAGAGAAATGTATGTCTGAATCTGTTGAGGAGGGAACGGGCAGAATTTGAGTTAAAACGTCTAAAAAAATATCCCGCAAAATTCAAAAAAAATTCTTTGGATACATGAATAAGGCGAAACTCAACCGGGACTCCATTACCTGTCTAAAAGATCGCCAGGGAAATACGTTATCTGACAACTCAGATAAGGCGACTCTGTTGTCCGATTTCTTCACGTCTGTGTATACCAAAGAACCGGCTTTTAATGGAAGAGTTTACCCCCCAGTTGTTAAATCAAAAAATACAACTAAGACGGTGGACGTCACAACGGATACCATAAGGAAAACTTTGAGGTAACTATAGCCCAATAAATCCCTTGGTCCGGACGGCGCGTTAGCAAAAGTCCTGAATGAACTCTCAGACCAACTGGCCTCGCCGTTCTTCAGGATCTTCAGAACTTCGATGGAGACCGGGGCTCTACCTACCGACTGGAAGAAAGCTAATATAAGCCCCATATATAAAAAAGGAGAGAGAACAGCCCCAAATAGTTTCAGACCAGTGAGTCTCACAAGCATCGTTTGCAAGTTGATGGAAAAAGTAATAAAATCGGAGCTGATGCGGCACCTCGAAGAAAACAACTTGCTCAGTTTACATCAGCATGGATTTCGAAGGGGCCGATCCTGTCTCCCTAACCTGCTGGTATCCATGCAGATCTGGACGAAATCACTTTACATGGGTTTACCAGTCGACGCCGTGTACATTCACTTCAAAAAAGGTTTTGGACAGTGTTCCACATAGGCTACTTATATTTAAACTATGTCATGTGGGTGTGAATTGGAATCTGTTGAAAAGGCTGGCCGATTTTCTTACGGCCAGATCTCAACGATTGTGTATCGGAAACGCTAAATCAGAATGGGCATCCGTCCACAGTGGCGTACCGCAGGGAAGCGCTTTGGGTCAAATTCTGTTCTTAATATATGTGAACGACTGCCTGGACTGTCTGAACTGCGAGCGCATTGTTTGCCGATGATTACAAATTGTGGAAATCAATAGAGAAGCCGGAAGAGTCTGTACAGTTACAAGACAATCTGAATCGATTGCAAAATTAGTGTGATGAGTGGTGCCTTAGCCTCAATCTTAACATATCCGATTACGATCGAGAAACAAAACGCGATTGAGATTTGAATCTCACTGCTTTATTGGAGGTCACCAACTCGAATCAGTCAACCAGTTAAGAGACCTCGGTATGTGGATTACGTCAACTCTCAAACCATCGTCTCACTGCGCCAAGGTATCAAAAAAAGCTATGGGTATCCTAGGCGCGAATAAAAGATCCTTCCTCAATTCTGATGAAGGACTTTTCGGCCGAGTACTTGGAGCATACGTTCGACCAATATTGGAATATTTTGTTCAGGCATGGTGTCCCTGGACGAAAAAAGATTACACCCTACTGGAGAACGTACGACGAAGAGCGGTCGAGCTAGTCTGCCGATTAAGTAACTGGCCTTACGAGAGACGCCTGGAAAAGCTAAAAATATTCCCTCTTTCTTATAGACAGTACAGAGAGGGTATGATCACGACATTTAGGATCGTCCGAGGGCTAGACTGTGCTCTTCAGTTTGACGATTTCTTCGAACTGGCGCGGACGACCAATGTTCGAGGCCACCGATACAAATTGAAGCTAAAATATGCCAAACTCGATTTGCAGGCCAAATTCTTCTCCCAGCGGCTGGTTGAAGGTTTGAACAAATTGCCGAACTCCCTTGTCTTAGCGGAAAACGTTGAGACCTTCAAAAAGGCTACATAAATTTATGCTTGATGGTCAAACATTTACACGATATCAATAAATGGCGTAACTGCTATATAAATGTGGAAATGATTTTTTCAAGCGTCTATCTGTAAATAGGGCTATCCAAGACTCTACCTCTATCCCTCAACGCGCGCAGCACGATTTTGAAAAGATTAGTGAAAGTTATATTTTTGGATTCAATTTCTTAACCTCTTGCGCAGTTTTCCAGTGTAGATCTGACGGACTTTCCTATTTTTTGTCATAACTCTACTCCGCTCTTCGTCGTGTTTCTGCGATTTATGTTTAAACGCTTCCCTTGACATTGCCTGTAAAGTGGCATTAAATAAAATTTATTTTATTTGTCATAATGCAGAAATCTATTGTCGTAGTTTTTCGCCCAAAATAGCCTTAATACTATCAAGTCTTACCTGCATATACAAAAGGCTTTTCTCGTATAAATATAGCATAGCATTATATTTTAAACGATAAACAGTCTCCACTGACCGCTTTTATCGTCGGTGTATTGAGAACTATACTGTTCTCTACCCTGCCAGCACTTGGCCCCCTCTTCAAATGGGGCCAAGAAGGGGCTATGAGGGGGCCAGCCCCCTCGTAGTTTTCTCGTCGGTACTGCACTACTAACAGGCATTAGTCCGTGAATAGGCCTGCATTTTTCGGTTTAAAATTGTTTTTTGAATAGTAAAAAGTACTTTAGGACCTCGGAAGTTGTGCTTTTTACATATCTTGGCAATCCTGATATGAAGCTCTTAATTGTTTAAGTGTGTCACTTTGCGGGACTTATCTCTCACGTGAGCTGCGTTCCTCTCGTTGTGAGTTCTAATACCGTCTACGTTGGTGTACGTGCATACGTTACTGTGGTATGTTACGAACTGTCCTTTTGCTGTCTTTTATGAAATTTTGTTACTTTTGACCTGTAAATTTGTATTATCATTGAATATTTGCCTGTTGATTTAAGCAATATCAATGAGATATCCGGTCTAGCAGAGTCATCTGAAAAGCTGCACTTTG